>VMOF01000379.1:37293205-37668205 GCA_011764245.1 Trialeurodes vaporariorum | reverse complement strand
GTTTGCAATAGCTCCATACTTTGGGGGAGACCCCAACATTGGCGGATACAGCCCTCGTGAACGGGGGGGGGGCGAACTTGGGATTTTTGCCCCCCAGAGACCACCTTTTCATATTTTCTCTCTTCCTATCCCTTACCTTCCCCTCTTTTTCAACTCTTTCCCCCCTTTTTTGGCCGACCGGGGGGGCGATCACCCCCTTCGCCCCCAGTATCCGTCAATGGACCCAAAGACCCCCTCCCCCCCTTGAGGGCTTAAATTTACAGTAGGCTGGTTGCAGATGACGCGACGGACCAGAAAATAACCCTTCAAAAGAAATCATATAGTTTATATTCTGATCGTATTATTTATTCTGCTCTTCTGTTATAGAGTCAAATGTATTCCGATTGTGTATTGATTCGATTTTCTATTTTCTTTTGTTTCAGAATTTATCCTGAGGAGGTTTGAATCGATCATACATCGCAGGATGCCTTAAAAGTTTCAGTGATTGTGTTAATTGGTGAATCCGAAAAAGAAGTGGTATCGTGTCTTTCAGTCAAAAAAGTGTGCTCCTTTTTTTATGAGATGAATTGAAGTGTTTGTTCGAAAAAGAGTGATGCTTTGTTTCTCAAAGCCTTTTTCTCCGGAAAATGTCCGCTCTCCACTGACGCGTCGTCGATGAAAAATGATCTGCAACGTCGAAATAAATCTAAACCACATCTCGGGAGGATGCCGCGCTAGAAACACACCGTTAGCCCACTGATCGAAGCGAAAAAGAATGACGAAGAAGCCGAGTTTTATTTTCGCTGATGTTCGGAGCCCGGTGTTTGTGATGCGCGGAAAAATATCCCCACCTCTGATGATAGCCAAAAGTTGAGTGTTGTATTTGCGTTTTTAAAAAGTGCTTGCTGCATTGTTAAGTAGTGCGTGTTGCGTTTGTTTACGTAGTGCGTTCGTTACGTTTTTGTTCAGGAGGAGATGTTTAGTATCGTAAGATTAGACGCCGTGGATAAAACTCGACCCGTTGTCGTCACGTGAGTATAGATGCCAGAGGATGGATCCGGATGCGGATGAACAAGTGGAGCTTCTATCGAGTCCGCGAACCACCGAGGAGATCGTTCGGACCGGAGCCTCTTCGGGAGATTCCGCCAAAAACGAAAGCCAGCCGCCTAAAAATGTTCAAACGGTTCAGGCGTACGTCAACGATGTATCGGCGCCTGGATTTAAGCAGAGGCCCAAGGTTCCTGCTGGGCCAAAATATAGTAAAGTTCCTCAATCAGCTACAGGTAGGCAATTTTTTATGAAATCATTAAATTTCGTTGTGGATTAGCGAAAAGAGGCTAGATCTCACTTTGACAACTTTTTTAGGAGATGGTGAAATCAGCATTGTTTTCTCATTTAACTCTGTTATAACTGCATTTGAACTTCTATTTGCAGAATTCAAAGTAGTCAATAAAACCAAATGTCAGAGCAGGAATAAGAAACGAACTGTCTTAAAGCCAATTTGAATGTTTTAAAAATTTAAAAAAAAAAAAAAAAAAAAAAAAAAAAAAAAAATCTCTTTTTGTGAGAAAGACAACCGAAAAATAGACATTTTTATTTTTTAAATTTTAGAGCAACCTATTTTTAACGTTAAAACAATTTTCTTTTTCTTCCTCCGGTGAAATTCAGTACCCTATTTGGACGCATTTATATTAAAAAGACCTGCTAGTATTCCGACGTTGTCATTTAATCTCGACTTTTTAATTCCTTTTAAATAATCTGATCGATAAAATTGCTTGATATTTTCAGAACCAAAACTTGAAGTAGAGAAGGAGAGTCCTTAAAGGTTTCAAGAAATTATTTGCACCGGGTTTAATTTTATAATAATATTGAAGTCAAGTGAAATGGCAACGTCTAAATTCGAGTAGGTCTCTTTAGTATAAATGAGTTTTATTTGTGTTTGTTCTCTGAACATACTTTGAAATTCAGCGGAATGTGCTTGGAAAAATTCAAAAAGCAAACGAGCTCATTTTAGCCCAAAGCAATGGCGGCTCGTGCGATTTGGCAACAGTGTTTTTATCCCATTAAAATGCATGGAAAACAATCGAAACTCGAGGAGGCTGCCAGCCTCCGCTTGAATCGATTTTTTACCTAAGTTTAAGTGGGAAAAATGCATGGTTGCCAAATCTCACGGGCCGCTACTGGCCCAAAGTGCAGTGTTTTAGCTCCTTTTTGCTTAACTACATTGGCATATAATTACAACGAATGTACCGTCTGTGGCGCAATTTTCGAAAATTTTCCATTTCCTACTTGGTTAAAGAGGCAAATCTAATATTAGCTCGCTTATTTTCAGTGGGTAAAAAGAGATAAATGTTCATACTCAGCGGTGTTGGTTTTGCCTATGTCGCCAATTGAAGGAGCTCAATGATACATGATTTTATAAATATCATCAATCAATGACGGCTCGAACAATTTGGTAACTACGTTTTTGCCACATAACCCATACATGCCCAGTGGGTCGTAAGCGACCCACTTGTGTCATTTTTGGACCAAATGTCAGTCAATTTGGACCAATTTTACTCAAAAACCATTTTTGGTGTTTTTTAGCTCGTTAAATTTAGCTGCCCCAAAAAATTTCTTTGTTTTAATTTTTTTCGTGTTTTCAGTTCTCAAATTGTGTTTTCTGAGAAAAACACCTAAAAATTTAAAATAATTCTGGGCACATATGGGTTAAATCTAATCGAATGAATCATGGGTGATGTTCAACGAATTTACTTATATTAAACATCGATTATTTTATAAAGATTTTAATGGGGAAAATCCACACGGGAAAAAAAACTGGTAGAATTTACCAACTGTATAGCTGATTTTGGAGTCAACTAGCAAGTAAACTCCACCAGATTCTGGTAAAATGTACCAATATGTTACCTTAATTTACCACAAGGTACGTTTCATTTACCATACTCTTATAAAATTTACTATACTTGCTAGTTGACTTCAAAAAAATCCGCTATGCAGATGGTAAATTCTACCAGTCTTTTTTTCCGTACAGTGTTGCCCAATTGAACAAGCCGCCACTGTCATCAATTATTATAGTTTATTTTTCTGTCAATACTGATCTCAGTTTCACAAATAAATGTCCACAGATGCGTGGTATTTAGAGAGTTAAATGCCAAAAAATTTAAAAAATAAAAACAAAAAAAAATAAAAAACCATGAAGTCCGAGGGAAACATTTAAAAGTGTAAACAAGTGGGCATTCTGTATCCCTTTTTCCATCTTCACCTAGTTTCAATTTCTTTTTTGGGGAAACCTCATTCCTCTACAAAATTAACTAGCTCCTTGAAAATACTTATATAGGATACCTATCTAATATAACAATCAGAAAAAAGTAGGGTATAAAAAAACAACAACAAAACACACACACACAACAAAAAAGAAAAAAAGAAAAAAAAAAAAAACACAAAATCGACAATTTACGATAAGTTCACAAGTAACATAGACTCTGAATCGGAGTGTACATACATGACTTTTTGTCACATTACACGTCACGTCGGAGGCTAAGGGTTAATTTGTAACTGTATAAATATTCCATTATTCATCCCGTCTACGAGGTTGGTTTGGGACTTGCAGAGGGAGGGAGGGATCTAGAGGAAATTGTAATTTTTTCCTCTGTAAATTGACCCAAGAACTTTCGAATGGAACAAAGGGGTGTACGGAATTGGTAATAAGGAAAAAAAATACGCAAACAAGGGATAAAAATGAAAAAAAGTAAAATGTGAGCATCAAAGAGGAGAGCAATCCGAAAAATCGGCTCTCTCTCTGATCTCCATACATTAAAATATGCACGGTACTGACTACCCAATGGTAGATGAAAGGTTCGATAAAGCCAATGTCTGTTTTTTTTTTTTTTTTTTTTTTTTTTTTTTAATAATAATATATTCAAAGGCTAAATGAGAGAGACAGGGAACCCTTTATATGCATGGGCAACTGCATCAAAATATTAAATTCAATTCGAGGATATGAGGGCTAAGGTGGATCCTCAGCTTTTAGTTCCATATTCTGCCACCACAAGAAGATATACGTTCTTTAAATGGAAAAAAATCATGGTAAACGCAAATAAATGAATAAATGGCTTCGTCAGAACCTCGGAAGGAATCTAAGGAACATTTTGTACAAACAGCAAACTAAAGTGTTACGAAATGAGCGTGAAACTATTGAAATATTTCGGAAATCCCCCTAAAGACGCCATAATGCCAGTGGCCGATATAGGGAGTTTTCTGAAATTCAATAGTTTCACGCTTATTTCGTAACATTTTAGAAAAATGTTCCTTAGATTGCTTCTGAGGCTCCGAAAATGCCCTTTTTTTCATTCATTTGCGTTTACCATGATTTTTTTCACTTAAAGAACGTATCTTCGGCAGAATATTGAACGAAACGGTGAGGATCCTCCTTGATCCACCATCAATTGAAGACGCTCGCAAAGAATCGTTATTCTTTTGAAATTTCGTCCTTTCTATACGTTCTCTTTCTATAAAGATTGGATTGAAATTATGTGAAACATATTTATGTAAATGACTATAGTCGAGTTTGGTATAAAACTGTTAAATAGAGGAAATTCGACGTTGCAAAATCATGCAAGCTGTTTATGCTGAAATGTATATGATATCTGCTTATGTTAGATTTAAACTCGAGCAATCTCACCATCATGGAAACCTTCCCGGCAAAAAATTCAATGTCCGAAAAGAGTCCGAAGAAAGTCCTTATAATGACCCTATTATAATCGTTTTTAAACGACATTTGGCAAAACATTGAACGTCCCATGGACGTCCAAAACAGAGTGAATGCAACCTCTTTACCCATCTAAGTTAGGACGTTGTGGAGACTTTTAAAATTAAAGCCTCGGAGAATGTTAAGGAGTTATTAGAATTGGTGAATGTCCAAAAAATGTCCCCAAATAATTCTAGAATTCTTTACAATTATTTGGGGTCATTTTTTGGACATTCACCAATTAATTCCAATAACCCCTTGACATTCTTCGAGACTTTAATTTTAAAGGTCCCCATAATGTCCCATGACTTAGAAGGATATGGAGATCGCATTCACTCCGTTTTAGACGTCCACGGGACGTTCAATGCTTTGCCAAATGGCGTTTAAAAACGATTGTAATAGGGACATTATGAAGACTTTCTTGGGACTTATTTTCGGACCTTGAATTTTTTGTCGGGTTGCTCTATTTAGAAAATGCGCGAACCTTATATAGATAAAACTTCTAATTTATGAGAAACATCTGAAATAAAGTTTAAAGAATTAGGGAACAGATACATATGTGTGTCAAATTATTATTTTTTTCCTTGATGAAATCCATGAGAATTTACGCTCCTCATTGTTTTGACAAAAGTTTGCCCATTCTTGAACTTTTACTTCAATTTCCTCGAAATCGAAAAAAACGTACTTAAACTCATTGTCGACTAAATTTATTGCAAGTCTTTCGTACTATGTGAAATTTTACCTCAATACTCCTCACATAGGAGAAAAAGAATTTGATATTCACTCCGGTGCGAGGATTCGGAACTCAACGATCATTCACGCTTCTAAACTTTGTTAGATGTTAGGTTCTTGTTGTTCGGAAACGCCCGAAAGAATTCCTCGGTGTGAGTGATTGTTCTTCTTCGATTCCATAAAAGACCCACCTCTCAGTCAGTCGGCCGCGGTAGTATTTGATGCGGCTCGTTTTTCGGAGCCAAGAGCTTTTTAAGTGCCATTTAATTTCAAAGATTTAAACATTCATTCTCAGCGACGCACAGTGGGGTTGAATGGGTCTGTTGCATACTTTTGCTACAACAATATAGAACCTTGATTCTAATGTAAAATTTGGCGAAAATAACGATGCGCACAGTAAAAACGTTCAAAATCCACTCATTAACTCAGGAAATCACTTCAATTTCAAACAGCCCGCGCTACACTAGACACTATTTGCACCGATATACAACTACATAGACGGAACCACCGTGCATTAGTAAACAACGTTGTAACTATACAAAATGATGGAATATCTTTTTTAATAAGTGAAATATAAGCTGCATTTGCTGTCTGGTCTTTTCAGTTTATCAAAGATTACAAAATAATATAAGAAATGTACGCATCTAAACGAAACATTCGAATGTTTGTAAGTTCTGTTCATGTTTACATAAACGAGATGGTTCCATCTATGTAGTTATAAGTCGGTGATATAGTGTCTAGTGTAGCGCGGGTTGTTTGAAATGGAAGGTATTTTCTGAGTTAATGAGTGGATTTTGAAAGTTTTTAATGTGCGCATCGTTATTTTCGCCGAATTTTTCACAAGAATCAAGGTTCTATATCGTTGTAGCAACAGTATGCAACAGACCCATTGGCCGAAAGTTGGAGGCAAACATTCAGCAATAAATGGGCATGTCTTGGAAACTTTTGCTACAACATTATGAAGGATAAATTCCTAAATGTAAAATCACTTGCAAATACTGTTGAGAGTAGTTCCAAAATCCACTCTTAAACTGAATAAATGCATTTAACAAAATTAAAATATGGCGGGCGAATCAGCTGGTTACAGTTGGGGAGTCCCATCTAATTGCAGCTTTCTATGCAGAGAAAAGTGAGTCATCATAGAGAAAGCTACATAAGATGGGACTCTCCCACATTGTCAGCCACTCATTCGACCACCATGCTGAATAATTTTGCTAAACGCATTTATTCAGTTTGAGAGACGATTTTTGGAACGTTCTCATACACTTTACGTTATTTTCAAGTGATTGTTAAACGCATTTATTCAGGTTTTGAGTGGATTTTGGAACTTTTTCATGCGCTCAGCGTTATTTTCAAGTGATTTAACACAGGAATAAACAAACCAAACCATTATAGCAAAAGTTTGCAACGCATCCTATTATAAGCTCTCAAATCAAATGCGACCCTCTTAAAACCGTTTCAGTGCTGAATTATTATACGGGGAGTAGTTTAGAAGCGAGGGAGCTCATTTATAACTGATCGTAATTCAAGAAAAGAAAAATAAATACGGTGGGGCTGGCTGCACCTCAGAAAAATTTACATCTTCAAGACCAAATTGACGACATGTTTGTAAAAATGTAAGAAGTTCCAATTGATGGATGTCTAATTTTCAAAATACAAGCCCTAAAATGTTGCATATTTTCAAGATTTCTAATCTATCAAATTTTGCATTTACCCTTCCTTTTTTCAAAAATTTATTTGCATTTTGCATTCTATCTTGATCAGATCCGTCAAGGTTTGCATTTTCTCAAATTTCTCTAATTGTCTTTACGCATTTAGGACCCAATAGGAAGAAGTAAGAAGCCTTAAGTTTCAAAAAAAAATATGAGTGATGATTGATTGGAAAGAGAGCGATTCAAAGTAGTGTTTACGGACCTCGAAAGAAACATCTATGTCTAAAAAAATCTCGGAAAGTGAAAAATCAATGTGTGAAAATATGTGATAATGGGTGAAATATGAATTCTGAAAGTAATATAAGAACAATATGTTCTGTAATTTTAATTTGCCGATTTTTAGCCTGGAAATGATTTGATACTCTCCGCTGTGCGACACCACTAAACCACGCTTAATAATAGCCAATAAATAATCGATAACTTTCGGTTTGAATTGCATTTAACCCACTGGTAACGTTAAAAGAGTCAAAACATGGTCACTGTGGCTTTGGATGACGTAAATTCCTATATTCACGGGTATAATTTTTGACACTTATGAGTGTATAATTATTTCTCTTTCTTCCTCATGACTTATTGGTCGGTGTCCTTTTTAGTTTTTTGGTCTGAAGACACCCCGGGCTTCTTTCGCGTATATCTGCAGATGAGGTTGCTTTAAACTCGGGTCGTAAATCGAGTAATAAGAGCCCTCCTTATAGTGGATGTGCTCTTTCTTGACTATGTAATCGTCAGAATAAAACTGCGATTTTTCTTGAAAAGCACACCCAACATATTGAGGTCCTTTTGTTTCAGATAACCACTGAAGTCAGACAAGGAATACACAGACGTGCAACGCATAAAAATGTAATACATTGGTCAAGTTGTGAACTTTACGATTAGTGTTACTAATTTCATTTGATTTAACTATAGAAACGCGACAAATAATTATAGAATAATCTTCATGAATGACAAATGACAAAATTAGTGCTTATATAGAAAAAAAATGACTCAAATTACTTGCGTGCCCAAGGAAGGCAAAAATGCCTATGGCATCTTGCAGTCGAGGTGCTAACCTTAAATTTAAGCCCAAGATCGTGTGATTTCAACTATCCTGTCCTGTCAAAAGCTATGCTTTTTCTACAAAACATCATTGTTTTCTATTTCTTACATTTTCGGGGGAGGTGACATAACCGGGCAACCCGCATCACAAAACTTTCTAATTTTTTCTTTAATTCCCTATACTTTCACCTCCTAAATTTTCAAACCAATGAGGCAATAGCTGCACCAGGAAAGGCTTTTTTTCTTGTAGGGTACCCCTTGAGAGCAAATGTGACATAGCTATGCAGATATCATGTAGCAGATTCCTATATAGTTTGCTTCTCTCTCTATAGAAACACACAGAGGAAAGCCTCAAATTTGATACGAATTTCTCATCGAACCTGCGTTGCTCCGCCATTATGTATTAAACTTCAAAGCCTTTTTGGGAGTCTATGCATGGATTTCGTGATTTTTTAGTGAATAACTCATGGTAGTTCTCAGTGTTTTTTTACGCGGGAATGAAGAATTCAACATACAGGCCGCGGTGACAGGAATTTTGCTGTCTCTCTCTATTCTCATCGTGACTGCGTGTGTTGGAAAAGGACGAGTATAAGGGGCTAAAGTCATGGCCGCTCTCTCTTTTATTATTTTCTAACACTTGCTCTCACATCGGAAGAGAGAGAGGCTGGCCAATTCCTGTGCCCGCCTATGATATATTCAATCGTATACAGCAAAATTTAGTAAGTGCCTCATTATACAGGGAGTTTTAATCCATTTAAACACGTAAAAAACAATCGATTTTTGGAAGCGATGGCTTCCTTAAGAATCGATTATTTCACATATGTTTGAATGAAGTGAGACCATTTACCTTGTCTGTTGTGCTCCTCTAAATTTTGATGTTTTCTTTTACATTTTTACGACGCAATAGATTTTTCTACAAAATTTTGCCAACTATAAAATTGAATCGGTTCACACAACAACTACATCAGAAATCGTAATTGGAATCATCCTCTTCAGGGTTATTTTCAAGAGTATTCTAAAAGGAATGTTCAAGGAAGAAGATACCTGGCAAATTAATTGAGAGGAACGTCAAGGTAAAAGTGGAGGAGGTATTTCAGAAGGAATTCAGTTGGCTAACCTTTCAGAGTAGACATTTCGTCAGACACCGGAAGAAATAACAAATAAAAATATCTTCAAAATGACTTCAGGCAGAGTCCCTAAAAATTTATTGCTAGACAGTTAAATTACATTTTTCTGTTCCATGAGTCTCCCATTCGCACGAGTATAATGGAGGTGTGCAAAATATAATCTTCATTGACGTTTATCACTTCATCAGACCTGATGAGGTATTTATGTAATTTATGTAATACATGACAGAAAAAAATAAATGGTTGGCGCATTGCCTCACCTGGATATAAAGGCATACTGTAGATACACTGCCAGATCTGATAACTCGCAATTTTTGCAATCTTAAATCAGCGCACGCCGGACTTCGTAGTTATTGATTCGAGCAGTAAAGGTATTCAACTCATGAGTTAAGATCATTGAGGTGCGAAAACTTGTTCAAATGAGTCAGCGATTAGTCAACATATCAAATGAAGGGTCCGCATGCAAATGGAGATTGATAAATCGCACAGTCTGGCAACGTAGCATATTGTCCATTTGAACCCTTGTAAAAAGTCGAATCTGAAAGAAAACGCTAATTCCTTAATAGTTCGATATTTTTCATCGATTTAAATGGGCCAAATACAACATTGTCAGATTGGACGCTTTGTCATGCAATGGGGAATGTATTGTATAAATTCTTTTGAATCTCGTGTTGTGTGAGTATCAGTTTATTATATGTACTCTGAGAATATTATTTTATGCCAACAAACAGTGGTGGTCCATGAGGGGACCTGTAGAGGCTAAGCTTCACCCCCCCCCCCGTTATTTTTTTGAGAAGGGCTAAAAAAAAGGAAAAACAAAGTTCGTAATACTTAAAGCCTCTATGAAGAAGGGTTCAAGGAAAGTGAGAAACAAAAAAGGGTCCTCACATTTATTCAACCCCCTCCATTTTTGAACCCACGGACTGCATTGCATGATGCCAACAACAGTTTAATGACTTAAATCCCAAACCATTCGAAGATACAGTTCTACTCGGAGAAAAAGACAACACATAAGTCTCATACTTTGATAATTTTTTTTTAACAGTGTAACAGACTTACTTCTCAAAAATAATTATAGGGGAAAGCCGATCGGAAAATTTTTCTTGAATCATAGAATTTCTGAGCGTTAAGACTGGAGAATAATTGTAAACGTTGATATTTGGTTTTTCCCTTTCTCCTTCAAAGGGTTAAATGTCACCATTGTTTTTCCATTCTATTTATAAGAATTGTCTATAAGAGGAATTAAGAAGACGTACAAAAAAACACATTAAATGCCAATAAACTGGCCTCGGATTCAAAACTCTGCAATTTGGCTCCATAATTATTTTGCTGTACGTTGACTGCATTCCAATCGAGCAAATATTTACCGATCGACAAGACTTACAGGAGAAAACAAATTAAATACATGAAACGAATAACACTCTACTAAAAGGACACCAAGGATATTAATACGTATAGGTTTGCCATGGTAATGGCTATAAACCAAAGTTATTTCTCCTCTCGTCTCTCTTTACTTCACATTTTATTACAATTATTAATGATCCTGTTACATACTTTTCATCCGATAATTTATTTCCGCATTTATTCTAATGTAAGATGACGACAAAATAGCGAAATGCACGCGTACTTCAAATTACTAAAACTCCTAAACTCATCAAGGAGAGCTCGAACGCGTGAAGTCAGTATTTGATGTGATCGCACTGCGGCTGGATATTACTCATCACTGTATCTTCCAATTTTGGATACATATTCGATGCATGGTAAAATTACACGATTCGATGTGGCTGATCATATTTACAAAGGAAACCTGTATCTGAAACATAAACTTTTTGATAAAACTATGATTGATTTTTACATAATTTCTTTCGTTATTGTCGACCTCTCATGACAGTCATGACGTCTAAATACATTGGGAAAAGATAAAAACAAACATTAACCCCTTTAATCCTGAAATAAATATCCTTCTCAAGTAGACCTCTTCTCCGACATAAATGTCCCCCGACAAGCACCAAACATCAGTCTTCTTTCTAACTGAAGAAGAATGCTCTTCAATGATCAATTTTGCATTTACCTGTTTGATTAAAACTATATGCTGCTCAATTGAATTTGGGACTTTAATTTTAAAAATAACAAATTTCTACTTAATACACCCTGACTTTACGTATATTTGCATTTTCGCTATAAAGTTTAAAATTTGAAAAAAAAAATAATAAAAAAAAAAAAAAAAAAAAAAAAACAAAAAAAAAAAAACAAAATAGGATATTTCCATCAATACTCATTAAGGCTATTCTTGATTTAAAACAGTCAAAATTCCCGTTCAAAAATCTGCTTATGGGGAAATTACATTTAACCGCAGAGTTTGTATGGCGCCAGAGGCCCTCGGACGGCAATCGATACGATCGCTCTACTAAAACAGTCTATATATAGTCTTCACTAACACTCTATATCGCATGAGCATAAAAATCACCCTTCTCGTTGCAGTTATACGCACAGGTTATTATCCATTAGACAGCCAATATAGATAAAAGCATACTTATCGTTGATTTTTATGTGACTACGGTGAAGTAGCCTTTTTTCAAATCGTCGGTATACGATTTTTAAATTGCCCCCATCATCTACATTGCCCAATCGCAATGCTGCAAACCTCCAACGAGACTCATAAAGGTCCAACGCTATAAAATAACGAAGAGATATGAATAATGTAAATTTCAAAAATAATCATTTCTATGCTCTACTTTTGAATTATTTCCATACATTCGCAGCTATCAAAAATGAACTAGTCTGGGGGAAAGGGGACTTTGTACAGTGATGTTCATAAATGAATGGATAGCAATCAAATAGGCAATCAAAATCAACAATTACCAGCGAAAAGAGAATCGCGGCGTTTATTTTACTCTGACAATTTGTTTCAAAATCAATTGTCGTTCCTTTGACATAGGTGAGCGCGGTTACTAAATGAAACATCTACCCTCGAGCGAGGAGGTCGTTACACTAACGAATCACGTATGTGTTTCAGATGAAACGTGTTGCCGCACTGTAGGGCGAATTAATGGGAACATTGACGAATATTGGAACATTGGGCGAACAATTTTACACTGCTTTCAAACTTCTACTTTGCTTATTAGCTGAGGTGTATATGCATGCACTCATTTAAAGTCATCCCGCCGCGCCACGCCATGCCATGTCCGGCTTTTCCCATTGAGTCGCTACATTGTGCCGAAACGATTTAAACAACTGACCATTTTCTCTTTTTTTTCATTTTTTTTTCACTCACTTTTTTTTTTTCAACTATTCAAAATGAACCCAATATATTAGCTTCGATATTGCAAGGTTCACTTTGGTAAAACAATGTTTTGCAACCGCGGCTATTATACTTATATTTGAACTTTGTTAACTATAAATCGCGTTATTTAATTTAATCCTGAAATCTGCGTGACATATTTTGATGACTGATTTTTACCGGTGGCTGGCGCGGCGTAGCGTGCAATTTGGCGTTGTAGTTCGTCCATTCAAACTCATAAAAAATATCGAAGTATTGAGTGTCGGTGAACACCTTCGATTTCGACCATTTACACGGGTTTAAATGAACAACGGACAACGTTGCCAAATCGCACGCTGCGCCACTGATTTTTACTCCTGGCTTATTAAGTCTTTGCCGCTGGATTGCATTATTTTTAACCCTTTCGCTTTGATGTCCCATATTAAGCATGTTCTGTTAACATGGACTCTTATGAAATTGCAAAAAAAATGACTTGCGGATGCGATTGTTAATTTCTGAGGCCGAAAAAGTTTGAATCCATGGCTCACCAGCCAATCAAAGGTCGTCTTTCATTTCTGCTTTCAAAAATGTTGACCAAGCACGTAAGCTGACCATAGAATTGCGACTCTTATTGATTCTTTGGTTCGCAATTATTCAGCCTATAACCACACCTATGGAGCAGTAAACGATACGAAGAATGATGATAAAAAAAATAATAGTAATTCACGCAGACCATGAGTAAATCCTTACATAATATAGGAATGAAATTGCTAAGAAGTCACTCAAAACTCAAAAGAGTGAGCATATAGCAAGTCCGACTTAAACGATCGCGGCTATTTGAGATATATAATTGGACCGCTGTCTGAGGGGATTTTATATTTTTTTCTTTTTTTAACCTCTACCATTTACATACAGAGTGAATTAACTCTGGATTATGATAATCCTTTCCAGAGATACCTAGTCTGCACTTTTTAATATACAAAGAGGACTCCCTCAGGATTTCAGGATTACCGTTTGGTGTGATTTTATTGGAATTCCTAAATGTCCAATTGTGATAATACCGGTGGCTAAAAATATTACAGATCGGAGTGTTTTTATGTGATATAATCATATTGCTTACCTGCGAACTGTTAAATCTTTTTAGTCTGGATTCGCCGTTGAATCTAGGAATTCCATGAAAATCATGCTAAACGGCAACGCTACAGGATTGTAATATTTCACTCACGTAATCATAGTTAGTTTCACTTACGCACACAAACAGCGTGATCTCTATTAATGCCAGAATTACTTACTTATGCATACTTCATTCCTTACCTGACGTTTTAACAAATTAAGTCGGTCGACGCCACGATGTGGGATTTGATTCCATCAAATCAAAGTCTCTCTTGCCCGTAAATGTTTACGAGGAAATGCAGCGGGGGTGGGGTAGGGGTTGGGGTTGCATTCAAGAGACCCATAATTCTGAGTATAATGATGTACAGTGTTATCACTATCCCTCTTCACGTCTGCAACGAGGAGATTTTCCCGAGAGCTTAGTGAATTTTCTACACTTTTCTGTATAGTATTGCCAGATCGAGGGTAAAAAGCCGCATCGTCCCCATTTAAATCAATGTAAAACGTACGGCTTTTTCACCCCAATCTGGCAACACAGCAGTTTTCTGAAACTTGACTCGGCGGATGAAGTTGTTGCTTTTGACTCTCAACTTGGAAAATATGACTTGCTTTTACCATGATTGGTTGATGGTTTATCTAGACGGTTTTCCCCTTTTAACAGAGCTAGTCCAAGTAGAAAATTTCCTTGAAGTCTCAATCTGACAAGGGGAGGCTCAGAAGTCGCCGCCTCCGATTTTGAAAACGATGGCACGAAAATGTAGCTAAAGTAAAACTATTAGACCCGTGTTTCTCACTTTTTGCCAATGGGCCTTCCTAAAGCGTCAGGAATTTTTTGAAAGTTGCCGAAATTCACGTAAATATTACGGAACGCCCCCGCTCGGGTTTTTGACGTGAATTTCGGCAACTTTCAAAAAATTCCTGTAAAAAATTGTAATAGTTCGGGATATGTTTTTATTTCTATCTTTGGACATAAACTGGTCATTAAAAATGTTATACCCCTCATTGCGAAAGGACAAGCATTTTTTTGAACAAGTATAATTGATTTGGCCCCACAATTTCGTTTGAAATACGCTGGGCGTTATAATTATTGGACATAATAATTTGGACGGATCGTATAAAATGAACGAAAATCATCAGACGAATGCTCCTATAATCTTAGTTGATATGAATTAGCAAGCCAGCCTAAGTGCTATAACGGAGGAACCGTTTACCGTCCATATTATCCTGTTACAAGTATTTCCTCTATCTGACTTATAGGCGTAAGTCAAATTTGATCATCAATTGACTTTTTCATCGATGCATTCGTCAAAAATTACGTTCTTTCGATCTTTGATGCAAAAAATGCCACATTTTTAACAGTTTTCAAGCTAAGACGGAATCTGTAATAGCGTATGTCACAAAAATCAAGGAGTCTGTCGACTTTGTTATTACCAGGGCTGCCGTTTTGCGTATAATCAATGCTATTTTTCAATTCACCGATGATTCCACCGGTTGAGAAAAGATTACTCAGTTCAGTTCAGAGCATGACTGTAATAAACTAAAATACTCGCATCATCTGTAATCTTTCCTCAACCGGTGGAGTCGTCGATGACTTTAAAAAACTTGCGGTTATTTTAATTAATCAACGGAGTTTCCACCGATTAAGGACAGATTACAGATCAGAGTATTTTCGTGCATTACAGTCATGAACTGAACTGAACTGTGTAATCTTTTCTCAACCGGTGGAATCATCGGTGAATAGAAAAATAGCATTGATTATACGCAAAACGGCAGCCCTGGTTATTACACTCCTGAACAGTTCCAAAATATAACTTGCGCCAATACGTCAGATGGACAATCTATGATAAGAATGGGCTACGTGTTTTTCGACTTGGACCATCGATGCTTCAAAATATGATTGGCTGAATAGCAGCAACACAGTACTTTTGATTGGCGGCGAGACATCGCCTTGACGTCAGTACTCTTGCACTCTTGGCAGTAGCGGCAAATTGGCAAGTAAGTTCGCTAGGAATATATGAAACCCCGTATATGTATACTGTTGACTGTTGCGTTGGTGCGTGTCTCTTTATCGATTCACACGATCGGGTGTTTAATAGGCCACCGGTTTCTGTTCACCGCAGTAAGCGTTGGTTTTAAATCAATTACCGTCTTGTAAATTGTGACGTTACAGTTCCGATCCTGTCGAGCCACTGATTTTAATCCAGTGTTGCAAGATCTAACAAGAGCTTCACACATAGGCCGTGTAAATTCCTATTTAAATCAATGAAAAACACACGGATTTTGACATGAAATCTGTCAACGATGTTTTAATCACATTCGTCTAATTTAATCTCCATTCAAAAGTGAGTTATATGAAGTGACTTAAAGACGGTTACTTACACGGCGTAATGAATTTATGCTGTCTAGGTTCGCTTTGACACGTGTTTGCGCTTTTTGATGTGTGCATGCGTGATTAAGGTGTGGTAAGAAAAACTTCACCGGTGACTCACAGTGGAACAAAAAGTAATATCGGAGAGAAATGAGTTAATTGGTTCATAAAAAAAAAAGGACTCCGGACAAAATGACTACTTTTTTGTCTACCCGAGACAATTACGTCAACCCTATAAATTTCTCAATCAATACTTATTTTTTGTTTTTGTTTTTTCTTTTTTACAAGAAGGAGCTAGACTGATTTTAATCGAATATTTTTCATCAGTTCAAATGGAGGAAAATTAGTGTAGTAACATTATATGCGTACTGCCGGCGAAGTAAAAAATGTCATTCAACTCATTAGATTTAGGCTCAGGTAGACAATCTTCAATATTTAAATTAATTGTGATGAGTATTGCACGTTGCCTACCTGAACCAAATCTAAGGAGTCGACTTGAGTCGATTATTTGATTGGTTGTCTGTACCTAAGCTTCGCAATTTGAATGCAAACGTAGTATAATCAGTGTTCACGTAAAGCAAATAAAGGACGTACAAATAAAATGTTACTATACAGCGAATTTGTCAGCAAAAGTTGCAGGATCCTCTTTGAGAAAAAAAAAAATGGGTAATTTATCTGTCTATTGTTAAAAATGGTGGGTACAAATTAATTTGTTGATTTAAAACCCAGAACATCTTAGCGTAGCCATATGGCTACAGCTAGTGGGTAGTTTTCATTTTTGGTTTTTTTTTTTTTTTTATAAATTAGGGGGTAAAAGATTGGCAATCAGATGTTAAAGATTAAATGTCATTCAGCATCAACAAATTAACAAATTTTCATTTAACAAATTGGATTCTTGATTTACCTTTTTGGATTGTTGATTGAACAAATCGGATTGTAAAATCAACAAAATGGTTAGTTAAAAAAGCAAATGAGTTTGTACTCACCATTTTTAACAATGGACTGCTAAAGGACCTACATTATTTTCTTAGTGTGCTTCAAAAAGTGGCCAGACATGTGTATCCATGTATGTTGAGGGGGACACAAGTTCTCAGAGCCACTGGGTGTCCTCTGCCCCCCCTTAGTACAGTTAAATTCATGGCAATTCATTAGGCATTTTTTGAATATAGAGAGAAGGCAAAATTTCACGATTTGCTGCTGTAGACGGTTTTATAGTGTGCAAAGTCAACGGTTAGCCAACTGTCTCAAGAATATTTTCTTATTCGTCGAAATCAGCTATGTGACCAAACTCGCTTACGTAGCCTTTCAAACTATCTCAGGTCACTCCTCCGTGACCCTCATGAAAAAACCATCTCTGTCTAAAGTGTTGACATTTGTACACTGGGCGACATTGATAGTTTGAAAAGTCCAACGAACGTTTTCGCAACGTATGATGACGTCTGACGTCATCTCTAAAACTGTGTATCGATACTTTCGCATGGGTCTAAATCAGACTTGAGTAAAATTAATTCGAAACTTGTATCTTTGTCGTCGTATAAAAGAACTAAATCGTCAAATTAGTCCGACAGTCAATGAAACTGGTCGCCAGTTGCTCAAGTCAGCAGACCTAATATTTTGAAAGTTATTCTTTCTGTCCAAATGATTTTAATGAGCGTTAAGGTGCTTCTTCAGCGTTTAGTGCCGGTTTCTGACACCAGAGCGCTACCGTTCGATTAATGTAAAATTATACGCCTAAAGTAATTTATATATATTTAAGAAAACGAAAAGACAGTTACTAGATAATCATCTGAAGAACATCTCTGCAAAATACTCGTCAATATTTTCAAAAAATAAGGCTGAAAAGTACCAAAAAATGAAATATCGCAAATCGATTCTTGTATCGATTTGTGATATTTCATTTGTTGGTAGGTACTTTCAGCGTTTTATTTTTGAAGTTACTGACGAGATATTTTGCTGAGACGTTTTTCAGGTGATTAGCTAGTAACTGACACTCCAGTATCATGAATATAAATTACTTTCGGCCTGAAATTTGCCATTAATCGAACGGTAGCGCTCTTGTGCCAGAAATCGGCACTAAACGCTGAAGAATCGCCTTAAGGTGGATCCTCAGCGTTTAGTTCCATATTCTGCCACCACGGCAAAAAAAAAAAAAAAATTGAAAAAAATCATAGTAAACGCAAATAAATTAAAAAAAGGGCTTCGTTGGAGCCTCGGAAGCAATCTGAGGAACATCTTAGTATAAAAAATGTTTGCTAAAATGTTACGAAATAAGCGTGGAGCTACTGAATTTAGGAAACCTATATGTATATCCATATCGGCCTCTGGCGTCATGGCATCATGGCGTCTTCTGGGGGATTTCCGAAATTCAATAGTTCCACGCTTATTTCGTAACATTTTAGCATACTGTTTGTACTAAAATGTTCCTTAGCTTGCTTCAGAGGCTCCGATGAATCCCTTTTGTTCATTTATTTGCGTTTACCATGATTTTTTTTGCCCATTTAAAGAACGTATTTTCTTGTGGTGGCAGAATATGGAACTAAACTTTTAACCCTTTACTGCGCGATTTTTTTTTTTCGTTCGAAAATATGATTTTTCATTTGATTTTGACTCAAAATGAAAGGGAAAAATAATGAAAAAATTCCT
The DNA here is from genome assembly GCA_011764245.1 of Trialeurodes vaporariorum. Lineage (NCBI taxonomy): Eukaryota > Metazoa > Arthropoda > Insecta > Hemiptera > Aleyrodidae > Trialeurodes > Trialeurodes vaporariorum. The sequence continues at coordinate 37,649,490 of VMOF01000379.1, read as the reverse complement.
AGCATTAATTCTTGCGCCCAAGAGAACTACAAAGTACTAAATTTAACATGGGCCAGTATAGGGAGAAAATCAAGGTCAAACGGTTAAATATGTTTTCTAATGCTCAGATGGCCCCCAATGTGGGGCCTTGCTTTATCAGACTTCGGTGAAAAATCGAAATTTTTCCTCGATTTGTGCCGGAGGGATGACGACGTGGAAAAAAATGATATTTTAACTTTAAGAGTTCAAAATGGAGGAAATATATTTTGTGCCTCAGGGGTGCCATGGCGCAGTTAAGGGCTAAATACAAGTGTGATGTTTGGACGGTGTGGTGGGGATTTTTTCGCGAACAACTAAACGGCTTCTGCGCAAAGATGCCTGCTTTGAATAATCCTCGTGTTCGCACAATGTTTACCTCTTCTGCTTATTCTTCGTCTGCTGCTCGCACAACTCACGAGAGAGAGAGAGAGAGAGAGAGAGAGAGAGAGAGAGAGAGAGAGAGAGAGAGAGAGAGAGAGAGAGAGAGAGGGAGGGAGAGAGAGAGAGAGAGAGAGTGAGAGATTGAGAGAGCAAACCAGAAAAGAAGCAATTAGTCGTGTGGGCGGGCGGATGGATAAACTTGATCGGCGCACGCGCCTAAAGGCGTAACCCGCACACTCACACATACACAGAATCAAACGCACACATGCGCGCGCATCATGATGCATCTGCCGCGTCTCCCGCGCGGTCGTGGTTGTGGTAGCGCGTCACGAGCCGAGAGATCCCGCGAGGAGCAAATCGCTCAAATCACGCAAATTACAGCCTTTTGCTCCCTTCATTGATGTAATTTACGAGTATGAAAACTTATCAATTTGCCATTAACACTCGATTCATTTTCATCAAAGCAATGAAATGCCTCTTGCCCACCGCGCTTGCGCTCAGATTACAAAGTAATTCTAATTATAAAGTCTCTCATTACTGACACGACGCACAGTGATTCAAAACCAACGAGCTATACATTTATCTAGAGTGGCGGTTTAATGGATAACCTGCATAACCACCATGGGGGATTTTTAGGTTAGGTTTAAGCGAGTAATTTGTCCATTTGATTCCGTGTATTTTGATGCTAAGTGACGCACAGTGGACTAGAACATTTTTTGATCCATTGTGAGTTTCGCAGCCCCAAAATACATGGAAATAAATGGACAAATTACTCGCTTAAACCTAACCTAAAAATCCCCTAAGGTGGTTACGCAGGTTATCTATTAAACCGCCACTCTAGATAAATGTATAGCTCGTTGTTCAAAACCAGTAGGTTGGAGCCAGAGACAATATATATTAGAGACCACGCACTATCTATCTTGCCCATGTTTGCGCGCGGTGGCAATTTTTTTCTTTCCGAGTCTCAATACAGAACACCGAAAAACATGGACCATACGTTGACTGATGAACAAAGCTGTTGAGGTTTTTGCCTAGTGAAACAGGAAGCACCGAAATTGCATCAGTCAACGTATGGTCCATGTTGGATGGTGCTCCTTCATGCTATGTTAATTTCTGTTGAGCTCCGAAAAAAAAGTCAGCCATCACCGCGCGCGAGGCTAGTGCGTGGTCTCTATTTTATATTGTCTCTGGTTGGAGAACAATGGTTTTAAAAACAGACTTTCCCGGACATAATTTTACGGATAAAAATCAAGGTCTCACGGGGCAATATAACAATATAACTGCAATAGCAATAGCAATATAACTTAAAAATGTGAATAATAATCCACTTTTAGAGCTTAAAATGAATCAAAGAACAAGATTTTTGCCAAAAAATATCAAAATTTAAATATTTTTAAAGGAAAAAAATTCAACAACTTTTTGTCCGGAAAAATCCGTGTTTCGATCCGGTGTGCGACATAGGACCGCAATCTGTCATCGTTACATCCCATTCTCTATTTAATTCCATGATATATATCGACCCATTCGTCATGCGATGGATTCCATCAAATTCGATATTTTTCGTGGGTTTCGATGGATAAATATATTTCAACGTTGCTAGATTTAATCGCAGAGATCACTTTTAAAAAGTAATTCAAAACTAGCAATATGTTCACTGGAAAGTATTTAGAGTGAGCTTCGTCGAAAATGGTGTTTTCTTATGACTTTTTTTCAGCGATGTTTTGCCACTTTTTTTTCGATTTCAGACCAAAATGCCTCCGTCCCTCGCCTTTTGCGCTTATTTTGGCTTCGATTAGAGTTTCCGATCTGGTTGTGTTTCATTGTGATAAGCAACTGTATCCTCAAGGAATAAAAGTTTTGTCCCTTGTCCCCTGCAGTTTTTTTTCTTTTTTTTTCTATCATATCCTACTTAACCCACAAAGAAGCTACGAAGCTTTTGCAGGAGTTTTCGCGGTATGAATTCCCCAATCGGTTCGAACAAACTTTGAACTTTCCACCTGAAACACGTTTTAAACCTCTCACTATCAACGCGTTGAGATTCTGGAAACTTTTCAGCCACGAATGTAATCTTCAGGGAGCGAGTTTTATCCGCCAGCATTTAAGAGGAAGAATTGCGTGCCAAAAGGCGAAAATAACTCACACGCAGGGATGAGATAAATCTCAAGAATATCCGCATGTTAAAACGATTACACGCGTAAAAATAAAAGCAGGGGATGGTCACTGGTCAGAAACGATCGCGGAAAAATTGCGCGAAATTTTTACCTGGTGATTAAACGAAAATAAAAGAAGGGCTGGTGCGTATGAAAAAGTGATAATTTTATGAGCATATATCATGTGAAATTCTATTGTTGGACCTATTCTCGCATCATTAGTTGCTGATGGGAAAAAAATACTTACGTAATGAACGCCCCCAGCAAGAGTGTCGATTTACCTCAACTTCCTCAATATCGTTCACTCATTTATTTTTGTCTTTCACGTGCCGGTATATGAGAAGCAGGTTACCAAAACTTTTCCATGATGAATGCATCTTAATTGAGGGAGTATTTTTTTATTCAATAAGACGATACTTTTCCTGCTAAAAAATGGAGTAATTTAACTGCAGGTCTTCTGAGATTAGATAAAAATCGCAAATATAAACACAATGAAAATACGATACGATATAAAATGAAGATATTTTTGTAGAAATATAGCTCTAAAATTTTACTTGGGGGACGATTGTATCGTATTTGGATTGAGTCGATGATAGGGAACAAGTAACCGCATGTGGGCTTGCCACTGTTCAACACGTAGGTATAACTACAACCTCAATTCTTCATATTTCATCCAAAAAAGGAACTCCGATCAGCAGAGACGGATCAGAACACCTTTATTTAAAATGTACTCCGAAAGGCTAAGAAAGTGATCCTTTTCACCTTTGATATGCGCAGTCGTAAGCCCGCATGCTTAAATGTTGCCGGTGATTTGATCCAGTCAATTTATGACTCAAGGGTGTTAGGGTGGAGGCGGGAGGGCTGCTCACCACAGTCCCTCAAAGTCCCTCAAAAACGTACGTTAAAACAAGAAGAAAAATAGGCGGTAAACCGTCCGAGTTGTTAAAGAGTGGGCAAAAATTGGACCCCTCCCCCCCCCCCAAGTCTTCCTGAATAATCCCTTGATACCTACATGGTGGCTGATAAACTTCTTATTATGGTTTTTTTTTTTAGGAAAAAAAATAAGAAAACGAATCTATAACTAAAATTATGAGAGTACAACAAATAAAATACTATTTCCGGAATAATTGAAACATTATTTAAGTATTCATGAGAATAAATAAGAGCTTGGAAATGTGCTTGAAAGTATCTCTTGCAATCTTGTCTTTACCGACTTTACTTTTTTGATTTCATTACAAAGCTGATTCTTTTTCTTCTGTCACGTGAAGACACTAGAGGTGGATGCTTATATGTATTCAGTGGCGTTGCATACAACCGTTCGACAATGGGCCTGTTGCAAACTTTTACTACAGGGAATTGAAGAGTTGATTCTTGCATAAAATCCTGTAAAAATGACGATGAGTACACTAAGAAATCACAAAATTTACTTTCGAAATTGAACTTAGTGGCGGAGTGACACAGGTATCATGGGAGATCCCTATCAAAATTGCGACATATCTCTGTGTTTCTGTAGAGAAAGTGACAAATTTGACAGGAATCTCCCATGATCCCTGCGTTGAACCGCCATTACAATGATTTTTTTATATCAATTTTCTATTTTATTTCACTGATATTTTGCCAATTTTTTTTTCGATCTCAGACCATGGTGTGCGATGTAAGCGTTCATGCCAGAGCTTCCAATTTGCGTAGATTTAAGGGCATTTTGAAATTCATCGATGATTCCACCAGTTGAGAAAAGACTACAAAGTTTAGTTCAGTGTATATGACTGTGATGCACGAAAATACTAGCGTCTTTGATCTTTTCTCAACCGGTATAGAGTCGTCGGTAACTTTGAAAACTTGCGGATATTTTAATTAATTAACAGCGTTTCCACCGATTGAGAAAAGATTCCAGATCAGAGTATATTCGTGCATTGCAGTCATACACTAAATTGACCTATGTAATCTTTTCTCAACCGGTGGAATCATCAGTTTTAAAAATGTCATTAAATCTACGCGAATCGGCAGCTCTGGTTCATGCCTGAGAGTAAATTCTCAGATTTATTTCAAGTTCCTGGTTTGATGTTATGTGATTCCATTTCCTTTCCACCATACAATAGTTTCAAGTCCCGCTGCATTGCGTCGCTTTGGCAACGTATGATCTCGAGACATCTATAAAGCGGGTAAAAACGATAAAAGTTTAACTAATTGTAAGTAACAGTGTAAAACTCTGTAATTACAGTCGTATTAGTACATCTGAGCTGAAGTGTTCGTCATTAATATTTAATCAGCTGCTCCTAGACGTATACTCTGCTGGGAAGCTTAGTATAAAAGAGTCAGGAGTGACCGGCCTCCTGTAACCTAATTGAGCTTTAAAACTGGGAGGTCTCTTTTTTTCTCCTCTAAGTTATCCTCTATGATTGAGAAGCATTAATGTATTCTTCCTACCTAGGGCAGAAATGTTGGAGTGGGGCTTATTAATGGAACCAATGATTGCTGTTTCATACGTTGAAAATTGCTCGGAGCCTCGACCCCTTAACAGAGGGTGTCAGATTTACTGGGGAAACTTGTGCCACGGATGAATAAATTGTCGGCTTTTATAAGTAAGAAAACCAGCGAAGATTTGGAAGTGAAAATGGACTCAGTGACGTTACGTTGAAATTGGCAAATGTTGCGGACAATTGCCTCCCCCCCCCCTCTGGCCCGCCCGCCCGCCTAAATGACGCTAATGATGCGGCCTAAAGCTGCACATCTACTAACAGCAAGACAGGAACTACTAAGATTAGAGTGATTAACACCTCCAAGTATTGACCCAGTTTTGTGAAATGATGCGTCCCCTATATTTTTGTTATTTCTGAGTTGAGTGTTGGGTACATGAAAAAATAACACAAACACACACTTTTTTTGGTTTTTTGTTTTTTTTTTTGCATCAATAGAAGACCAAAATCTTTTGGCTTCATAAATATTTAGAATCATTTCAGCACATTTCCTTAGAAGAAAATCCAATGACTAAAACTTAAAAAAAAATAAAAATATGATAATCGCAACTAAATTTAAGAGATTAGTCATAATGATTAGTGATTACCTTACATAATTGATCTTGAGTATTATTGAAGCGAGGATTTTTTTTAATAATTCAAAAAGACTACCAGAATTTATAATTCTTGTAATTTATTAAATCTTGGACACATTCATTTCGTAAACATATTTTAAGAATTGTCTAAAATTATTTACTCTAAAATAAAACAAAAATATTGCGCAAACTGCTTCCTATAACTATACTTAACTCTAGTTTATCACATTAATCAGACGCGCTGCCAGTAACTAAAACTAAAAAAAATTGTCATTTTTCAAAACGCACCATCAGTTGCCAAAGAATCCGCAAAAATACATGCACTCTAAGCGATGACAGGTAATAAATTTCAACATAAGTCACAAATATACATCGCGGACATTTTAAAATAAAAATTTTATGGAGAAAAATCAAACCTATTTCATTTCAATATCAAGGCACGTCAGAGCACAAGACACTCTGTTCCTTATAAACAAATAAACAGAAACTGAATCCAATATGAATGAAGTACTCCACAGCCTGGCGTGGGCTTTCAAAAATGATTGATACATCTATCCTTAATAAATCACACACGCACAACTTTTACAACTTAAAAAGTTTCCAGAATACAACGTTTTTGCAACCTTGTGTAATATAGTAATGTCTCTTTATTTGCAGGAACTATACGAAACTTTTTCTGAAATTTTATGATCTAACTGTTTCACGGGCCTTATGACAAATCCTGTTTCAAAACTTAGATGAGACGCCGAAGGAAAAACAAATTCTTAAAATGCAGAATATGCATGTAATCGTTTATAGTTTTGTCTCAGTGTTTCAGTTGTTTTGTATCCATCAACTTCCTCACGAGTCAAGAGGCATGACTCAAATTATTAATAACATTTCACCATAGTGCGAACCTGTCTCAGTGTTTGAACCAGAAAGTTGGAAGTTGTGGAGATATGGAAAGTTCTTCTGTCCGCGCATCTATTGTTTTCTTTTTGTAGTCGACCAATGATGGACTTTTTGCTGGGTTCTTTTTGATAGACGACGTTTTTTTATTTCGCTGTTCTTGATCCTTTTGACTTGTTGCTGTGGATGAAATAGAGAGGGTCGTTGTATCCTTATTTACTTTTGGAATTTTACTTTCAGGATTAGAACTAGAAACTGATACTGTTGATTTATCAGTGGTCACCTTTACAGTTGGTTTTTTATAAGAAGATTCAGATTTTAGCGTAGACTCAGAAGAGGGTGTGGTCGATGCATCTGTCGGTGATGTGGTAGACTCCAAAGAAGTCTCTGGTACGTCTGGCTTCGAACCAGTTTTTGTCACTTGAAGTATGGAGGAGGACGTTTTACTGTCCCCACTTTTTGTTTTAGATGGTAATTTTCCCTTTGAATGATCAACAATAGAGTTCGAGGCTTTTTTACTGTCTATCTCTCTCCCGACTTCTTTCATTGCATTTTCAATACTATCGTAATACTTCAAGTTCAATTCGGACTCGTCGTGCATGATCTCTCTTTTCCTTGAATCGCTTTGCTCTACGCCTTTTTTACCATCTTTCTTCACCGCATTTAATTTTTCTACAAACTCGGGCGAGCTCAATGCTGCCTCAACCAGCTGAGACCAGTTTTTGGACATCCCTCGGAAGAGAACGTTAAAAATTGTGACTGGATCAAAAAAGTTTCCCAAAAGTCCGAATGCGGACCCTTCCGGAAGTCCCAGTGAATCTAACCTAGCTTTCACGTTTTTTGGCATTTCACCCTTCGAAAAAATTGCGTTACCGTTAACAACTCCTTTGAGAAGTGCCAAAGACTCTTCTACTTTCTTCGAATTCTCTGGATAAGTGGGCGGGTTGGTATCATAAGAGTTCACTGATTCAGCATTGATGTTTGACGTCTTTTTCTTATTCGCTACAGCACCAGTTTGGTGATCTGTTTGACCGGTTAGTGACGATTTCAACGAAATAGATTTCACTGATGTTTTTAACGAATCAGATTCGTGACTTATGAGTTGTCCGTCTTGTTTTTCTCCAAATTTGGAAGAAAGCCCATTCGTCGAGTTATCAGTTGATTTCAATGACACAGCTTCATCTAGATCCACCCCTACCCCAACGTTTGCCACGGGAGTCGTTACGTTTGCTGCTACGTCAGCTGCAACATTTGTCTGACGTAAAGAATCATCTTCATGACCCGCATTTTTCGAGTCTTCCGACGAGTCGTCATCAGATCCTGCTTTCGCAGGAATTACATTCGTGACTACGTTTCCTAAATTCGTGACTGTATCAGTAACTACATTTGCTACGTTTGCAGTCAAGTCTGTTACTACATCTGCTACGTTGGCAACATTTCCAACTACTTCTGCAACGTCAACTGTCTGTCGGAAGGAGCTATCCCCTAGCCTTGAACTGGTTGAGTTTTCACCGTCAGATCCCGATTTTGATGGAATTACATTCGTGGCTACATTTGCCAAGTTTTTAACTGTATCCGTCACTACATTTGTTACGTTAGTTGCCAGGCCTGTTACTACGTCCGCCACGTTGGCAACGTTTGTAACCACGTCTGCTACATCAACTGTCTGTCGAAAAACATTGACCCCAAGACCTGGTTTTTTCGATTCAGAGTCGTCGGACTCAGTTCTTGCTACTACGTTTGCAACGACGGCCGCCACAACATTCGATGGAACTACATTGGCCACGCTTGTGACTACATTCGTTACTACATCTGTTGGAACGGCGTTCACCACGTTTGCGACCACATCCGTCACTACATTTGATGGGATAACGTTCGCGACTGCGTCCGTCACTACATTTGCTGGAACTACACTCGCTGCGTTTGCTACTGCGCCTGTCACTACATTTGCTACGTTTGTTGCCACGTCCGTTACCACAGCATTCGCAACATTTGCTACTGCGTCTGCAACAACGTTAGTCTGTCGGAAAAAATTGCCAACAGATTTCGACATTGACACCAAATCTTCTTTGACGACGGTTGGAACTGTGCTAGTTGAGTCCTCTGAGGTCTCTTTGTTCGAAGATTCTTCTGGCTTTTCGTGCGAAGATTCTCCGGCCACTTCTTGTGAAGATTCGTCTAGCTCTGAGTGTACATGTCCCTCAGTAGACGATGCAGAGATCTCGTGCTCGTCACCGGCTTGAGAAGTTTCTTCCGAAGATTCTTCCACAGCTCCAGCCTCTAGATGCTCCCTTATCTCTTGCTCACTCGCGTCATAGTAATTGTTCTCTGCTTCGACCAAACTTTCATCTATGTAGATTGGCCCTTCTTCCTCCTCAGGGACTGGTGGAGGAGGCGGAGGAGTAGAAATAGGTTTGAAAAGAGCAAAGAGGTAATCAAACAAGCTTAGTTGATCGAATCCACTTTTAGTGGCTTGGTGTGGAGCCTTGGGTCTCAACGCTTCGAGATATTCGAAGGGACGAAGCTCTCCGATTTGCTCTTTCCGGAGAATCTCGTCACGAAGACGAGCCAGTTCCATAGCTTCTACAGCCCCGAAAGGACCAAGTTCTTCTCCCTTTTTCTGATTCTTCCGCAGAATTTCATCTCGAAGAAGATCTAGTTCCATTGCTTCCATAGTCTTGGTCCTAGTTGCTTCGAGATTCTTGAAGGGGCGGAGGTCTTCGCTTTGCTTCTTCCGCAGAACTTCATCTCGGAGACGGGCCAGTTCCATTGCTTCAATGAATTCTTGGGGCCATGGGGCAATCTTCTTGTTTTCTTTCAAGGGTTCTGGGACTGCTGGGACTATTGAGTCCCTAGGCCTGAGAACAAATTTATTTTGACTATCAACTTACAGTATTGAATAGATCAATAATATTCTAGTTTTCTTCTAAGATGGTAACATTTTCACTGCATATATTTAGCAGTATGTTATTTTTTTACTTTTTTAGGTTAGCAGTTTATTTATACAGCATTGAATAGATCAATACAATCCTGATTTTATTCTAAGAAGTAAAAAGTTTATGTAACCGATGAAGTCATTTTTTTTATCCACCTACATGGTACACTCTACACAGTCATAGGTGGATCTAGAAATGTATCACTCTTTCTTTCCTTCCATTTGAATAAGTGTGTTAGAAAAGAACGGATATTAAGTGATGGTCCCTCTGATGGTGGCAAGTGTAATTTTGCAATGTTGCATTCTGTCTATTGAAAGTCATGTAAATGATCAAAATGTCGAAGGTGCCTAGAGAACTCCCTCAAATCGATATTTTACAAGAGTTTAAGCAGAAAAAAGGCAATGTTGCTAGATTGCACGAGCAGCCACACGGTGACTAATTCTAAACTCATGTATTCAAATTACTGGAGATAGAAGAAGAAAAATTCCTGGGTCCTTCTATGTATGGCATCCCTCTATCTATAGAATCTTTACAGAAAGGCAGCCAGTTTTAGAGGTCTATCGTTAAATCTGGCAGTGTCACATTAGGTGCGTTTGAATGCATGTGAAATATCGAGTTATTAGAAGTGCGGTGACAATGCTCGAATTCTATCTTTTGCATGGTTGTATATTAGCAAAACAAAATGTTGCCAATTGGCACGCTTTGCCACTGATATTGCCAATGCGACTATTTCTGACGAATTTTATAAGCTCGGTGATTCCAAAAAATGTTATTCCAAAAAAACTAAACTATCAACCAATGATAATATACAATGAAAGAAAGTCAGTTGACTCCCGTTTCGACTAAGCAAAGCATAAAAATGGTTTTATAGCGCTACCATTCTCTAATTGTGAGTATCAATGTTTCAATTTTCTGGATGACCTTTTCATTAGCAGTAAACTAAATTACCATACCTGGTCCAAATGAGCATCTTTGGTTTTTTCTTCTTGATCAGACCGCCGGCTTTTTTCTTGAACTTTGATGGAACATTTGTGTCGACATTGGTGACAACTGTTTCCCGGTGCTTTCCGTCATCTTTGAAAAACCCTCTTCCGAACTCCGGTTTTCTTTTTGAAACTTTATCGAGGTTCCCATCGTATCGGTGCGGGCTCTGATCGGTGTCAGTCGATGTCACGGGTACGGATGTTACAGCAACTATTGCCCCCCAGAGCAGTGCAAGACCCGCTACGAACACCTGAAAAAATAGCGCCAGATGCATCGTCACATTAAACGCATTCATTTTACCGATGTTTACTTAACTGCTACCTCGATTTTTTCTCTTCCTCTCCTATTTCGGTCTCACTGCCGGCATCAAAAGAGTCGGGCCAAAAACAAGTGTCATTTCAGGTTGTTTTTTTGTTTTAATTACGAAAAATCATTTGAAAAACATTCAAGTCCTTCGTTTTAAACTATTGACCTTAAATTTATATTGAAGTTATCTATTTCCAGAGTTTTGCTTGCTGACCGAGAAAGAAGCATATAACCACAGAATAATACAATCAGAACGGAAACTCTGTCGGATTTTGAAGCAAATTCATTCCGGGTCCGCCATGTTGGGATATAGGATGTTTACATCTGGATTCGCGCGTAAAAAAAAAAAATATATAGGACATGATCCGCGAAATTTTCATTCTGAAATGCCAAAAGAATAAAAGTGAGGGCGGAAAATTAAGATTTCTTTTCAGAATTTACAGAAATAAATGATTTTCAACACAAATCACACACGTCCGCCATGTTGGGATATAGGACCACAGCGTTGCCTATTGGTGCCGTTAAATTCCAAACTTGCTTCCATTGGCTCTTATGGGAGTTTCCGTTCTGATTGTATTATTCTGTGATATAACTTTATTATGTAGATCAGTAAACGGCAAAGAGAGCCCAATAATGCCTAAAAAATATGGCAAGAGGGGGTCTTGTGGCGTGGAGGGGGGGAGGGGTGAAAGGGAGTAATAGCCATCCTATAAAACAAACAAAAAACAAAAAACAAAACAAAAACTCAAATGTACATTACATCTAAAGTGACAATCAGAAGCTGGAAAATGCGCGACATAATGGGACTGTTGCAAACTTTTGCTACAGCGTTTCGGTGGGTTGATTCCTATATAAAATCACTTGAAAATAACGTTAGGAGTATCAACGAGTTCCAAAATTCACTTACAAACTAAATAAATCCGTTTTGATTAAATGACTATAGATATTAGAGATGGGTAATCGCGCAAGTTTCTACGCGGAGAAAAAAGATTCATCATAGAGAAAGCTGCAATTAGATGGGACTCTCCTATTGCGACTTGCTCATTCGACCGCCATCATTGAATGTTGTTAAATGCATTTATTGAATTTGAGAGTGGAATCTGTAAGTGTCTGGTGTTCTCAACGTTATTTTCAAGTGACGTAACAAAGAAATTGACCTTCCATGACGCTGCAGCAAAAGTTTGCAACAGACCCATTCTTTAAGGCTCGGTTTTGTCTCCCTCCTGAACAGGTTTCACTCCTACACGATTATTTTATCTGGATACGCCCTTGAGAGAAGGTTTAGCTAAAGCTGTAATGATATTTTTCCTCTCTTCTTGTATTTTTGTGTTGACGTGGTTCATTTTATTTTTTTAATAGCAACGATAACATTTGTTGCAATCGTCTAAAATTTAAAAAAAATTATTGGTTTCTGGAAAAGAAAAAAGAGGCTCGTTATAAATTATGTTATTAAATTTTGATTTCGTGTGCGTCATTGCAGTAACGTGTCATTATATTAAAAAAAAAAAAAAAAAAAAAAAAAAAAAAAAAGATTTTATCAATATCGTTTGTATGGTGTGGTAATGTACTGACGGGAAAGCACATTTTAGCTCCATAGCTTTCTATTGATCGTGTCACTCGATAAAAAACCACTCAGGTAACAAAGATTACGCTTGCTCCACGAGCATTTTTCAGAGATTTCAGTAACATGCATGAACAATTTTCTACGATTTATTTTATGAGATTTTATGAGATACGAGAAAAAAGTTGGACCATTGTAGCCCACTTTCAGCAAATACTATAAGATTCGGGAGTTTCACTTTCACCCAAAGCAACGAAACGGTTCTGCATTTTACTATCTCATCCGAACTGTTTGTTACGAAACGGGGGGTGACACCGATGCAGCATCCTAACCTCGGAAGTAAGCGCTTCTTACAAGATCAAATTAGGATCTTCAAACAAGCAATCTATGAGCCAAAATCCACCACAAACGGCAGGTGAGCTAACCGTTGCATGTTTGGTTGGTATTCTATTCGTCAAACAACGCGTGTAGTTTGACGGCCCTTCAAACTGCAAAGCGATTTGACGGTGGATGGTGTGTCATCTGTTCACCAATCTCAGTCGACAATAACGATAAAACCCGTTTTTGACATGTTTTGGTTAAGTTTATGTTTGCATTTTGTAAGTGTTGGGTTGGCAATTCTGCAGTTTGATCAAATTCGTTTGAGCGTGTACGAAGCGTTTTAGTGCCTATGCTCCTCTAAAGTTCTTATATGTAGAGAGTTAAGACAAGAGGGTAGTCAACCTCTGATTGGTTAGCAAGTTTGGATAAAAAAAATGTGGTTTGCACATTTCTTTACATACTCTTGTTTACAAACGAAGGGGTCTAACGGTATTTCACGCTCTAAAGAATTAATTGTGAACAAAGTTGTAAATTTTAATCATGATGCGCACCTCAAGAATGTTTAAAATTCTAAAAAGAACCTGTAAAAGCGCAAATAGATATCGATCAACAAAAGCAGTGAAAGATTACACTGTTAAAAACTCTGCAGCACAGTAATCTTTGCAGTAGACCAACACACAACAGGTACCTTCAGAATGTAAACAAATGTGCAGAATCGCACATTTAATGGCGCCGCTCATGGTTTCACTTGTCTTTAGGTAGCGTTCTAGAATTCAACCATTTACTGAATCCGTGCAAAAAAGATTACATTATCCTGTGATACTGTACATCTATGTACATTGGAAAGTGCTGCTATTCATAATCTTTTCTGCATCGAGACAATAAAGGAATGAATTCTAGAACGGTACCTTAACTCGCTACGTATAGGGAATAGGGACTCTATGCTCCCCGAGTTGGGGGCGAAAATAGTAACTCACCGGCAAGAGAAAACAATAAACAACGCTTCTGATCGGCTAGAAATGGTTTCGTGAACTTTGACATCCCGTGTCACCCAAAAAGTTCCGAACCTCAAGCTTCACTCTAACTTCATGGTAAAATTAGCAGTTCGGAGCTACTTTCAAGCAAAAGTAACTCATGTAATTTGTCAAAACAATATTATTCCTTTGTTTAATTTTATGGACAATCGATTGTTGCTCATAGATCTTAATGGAGGAGCAACATGGTTGTCAAATCGCACGAGCCGCTATTGCTTCGAAGAAAACCACTTTGAGCGTCTAAATAGGCATTTTATTATTTGTGTACGATCAGTCAGAATCGACAGTAATCGATAGGGAATCAGCTTTGAAAAGAAAGAGAAACAATAGTGGAAGACACCGCGCGATTAACTTTAAAGATACTATTGCGATCGCGCGTTGGCTCATTCGAAACAATAAGAATGAGGAGTCAAATTCGTGCCAAGGTGAGGCTTCTGGTGAGCGATGAGCCGCTTTATCGGTGTGGTGTGGTTCGTGCCGACATCATATCAGCTCGTAATCGCAGCTCGTAAGATCACCATTCACCAGTGGTGCGGCTTTTAATCAATTAAACACCTTTCAAAGGAGATTCAACGGCGGCCGCCCTGCCCGGGCCCGGCGCTGAGCATCCGAAACATTCAGACAACCAAACTGAGGAATGATTAAGATGGGCAAGATGGATGCGAGACCGACCGCGAGCAAGACGCGACCACCGCGAAACATGAATGACTGTTTGGAGTCTATATGATCGCTCGCATGCCACTATGCTTGCTGCCGTATAGGACTTTTACGCTTTGTTGTCAAATCATATTTTTTTTTTTTTTTTTTTTTTAAGCGTGCCGTATATATACGGTGCGCTTCTTGTTTTCATTTTCATATCTAATATATAAGTCCAATGCCTTGCTTATGGCAAAACCTTGGCGGGAAAGGTTTGAAAAATTAAAAACGTGTTTTCTTAAAGCTGGTTTCATTAATCGTTAATTTGTTGCTGCAATCCAGGAGGTCTCGGCGTCTATTTTCTTAAACTTGTAAAAGTTTTGGTATTCCTGTTAATTTCAATAAGTTATTAAGCGTCAAAGTCGAATTCCTTCAAACGAGAATTCCATACAGGTCCAGCAACCTAAGTCATTTGTGCCAACCTATGAGTCGAAATTCGAAGGCAGGAGGGGGGTGGAAACACCCTTCACAGAAACCCTCTTTGCCCCTCGCCTTTGGGCTCCACCGGTCTCAAGATTTCTTCACGGTGCATTAAGCGTTCAGGATACGCATCGTATAAGTGTCAACATCTGATTGACGAGGGTACATCGATAAGAAGCGACGAGGTATTGATGAAGAGCGGGAGGGGTATAGAAAAGAGAGAGGCTCATTCATATCCTTAAGTAGACCTGTTTAGTGATGACGTCACGATCAGAATTAGTTCCAAACAAATGCTCTATCTCGCTCACTCTCGTGGATTTACCAGATCCAAATTTTCGAACGCAAATTCATGCTAGTTAACCAACAGTTTTCTCAAATTTTATTGCACCATTAGATTCCACTTGCCTTAAAGTATCTTTTCACTGTAACATAATTCCTAAAAGATCACAAGCGAATTTACAATCACAGTTATACCGAAAGACGTTCTACGTTTTGTCCTTGTCTTACTCACGGTCTCTTATGGTAGTATCACCGCCATGACACTCAATCATTCTAACTTCTCTTCGTATCGAAGCTATTGTTCGAAGTACAACACATGCCGTGATGGTGCTGATGAGCCTATGGGGAGAGGGGGAATTAAAATCCACAAACGTCTTAAACCTCCACATCTACTAATCTATACCCCTAGAATGCTTGATGTGTAAAGGGCACTTGAAATGGTTAGTTCTGTATATTAAAGGATTATTTTTTCATGAATTCGCAAGTGTTCCATTTATGCATATTACGTATCTACATCGTGACAATCGCAACAAGTGCTGACAGCACCTAAAACGGAAAAAAAGATAAAAAAAACTTAGAATCACGGCTTTTCCGAATATGACACTTTTTGACTTCAAAAGAACGCAACCTCATGTTTGATCCCTGAACAAGCTGTTTAAAAGGTGGAGGGATTTAGAAATATCTATTGTCTATAGTTTATGTGGGTAAAAAAGATCGAGCCTTATCAAATAATTTTCTCTTTTCAGCTTTCAATGGGTTTGTTGCAAACTTTTGCTACAGTCCTATAGAGTTTTGATTCTGATGTAAAATTGTCTAAAAATTAGATTGGCGGCATCAAATAGTCATAAAATCCACTAATAAACCCAAAAAACGCATTATAAAGAAAGCCAAAATTGCAGTCGTAAAGCCGAACAATCTGTGCACGCGCACGACGAACATCAGAGATAGGTGACCCATTCTCCCCTTTTTCATTAAGGGGGGGGGGGGGGGGGAGAGAAAATATCTCTAAAGTCAAACTGTGATTTTAAAAATGTGCATGGTCAAGATGTTGTCTTTTGTGAAGGGGGCGGGGGGGGGAGCAAAATATCAAGAACAGGGTGTTTCAAAACTTGAGTACCAAACTTATGGAGTGTATTTTTGGGGTCAACATACATATATATAAGACTTTATTTTCCTACATGAGTATGTGCTGCAATTGTTTCTCTTCTGAGCTAGATCCCTCCAAAGTTTTGAAAACAAAAAACAAAAAACAAACACAAAAAAACAACGCCTTTGACTCATCTCCTTATAAATACATCTGATCTAAATTTATTTTTGTCATAATTTCTCACCAAACAAGCTCAATTGTATAGCACTTGTCACAAAAGAACCGAGTGACATTTTTGATAAAATTGAGTTATTGATTGATAGAGCTAGCAATACTGAATCTCGAAGCAACAAGTGCTTCTTCTGTAATAACAACTATTTCCCGTCAAAATTCCAGGTAAAAGTGAGCTGGTGAGCCTCATTGATGTCATTGTCCATATGATGAAATAAAATGAGAACTTGGTTCCTTTGGCTGATTAGGTTAAACCTTAATCCGAGTCACGTAAGGAACCAACTCCGACTTGGTTCCTTTCAGTGGCGGCTCGTGCCGGCAACCATGCTTTTTTACCATTTAAACCTATGCAAAAGTATCGATATCTTGGGGGTGCATTGCACCTCCTGAAGATCGATTGTTTTACATAGGTTTAAATGGAGGGATTCCACTGTTGCCACATTGCACGAGCCGCCACTGGTTCCTTTTATAGAATTGGGAACGGACTTAAGTCCGGATTAACGGATTTTAAAATAATCAACAGTGTAAACCAACTCTGCCGTTTGGTTTCTCTTAGAGTTTCGTTTTTCGTGATTATGCAAAAAAAAAAAGAAGAAAGGAACCAAGTCACTTTAAACGCTAAAAATTAAGTACCTTTCCTACATAGTAAATTCCACTTTTCCGGTGTTGAAATGCAAAAAAATAACACGGTAGTTGAATGAAATCAAAACGTAAGTAATTCCAATTTTTTTATTTAAATGCTAGCTCTTCAACTTTGGACTCAATTTTCTCGAGATCAGCTCCATGTTGAATGCTGTCTAATTATTATCATTGCTAGCAAAAGCATTAAAGCTGTTCAGACTTTAGTGGCACGCTTTTCCAACACCTGCGTGTTGGAATTTTCCCTGCTTGTTTTTTTTTTTTTTTTTTTTTTTTAAATTGTTTCATAGACCTGTTTCGCGATGACATCACGATCAAAATCGGGCTGTTGTGAACTTTCAGTGAGAAAAATTTCTTGTTGCCATAACTGGACGTCTTGTTAATACTTACTTAACCCTTTACTGCATGATTTTTTTTTTTTTTTATCAATAAAATATTTTTTTTTTTTTTTCAGTACAATTTTGATCCTTGAGACAGGGAAAAATAGTGAAAAAATTCTTTTCATTATATTTCAATGGTAAAGAGCCTGAATATTAATTGTTCGAAATATGGCCTTACCCGCATTTAGGTATCCATCCAACTGAAAATAAAGTTTACAGGCTAAAAAAAAAAAAAATAAAGTAGTAAAAAATAAGTTAGTAAGTTTCAATAGTTGTTTTTTTTGTATACGGTACCCCTGCGTTACTCCCAAACATAACAATGAAAATCGGAAAATCTCTATCAGATTTTCAGCAAGCTATTTTCAACCACTCTGCACGTTCTCTATCCTGTGCTGCGCGCTCCAGGACAAAATCGACAATTCTTACTCGTTTAGTATCTGTTCCACATGTGACCCACCATGCAGCGACCGTACAACTCAAGTCCCCTACTTTTAGATAAGGCTTCAAAGTAATTGTTCCAGATCTGGGCTCATCTGCAGTTAAGGGTTAATACTTACTTAACCGAAATGTCTGTTATTTTAAGAAGAAATTCCTGTTATTTCAACAGGAATCCCTGTTACTGCAACATGAATTCCGGCCAAGAAACAAGAGTTCCTATTGAAATAACCGGAATTCCTGTTGAAATAACAGGAATTTTTTCTTAAAATAACAAGAATTCCGGTTAAATAAGTATTAGACAGACGTCCGGTTGAATTAACAGGAAAATTTTTCTAAGTGTTTGATGCTATGAGCAAATGAATAGTGAAATCTGATGGCGAAAGTGTTTTAGAGGGGCTGTATCTGGACGCAGAATATTAATGTTTGTTTTGGACGAATTTAATTTAAGGAACGAAAAAGGAACTGTTACATGAGAAACAAGCCATACAGTTTTCACATGGATATTTGTATTCAAATTATGAGTCCAGACAGCCACACACTTTCGTTACAATGGAAAGTTTTCCTTGAAAGGAGCTCCTGCAAACTTTTTCTGTGAGTAAATTAATAGTCTAATCTGATGTAAGAAACCAGCAAAAATCACGAAAATCACAATAATAATCTCAAAAATGCAGTAATAAACTTAGAAAACAGCTGTAAAGGCAATATTTCAATGGCGGAGCTACGCAGGTATCATGGGAGATTCCATGTCTAATTTGTCTATTTCTTTACAGAAACACAGAGATATATGTCTCAAACCGTCGTCCATCTGACGCATAGACGTAAATCGGAAATTTGACAACTTTAATTTTTCATAAATTCCTATGTAAGAAATTACGCTCTTTCTATTCTGAGATGTCAAAAATGCCAAAGTCTCAATTGCCTCCAAGCTATAACGGAAAACATACAAGAGAAAGTCATTAAAGCCAAGGCGTTTGTCAATTTTGTTTCCGCTCTCCTGAAAAGTAGCAAAAATCGACTGACGCGTCTATACGTCAGATGGACGATAAAATTGGATAGGAATCTCCCATGATACCTGCGTAGCTTCGCCATTAAGCCCGATTCAAGCTGCGAGAGCGAGTAAGAGAGGACGTTTGTTTGGAATCCAATTATTTACGAGACGGCACACTAAACATGCTGATTAGTGCTTTTTTGGATTTACAAATATGTATAATAATTTGCAGGCCAGATGCCAGCCTATTTAACTGGGATAGAAACAATTCTGAAACCAACCATAAAGGAGGGGAATTAAAATTCGAAAGACAGAAGGAGGTAAGAACAATGCAATGAGAGAGCGAAAGCAGCTTTGTTGCTTTCCCAAGTAGGTACTACTGTTTTGAGGATACATGAAACCTTGTAAAGTTCCGAGAAATCATGTGCGTTTGTGTCATCACTACGCAAAATATCCGTTTAACCCTTTCAGACCTGGAGTTCATTCCAATGGATATTTAAAAAACATGCAGTTATTGTGGAAATCATAAAAATTTAATATACGCATCAATATAGATGAAAAGACAGCAATAAGAGCAACCATGTTGGTCGAAAATACGTTTCTGAACAAAAAGAATTTCAGGGTTGAAAGAATGTATTTCGGGTCCAAAATCGAATCTAAGCCCTTAAGAGGATGAAAAAAAAATCAAAGGCATCCTTGTTTTCAGCTCACAGGGTACATTTATTTGTTTCATCTTTAACGAACAAATTCAGACCTATATTCTAATGCAGTTGTAGAATTTGGCATGACTTTCGAACTTTGAGCTGAAAAAATTAGGAATAGGAAAAATTGGAGGAAACTCCGCAAAATGTCAGCAAAAATAGGTGGATGGCCTCATGGTCCTCATGTCTCATTAAGTTTGGCAATGCCGCAGAGAGGGTTGCAGGTTGTCTCTCGACACCGAGTGACTGCCCGTCCGTCCTCCCGCCCGCTCGGCAGATTTCAAAATTGGCAAAATGATTGATTTTCACAGAACCGAACTCTGACCAGATCGGTAATATAACGAGTCCAAATGAATGTGCCAACTTTGTTCTTATTCCTCTTTTACTGCCACTTTTTTCTAATATATCCTTCCCCAAGCGACATTTTGACATGCGAGATTCAAATAATTGCTGAAATAAACTGAACACTCAAGTATAACATGCGGGTGTATGAGTGACGTCGCGCGTCAGAAATAGTTATAATATTCATTCTCTCCCGAGAGAATCACCTTTCGCTTTCGGGGGAGGGGGGGGCATGAAAAGTCATTTAAAAAAAAAAAAAAAAAAAAAAAAAAAAAAAAAAAAAAAAAAAAAAAAAAAAATAAATAAATAAATAAGACGACGCTTTGTAGTCTTGTACCAATAACAACATTTTTTCTGACCGCCTCCCTTCAAAATCCTGTAACCTTTAAAATACCGTCGGCTGCTTTTTTTCTGTCTCCCGCAGACACATTGATTCTATGTATTATAATATTGCCCTTTCAAAATTCACTGTTTGCAGAAGTGTAATTTTTGCCGTCAAATAAGGTACAAGATTCCCTGAAAAGTACAGAAAATTCCTGAATTTGTAAAGATCACTGATAAAGTCTACACATAAAAGTACCTCCAACGAGAAAAAATATTGCACGTAGTTTAGAACGAACTGTGGATGATGTTCCAAAAAACAAAAACAAAAAACAAAAAAAAAAATGAGATTTTTAAAAGCTTTGAAGGGCTCTAACTAAGCAGGGGGATTTTTTGGCCTGATGTTTTTAGTGAGGGAGGCAATCTTATTTTTACCTCAAGAATGCGCTCTGAAAAATGATGTATAAAGTTTTATTCCACCTTGTATCCTTGAAGTTAAAAACTTATTTCGTGATGTGTGCAACAATAACTCCCGAAGAAACATAACTTGTTCATTCTTTTGAATTCGGGAATAAAACTTGAAAATTAAAGTGGGGCAAATTTTAGTAAACGCATTTGGCACCAAGTCAATGGAAATTAATTCTTAACATTGATGAAGGAAAAGTGTGCAACAAACTATTCTGCATCCAAACAAACATAGAAAACATGAATTGATATTTTTTGGGTCCCAAAAAAATGATTATATTTTAGTTTTCTGAAACCTCGGTATGTATAAAATGCATTGCGCACATCAGCTCAGAACCATGACATCAAATTTGGCAACCAAAATGTCCCCATCGGTGAAATTCAGTTGCCCTTTCCTGCTGCCAACGGTTGCTATAGAGAGATTCTGCGATGAGACGGTGTATCACGCGTCGTATCAAGTTATTCTGAAGGCGAAAATTATTTATATCGAGCCAATAACGCGCCTTAATCGCCGTTGGCTCTCTATCGTGCGACTGACACATCAACTCGCATGAATGTATTGTAAATTGCAGCGTTCGTATTTTGAAGGCAAATTTTGAGAGATTATCGTCAAAGCTCGTCGCTGCTCAGGTCTCTTGACGCGCCGGAGGGAGAGAGGTCATTGGCCTATTGATACGAGACTCTGCTCGCTTGAGGCTCATTATTTTTCAAGCTGCGCGTTGCCAATTGTATAATTGCTATTTTGAAGGCGTTTATTCCACCAGATACGATTTATTTCAATCGCGCGATCCAAGAGATCACGTTCAACGGATGGTGTCATTTCTGCGAGTGAGCCTCTCACGGTCGGATGTTGATTGTTCGGATGGATGTACTATCGACGAATTAAAGATTGTCGCGATATTTTCACACATTTTCAGATATGGGTGTAGTGTGGGACTGATCTGCAACGGCTTTCCCGCCTCACCCTCACTAGCCTCTCGCCTGCAAAGTGTGAGGAGTATGAAAAGTGGCCGAACTAGAACCTTGAAGGCAAAACTTACTATCTCGTGAAAATCTCGCGACAATCTTTAATTCGTCGATAGTACTATTCGAAAGAGTTTTGAACATGTTGATGCAGTTAGGAAAATTGCCTGGTTTTAAAAATAAATGAAATGAATAAACCAATATGCTGCGCAATAGCGTACGCAGGAATTTGTCTCTCTTTCTCTTCCCTCGTTTGAATGTATGTGCTGGAAAAGGAAAGAAATAGGGGCTGAAGTCACGTGTTAGCCCCTGTTCCTGTCCTTTTCTAACACACGCGTTCTAATGGGGCAAGAGAGAGAAAGAGAAATTCCTGCGTACGCTGCTGATGCTGCGTATTTTTTTTTTTTTTTATTATTATTAAAATCAGATACTTTATCACTTAGCTTGCGCCAATTTAGGGAAATTTTTATTTTTGTACGTTCTGGTGTTGATTTCTTTAACCCTTTCAGTCATGGTGTACATTTCAATGTACACGGAAAAAAATCAGTGGTAAAATTAACCATAGCATAGTTGATTTTGGCACCTCCTACAAAGTATGGTAAAATTTTACCTGATGTTTGGCATGATGAGGTACACTTTTGGTCAACGCATCCATCTGCGCGTTATATTAAACTAGTAGTGTGCTTCATCATACCAAACATCAGGTGAAATTTACCATACTTTGTAGGAGGTGCCAAAATCAACTATGTTATGGTTAATTTTACCACTGATTTTTTTCCGTGTACATCTAAATAACATTGAATCTCGTGGAAAGCAGAAAAATACTACATGCACATGTATTTAAATATGAAGAGACAGCGCTAAGATCAGCTATGTTGGTGTTGGTCAAAAATCCGTGTCTGAACAAAATTAATTTCAGGTACAAAAGGGTTAAAGGCATACCATTACACTTGGTTAATCGATTGTTATTTTTGGTTCGTAATTTTCCTAACTTCTCCATTATGTCTGTTATAAATTCTATCTTTGTACTTACATCGGATGCAACTCTGCTGTTGTTAAGAATACAAAGTTGAGGTTTTTAAAAACTTAGTAAACCCTTGTTCGTATATGTTTATTATACAAATATATTTTACAAACAATATAGCTCCTAAATTTTCCTATTTTTTATGTTCCTACACAAATAATGTTGATAGTATGTATGTAATTGATGTTGTGAGGTCAGGGATAATGATCATAATTGATGAGGTTGTAAGGCGAAGGAGTTGAGGGGGGGGGGGGTGAACAAAGATGGTATGAATATGGAAATCAGTGCTACCGTTTTGCGTATAATTCCTCGGCAACTTTGAGCGCGCGTAACTCAGTAACGAAGCGTTGCCCCGCGATCGGATTTAAACGGTTGAAAAGGAAATTGAAAGAGCTTTTTTTACGACTGTTTTTTATTTTTACCCATGCAAAACAATTTTGCACAGGGGGGAAAATGTAAATTTTTTGAAACTGAAAAAAACAAAAAGTCGTCAAAACTTGACTCAAAACCATAAAAAATACAAAAACATGTATATAAAAAGAAAGGTCTTAAAAAGATCTATCGATTGAAAAAAAGTTTTTTCAAATCGAACAACGCGTTCAAAAGTTCTGGCGGATTTTGTGTTTTGACTTTGCACCCCCGCCCCCCCGGTTCCCTTGGGGCTAGATCAAAAACAAGGCCAGTTTTGGACGCCTCAAATCATGCTCTATCACCTCCCGAAATCTCAAACAAAACTGGGCCGAAGCCATTTTTGCCCATTTTGAATAAGGCTCTTTGGCAACCAAAATGTCCCCATCGGTGAAATTCAGTTGCCCTTTCCTGCTTCCAACGGTTGCTATAGAGAGATTCTGCGATGAGACGGTGTATCACGCGTCGTATCAAGTTATTCTGAAGGCGAAAATTATTTATATCGAGCCAATAACGCGCCTTAATCGCCGTTGGCTCTCTATCGTGCGACTGACACATCAACTCGCATGAATGTATTGTAAATTGCAGCGTTCGTATTTTGAAGGCAAATTTTGAGAGATTATCGTCAAAGCTCGTCGCTGCTCAGGTCTCTTGACGCGCCGGAGGGAGAGAGGTCGTTGGCCTATTGATACGAGACTCTGCTCGCTTGAGGCTCATTATTTTTCAAGCTGCGCGTTGCCAATTGTATAATTGCTATTTTGAAGGCGTTTATTCCACCAGATACGATTTATTTCAATCGCGCGATCCAAGAGATCACGTTCAACGGATGGTGTCATTTCTGCGAGTGAGCCTCTCACGGTCGGATGTTGCTTGTTCGGATGGATGTACTATCGACTAATTAAAGATTGTCGCGATATTTCCACACATTTTCAGTTATGGGTGTAGTGTGGGACTGATCTGCAACGGCTTTCCCGCCTCACCCTCACTAGCCTCTCGCCTGCAAAGTGTGAGGAGTATGAAAAGTGGCCGAACTAGAACCTTGAAGGCAAAACTTACTATCTCGTGAAAATCTCGCGACAATCTTTAATTCGTCGATAGTACTATTCGAAAGAGTTTTGAACATGTTGATGCAGTTAGGAAAATTGCCTGGTTTTAAAAATAAATGAAATTAATAAACCAATATGCCGCGTATTTTTTTTTTTATTATTATTATTATTAAAATCAGATACTTTATCACTTAGCTTGCGCCAATTTGGGAAAATTTTTATTTTTGTACGTTCTGGTGTTGATTTCTTTAACCCTTTCAGTCCTGGTGTACATTTCAATGTACATCTAAATAACATTGAATCTTGTGGAAAGCAGAAAAATACTATATGCACATCTATTTAAATATGAAGAGACAGCGCTAAGATCAGCTATGATGGTGTTGGTCAAAAATCCGTGTCTGAACAAAATTAATTTCAGTTACAAAAGGGTTAAAGGCATATTAATACACTCGGTTAATCGATTGTTGTTTTTGGTTCGTATTTTTCCCAACTTCTCCATTAAGTCTGTTATAGATTCTATCTTTGTACTGACATCAAATGCAACTCTGCTGCTGTTAAGAATAGGTACAAAGTTGAGGTTTTTAAATCCTTAGTAAACCCTTGTTCGTAAATTTTTACTATACAAATATATTTTACAAACAATATAGCTCCTAAATTGTCCTATTTTTTATGTTCCAATAAGGTAGGTGACCCAAAGGTCACACCTAAAGGGCCATACCTAAGCTTTGGGTCACCTACCTTACGGAAAATAAATGTTGATAGTATGTATATAATTGATGTTGTGAAGTCAGGGATAATGATAATAATTGATGAGGTTGTAAGGCGAAGGAGTTGAGGGGGGGGGGGGGTGAACAAAGATGGTATGAATGTGGAAATCAGTGCTACCGTTTTGCGTATAATTAATGCCATTTTTTTAAATCACCGATGATTCCACCAATTGTGAAAATATTACAGATCAGAGTATTTTTGTACAGTACAATCACATACTGAACTGAACTGCGTAGGTAATCTTTTCTCAACCGGTAAAATCATCGGTGCATTGAAAAATACCATTGACCACCAAAAAAAAAAAAAACCATTGATTATACGCAAGACGGCAGCTCTGGTGGAAATTATAAATGGGCAGATGACGAGGAAAGCATAATAGGGGAGGGATCAGTGGCATATCGTGCAATTTGGCAACGTTGCAGTTCGTCCATTTAAGCTCATGAAAAATATCGAAGTATTGAGTGTTCGGTGAACACCTTCGCATTCGACTTATGGGTTTAAATGGACAAAGTACAACGTTGCCAAATTGCACGCTACGCCACTGGGAGGGATAGACCCAAATCTTCTTGGATTTTTAATGTATCTATCTAAAGTCAACCACGCTTTTTGTGCCTATTCATTACTTTGTTACTGTCTTAAAGACAAATCAGGAACTTAAAAACAAAGGATCTACAAAACATCAGGTATGTTCTTTGAATTAAATAAGCATTCTTTCTTTGGGCTAACTTCAAGATAGTATCATACCTGATGTTTTGTTGACTCGTTGTACAACAAGCATTAAAATGTATGCAATTTACTCGACCAAAAATTAAGATTTATGATTTATCAGCCGCACGAATGCGAAATATTGAGAGTCACAAACTCAAATCGGAGTTTGTCTGTGCTTTTCCGTTAGTTATTCCTCAATTAAACGATTGAGTCATCTCCGAGGAGACATTGTAGAATGTAGGTAATTCACTCTCTTGGTCTTTCGAATAAAATTTCTCGGGGCGGTTCGTTCATTAATGAGCTAGTGTTGCATAACTGATCGGATCGGCCCACGAATTCTTTAGAATGGGGCTCTTGCAAACTTTTACTGCAAGGAACTGAAGAGTTGATTCTTGCATAAAACCCTGTAAAAATGACGATGAGTACGCTAATAAATCACAAAATTTACTTTCAAAACTGGGTTTAATGGCGGAGAGACGCAGGTATCATGGGAGATTCCTATCTAAATAATTGCGACATATCTCTGTGTTTCCGTAGAGAAATTGACAGATTAGACAGGAGTCTCCCATGATACTTGCATTGAACCGCCATTACGATCTTGTCGCGTTAAAGCAGTTATGTGAGTTTATTACTAAGTTTTACACTTTTTCATTGTGCTTTTCGTGATTTTCGCTGGTATTTACATTATAGATTCGACCATTCATTTTACTCACAGCAAAAGTTTGCAAGAGCCGCATTGAACGAACGAGCGATTCTATAACTGTTATTGAAGTGCTGTCAGGGAATGAGATAATTTTATTGTTATTGTAAGATGTTGGAGGTTCAGAATGGTTGAAGTGGAAGATGTTCAAGTAAAATAACTAGAGTAAAGCCAAAAACCCTATTTTAAAGAAGAAAAAAAAATAGCATTCAACATTGTCTACATTTGTTCGATTTTGAACAAAAATTCGAGGACAGAGATACATGGCCAAAGACAGCCACAGCCATTGACCCGTATACAGAGGTGGATCTAGGTTTTTGGTAGATTGGGGGGGGGGGGGGTAAGAGTGTGGTTTTGCCGCCCACTGATGGACAATTTTCAAAAGTAGTTACCTCTTTTTTGTTAACGTGCCCCTGTAGATTCACCCCTGGACCAGTAAGGTAAACACCCCAATAGCCGGCACCCCTAAAATCTGCACCAGTACTCAGCACCCATTTTTTACAATGTGAAAAGTGTTAGTTTGGTGGCAATACTGGTGTTTACGTGATTTTTTTTCTGAGACCTCAAAAGTGAAAAAATTCGAAAAAAATACGCAAAACACCAAAATTGCAACCAAACTAACATTTTTCATATCGTGAAATTACGTGACGGGTATACACATTTCAGTAGTGACGGCTACTGGGATGTTTCCTTTATGCAATTTTCAACGCACAAGTTACCATACAAAACATAAATTTGGAGCGATGCATAAAATTGCATACAGCGGCCAAGTACACATATGTTCGCTCCCGCTAATACATGCCAAGTAGCCAAGTATCGGCAGATAGCTGAACAAAGTGACACCAAGGCAAGAAACAAAATTGATCGTATCGGAAAAAAGAGGCGATGAAATTGAAAGCTCAGATTGAGGTCATAGACGTCAGATTTGAAAGGGTCGTCGTGCAGAAATAAAGCTATTAGAGCATAATAAAAACTAAGCCTATTTTTTTCCATGAAAACGCTTGTAAAACAGACTGGCAGAATATCGTGAGCACCATTATGGATTGCTTGCTCCAATTATTCTTGCCACTATTGAAAGGTTAGATCATACCTACCCGCGTATGAAGTTATCTCTTGCTTTTATTTGAATCTCGTTGGGGCGAATCATTCAAAGTAGAGAAACGTCAGACTCGACCTTTCCAGCGGGAACAAGCAGTGGACTTGTGTATATAAAGTGTGATTGATGTGTATAGATACTACATTGTATCATTCAGGTTTTTTTTTCATTTTTTTTATTTTTTTTTTTCACAACGCGCTCAGCTATATAAAGTAATATTTTCTTTTTAACTCATATTCTTACACTTTCTTGTTTTGTCTCTTTGCACGTCTTTACGGACGGACAAAAGGAACTAATTAGTTCAATCAGTCACGTAAAACCTTTCTCAGCTTAGTGACCAAGTTTGTAATTCCTTTAACGATTCAAAGTTAGATAAATGTATTGTACAAATATATGTGCTTTTTTATTTTGCCATTAACAAAGTTACACGATTCGATTAAATGACAGCTGTGATGTATTTTTCAATGTTGACTAAATGTCACTTCTTTTTGACATGGGCAACATCAATGTCAGGATAATATCTCTTGCCCTGTTAAAAGTTCTGTTTCCGAGAGTTGACGAGGTTAATATTACATCTTCCGGAGGTTTTTAGATCAACTAGAACAAAGCTCCAGCACTTGCAGGAAAGTCTATTGTTTATTTGTGTTAAAAAGGTTTTTTATGTCACATTTTCAGCAAAAGAAGGTCCTTGATTTCGATCGAATGATCTCATGATGAAACCGAGGGATATAAGGTTATAAAGGCACTGTCTTTTTTAATTGTTTCTATTCATATATATTTTTTTCAGAAACTGAATACCTACTCGCGGGAACATGGGGGGAGGGGGGGTATGAGGGTATCCTTGCCCGGCGGCACTTTCCTAGCGCGGCAATATCAGGGTGAACAACCAAAAAATAAAAAAATAAAAAAAGGGTTATTGAATTTTAAAATGAATCACCGAAGGCCGCAAAATCAGTGCGGAACAAGCAAAAAAAAAAAAAAAAAAACTGTCGTCAAATTTTTAATTTCGAGGGGCGGCAATTCACAGAGGGCAGCGAGATTGCATTCTTGACTCCCCACTCTGGAAACCACGGCACGCCCCTGCACGGAACGTTGAAATAAAAAATATTTATTCCCATTTCAATTGAGTTTGAAACTAAAAATTAACGCTTAGTTGCGTCTCTTGTTTCATTATTAGTCAAAACCCCGAAGAATATTGAAACTATAGTTTACGTTAATATCTCGAGCTGATTATAAAATTTAAAATGTTTATGTCTGTTTGAAAATAACATTAGTTCCAATGTAATATCGTTTAAGAATAAACAAAACCGGACATTTTTCTTTGATAGTTCCATAAACGATACATAAAAATCGTTCATGGACTCTGCGTTCTCATATAGTCACGATAGCAGGCAGCTGGTGATAAAATGAAAAAAATTTTTTTTGAGCCAAATTTTTCCCCAATTTTAAAATGCAAAAGAGTCAATAATTTGAATTTTTGAGTTAACAACCAACAAAAAATTGCTGAACGGTTTTTTTTAGAAGAAAAAGGAAAAATGCGGGAACGAATTATAGCAGGTTTGGGTCAATTTTAATTTGAATAAAAATACCGTTAATTAACAAACAAACAAAACAAAAAAAAATCTCGAAACGGAACGGTTTTTTGACAAATTGGGAAAAGAGAGAACAAGAGAAAACAATTAGAAATTTCTGTGCAGGACGAATGTATCCAGCAGAAGAGCGTTTCGGTCTATGCAGCGATAGTGTTTGAGCTACTGTGAAAATGGCTCTGAGAATTTCTTTTTAGTTAATTCAACCGGACGTCTGTTTAATACTAACTTAACCGGAATTCTTGTTGTTTCAACAGAAATTACCGTTAGTTCAACCGGAATTACTGTTATTTCAACCAGAATTCCTGTTATTTCAACAGTATCTCCTGTTATTTTAACAGTGTTTCCTGTTTTTTCAACAGTATCTCCTGTTGTTTCAACAATATCTCCTGTTATTTGAACAGTAACTCCTGATACTTGACCGGAATTCCTGTTGAAGTAACAGGAAATCTTGTTGAAATAACAGAAGTTTCTTGTTAAAATAATAGGAATTCCGGTTAATTATAAGTACAAACAAGGCGTTCAATTACGGGAACAGGACATTTTTCTCAGTGGGGTAAGAAAGGGAGTGGAGCCAGTTTATTTTCAAAAGAAAATTGATCTGAACTCAGTGAGATCCAAACATGAAGGTGAACCGTTTTTTTTTCTTTTATTTTTTTTTTCCAATCGAGGCTGTCTTAAAGAAAATCCTCTTCTGTTCCGCAAGTATTTTTTGGAGCTTACTCAACTTAAAAATCGTCTGAAGATAGTGAAGATACGACCCTAAACATTAAATTTGTCTTGTAAAAATTGTATTTATAAAATAGTGAGAGTAAGGCCGTTACTTACGAAATGAGGATTCATCAGTGATCATGGAAAAACACAAAAACAGATAGGGCGAAGGCGCGATCGACGTGTAAACTGAACGATGCAAGCAAGAATGCATCGAACAACCCCTCGAAGAAGGATTGGCAATAGTACGTATCCGTTTTACCGTTACCCGAAATTCAGAAATTCAGATCTCCGCTGATACACGCGGCGGTAATTAATTAACGGAGATGGATACAACTTAAATATAATTAGCAGGTACTCTCCTCGAACTCGTGCACTCCCGATAGGCGTTGCCGCGTTTAACCTATAATTCCATGCATATCGTATGATTTCATCGATTCATCGATCAAATCACGCGATTTGTTTAGAGATTTCTGTTAGTTTTGCCTTGGTTTTTGTTTTTCTGTCAATTTTCATTTTGATTTCATCACCGTTTTTAACCCTTTTGTGCCGAAAGGTGATATGGGGGAGAGGGGTGTTAATTTTTACCACGCGGGGCAGTTTTTCAATAATAAAAAGCTAAAATTTTAACAAATCACTTCAATCATCCATGAATTTCTCGATGCAAATATTAAGAAGATTTTCGCATAAAAATCGGAATTTTCATCATAGACATAAAAGTCGGTTTGGCGGAAATTTGACCCCCTCCTTGAGCCATCGAAGTTTTTTCAACCAGTTAGGATGAAAGAAAAAAATCGCTCTTCATGTGATCTTAAAGCTTACTTTTTGTTGTTTCAGAATATGTAATTTTTTTGGAAATATTTTAGGTTTAATATATAAATTACGAAACTCAACGAAATCAAAGGAACGTTTATTACTGCAGTTTTATTTTTTATTTATTTATACTTTTTAATATATGAACATTCCGTAATATGTGATAAAGGGACCCGCAAAATGATAAATTACCTTAAATTGATCCTACAGAATTAATTTATCATTTGGCGAACACTTTTTCAAAAAATGTCTCTATAAGATTTTAGCAATAAGAGTGAGAAAGCGGTGCATGGATTTCACGTGAGAGAGTGAGAGAGACATAGTTCGGAACGCCAAAGCAGCCTCTCCATTCACCACCCACTATAAAACCGTCTGTTATATTGTATGTTTTTGTGCTTTGCTACAACAATCATCTTGAATCTGCCGCCCAAAAATTGTTCATTCATGAAGTCTCATAGAGTGAGATGTTACAGGAGTAGATAAGAGGATAAGAATAGTTTTCAGCGGTGGTGGCTTATCGCCTTCTCTTCTTGAGTTTAAGGGTGTGTTTAAGTCATTTCAAGTTTGCACGTCGTTTTTTTTGCGTCATTATATTATTGATAGAATCAATTCTCAAATTCGAGGAAGCAAAAGTTCACTGTGGACCTTCATTGCTACGTTTAGAATGTACGAGTCAGATTTTAAGACCATTTGTTAACCGACCATCAGTCGAGTACTATTATATTGCGAGTACATTCAATGGTATTCTTCAATCGATTGGTAGTAAATGTAAATTCATGGATAAGTGGAGTAAAAATTACTGATTTAAATATTCCTCTATAGGTATAGATAGATTGTAGAATGCCAATAAAGGCAGGTACGCAAAACTGCCTATCACATTCAAGAATGAATGTGGATACTGAAGTCGAAAACACATGCCTTATTTGGGGCCCTTGCAAACTTTTGCTGTGAGCTTATAAAGAATCCAATCTGATGTAAAAACCAGCGAAAATCACGAAAATTACACTGAGAAAGTCTAAAATTCAGTAATAAACTCACATAACTGCCATTTAACGGCAAGATCGTAATGGCGATTCAACGCAGGTATCATGGGAGATTCCTGTCTATTATGTCACTTTCTCTAAGGAAACACAGAGATATGTCTCAATATAGGTAAGAATCTCCCATGATACCTGCGTCTCTCCGTCATTAAGCCCGATTCTGAGAGTGAGTTTCGTGATTTTTTAGTGTACCTCCTCATCGTCATTTATACAGGTTTTTATGTAAGAAGCACATCTTCAATCCCCTACAGCAAAAGTTTGCAAGAGCCCCATTGTTTATAACATTAACTGTAACCAGTAGCGGGTTCAGAAAGTCTTTATTGAGGGGTAGGGAGGGAGCACGGCCTGGTATGGCTGTATGAAATATGACATTTGGAGCGTCTCAGAGGAAACAGGGGAGTTCTTCGGAAAAACCACAAATAATTCACAAGGTATCTTCGTTCCCAAAAATTCACATTTTGGAAGTATCATTTCTTGTGTTTTTCTAATTAATTAAACAGCGCCTTTGTTCCTTTTTACCTAACAATCTGAGGTTAGACTGTTCGTCAAATAAAAGAATGACCCGTCGAACCCGCATCAGAAACGTACGAAATAATGCGTCGAAATATTAATTTTTAAGGACGAGTAAACCCCCTGTTTCATACATGGTTTTTCCAAAGAAGTCAATTTTGAGGTATACTTACGCAGTTGAAAAAACAAATAACTTGAGGCTTCTGAGGCACCTGACACATGATCCCATGCGCCCTCTGAATCCACCTCTGACTGTAACGGTATAATAAAGTCGAGTCTAGTGTCTGTGAGACGATCCTATAATTTTTCTGTCTGTTTGTCGAATTTGCCATTACATTCCTTTTAATGATGATCGACTAATTTTAGTCGACGCGCACTTTCGCTAGACCGCAAAGTCAACAATAAATCCATTGATCAATCCATTGAGCACCAAAGTGATCGATTTCGATTCTTATCAAAAGCTTCACGCCTTCTTAGCAGGTGAGTGACTTAATCAACTTCTCATTGTTCAATACTCAACCGGTCACCGAGCGCGCGTATGGTTCATTGACAGAGTTCTCACCTTATACACAATGAGTCGCGTTTAACACACATTCCATTTTCTTAAACAGTAGGTTTGCTCGTTAGCTTGCGGTCGCCAGAATCGCCCGTAGAAATCAATTGACAACCTCACCAGCTGACAATTAACGAGCAGACCCGTTGTTTATGGAAATAAAATACGTGTTCTTCGATTTGGGCTATCGAGCTGCTCCTCATCTGAAATCATCATTAACCGAGTGTCAAATCTGTAAGACTCAAATTAGCGGCATCGCCAGTTTCAGGAATTTGTCTGTTTCTCTCTCCTCCCATTTGAATCTGTGTGTTTGAAAAGGATAGCAGAGGGGGCCATCACGTGACTTTAGCCCACATTCCCTTCCTTTTCTGACGCATTTGTTCAAATGGGAAGAAAGAAAGACAGACAAATCTCTGTATCCGCCGATGATTAGCGGTCTCCTTCCTCCAGAATCGCGTTCGGTTTCGGAGCCGATACCTTAGAAGCAACGGATCAGCAGTTCAGCGGATCTGATTGTGAAAAAAAGAAAGGAACATGAGAGAGGGGGGAGAGAGAGAGACAGCCAGAGAGAGAGAGAGAAAGAGAGAGAGAGAGAGAGAGAGAGAGAGAGAGAGAACACGGTTTCCTTCATTCTATGATCAATTAGCCGCTGTCTGCTGCATACCGCATGTCGCGCCGCGTGCGTCAAGCGTGCCCGATAATTAAAGTTTAGCTGGAAATAATTATCCATTTTAATTCGTTATTCTCAATTTGACAAATTCTCCTTCGTTGCCAACAGTGGCAACCGTGCTTGTATTTATCCTTGTCTAGTAAAGAATTGATTTTTTTTTTTTCGACTCCGATTTGAACGCATGCAAAAGTATCGATTTATCAAGAGGTAAAATTGACTTATGACTAGAAACTACATTGAAAAAAAAAGTGCTGAATTTAACTCTTTTTTTGTTAAAGGTATAGACACCACTTAAAAACTGTTAGTTTGATTGTTTAAATTAGTTAAATTGAAAAAAAACTAAACGAAAAAAAAAAAAAAAAAAAAAAATCAGCACTTTTTTCAGTGTATATACGGCTCCATCCTTCCTCACTGGTGTAAGTACAAGGGAGAGAATATCGATACATCATGGGTGAATCTAGGAATTTGTATTTCTCTTTCTATACTTCCATTTGAACACATGTGTTAGAAAAGGATAGCAAAAGGTCACCATCAAAAGTGACTTTGGCCCCATTCTCTGTCCTTTTCTAACGCACGCGTCCAAATGGACGGAGAGAGAGAGGAAGACAAATTCCTGAACCCACCCATGCGATGCATCGAACAATCAGTTGTAGCTCGTGAAGAATTTTGTGAATATGCTCCATTGATAAAATCTGGGGGGGGGGGGGGGGGTGAGGGCTTTCGGGGCTTGGAAAAAGTGGAGGAGCTTTTGAGGATTGATAAAAAAAGTGAGGGAACTTCAAACCTCCAAGCTCCATGCACGCTCCACCCATATGGAAAACAGTACTGAACCAACTCAAGAGCTCTCTTGTCTAAGGCATTTAAAAGTTGGATTTTCCGAGACGACTTATATAGTTTATCTTAACTATAATTTTTAGGACGTTGCCTTTAATTGGTGGTCA
The DNA here is from genome assembly GCA_011764245.1 of Trialeurodes vaporariorum. Taxonomy (NCBI): domain Eukaryota; kingdom Metazoa; phylum Arthropoda; class Insecta; order Hemiptera; family Aleyrodidae; genus Trialeurodes; species Trialeurodes vaporariorum. The sequence goes on along the minus strand of VMOF01000379.1, from coordinate 37,615,332 downwards.
CTGGTTTCTCAGAGTGGAAACTTCGTGGTATACCACCCCAGGCTAATTTGCGTCACAACCCCTCCCAAAGACTTGGCGTGAAATTCGGCAACATCACAGTTTTACCCTCTAAACGTTTAACAAATATCGAACTTTTTGGTGATGCAGCGAACAATATATCTTGGCCTTTTTAGTGGGTTTAAATGGACAAATTGAACGGGACGTCATTTCCAGATAATGACCGCGCAGTCGTTGTAAGAATGTATCTTGTTAATCAAGTTAGCGCAGTGGCTAGGTATTTATAAAAAGCCATCCAACCCAAAATCTAGATAACCTTTGGCCGTTAATTTGAACCCTAGAATTCTGACGCCGATTATCTGATCAGCTGTCTCACACACCCGACTTCTGAAATCAATATATTGTCAATCCACCTTGAGGCTAACCGACCCCGACCACGGCGACGACGCACTTTAGTCTCAGATCTTCAACTTTAGTGGCCAAAAATCAGAGAGTATATAAAATCATCAATTTATCATTTTTAAACTACCAAGACAAACTTCAATCACAGAAATTATACACTTGTAACAAGTAATTTAAACGTATAGAAATGTCACAAGAAAGTTTTGATTCAAGTTCAAACGATAAAAAGCGATGATTTGATTTTTTTCCCCCCACTGAGTTCTTTTTTTTTTAAACAGAGACCATTGCGCGACGAGCGCCGAGGATTCCACGAGCCACGAATGCGTTCATCTCTCCATTTGAGCGCATGCGTTAGAAAAGGACAGAAACAGTTACTGAAGTCACGTGACAGCTTCTCTCTCTATCCTCGCTCATTTGATCAAATGTGTTAGAAAAGGATGGAGAATGTCCGCGAGTATCAAGCGTGCTAAGATAACGGTCCGAAGGATTTTACGCGATGGGTCGTAAAAGCGATTAATCGAGCATGAGAAAAAAGTGAAGGTAAGAGGGAAAAAAAGAAAAAAAAAATATATATAACTTTGTAAGTTTCACATGCATGCACATACATACCTATATCTAAACGACTTATTTACATCTTCGGATACATAAAGTTAAGGTTACTAAGTGTAGACGGACAGTAGTCGAGAAATGCTATGACAAGGAGTTCACAGGACCAACGGTGACGCCTTACCGGCGCGGCGCGGCGTTGTCAAAGATATGAATATGCAAATGATAAATCAGTGATGCCGTTTTGCGGATAAATAAATAGCGTTTTACGCTAGTATTTCTTAATAGGGTTGGTACGGGCAAAATGCAACGTTGCCCCATTGCACGCTAAGCAATTGTTGAAATAATTTATTGAAGGTGATCTTGCTACCAGGTTATCTATATTGCTGCCAGATCTGCGGCAAAAAAAGATACGCATACTTTCCATTAAATTATATGTACAGTTTGTATATTTTATATGCCAAATCTGGAATCAGAGGGCTATCGTTCTATTGATGTAAAATTACAGGCAAAAAGTAATTTATATTTAAAATAAATGCGATCAGGTTAATAACAAATCATTTGAAGAATCACCGGTGAATTTCAAATATGTGTATAGATTTTCGCTCTAATTCTTTCAAATCATAACAAAGCTTGCTAAAAATTGTTGATTTACGTTTTGAATATCACTCGTTCATAAAAAAAAAAAAAAAAAAAAAAAAATTGAATTTATTCAATTAAATTTCATTCAATACCGTTATCTATACTTCACGAGAAATGACGTTGGACCAGTTTCAAAGATTATACGGCGGCTTTTTATTTAGTTTTATTGTGAGAGGTACAAAGCAACCGCAAAACCTCCCTACTTCCTTATTTGCATTTTGTAATATTCATCATATGCAAGAACTATGCACTCTCATTTTATGTCAACTGCTTCACTTTCATCTCCAAAGTTCAGCAGAGTGGGAGGTTGAGTTTTGAATTTTTTATCTCATCACTTTTTTTTCCCTTTACTTGAAGCTGGAGGATTATAGTATAGACAAGTATATAGTTTCCTCATTTCATATTCATGCCTCTCTTATTGAATTGATAATGTTCCGAAACATACTGAGAACCAACTCTGACACGCTCTGTGGCCCTTAAGCGATGAAATTAGTTTTTTTTCTCTACTTAAAATCGACAAAAAAACTGTTTTTCATTTATTTTTTTTTATAACAAAACAAGTTCGATTTCTTAGCAATCATTTTTGCGTTAATTGGCATCGCAGTTACTTTGCTCTGTCTGCACCCAACTCAAAAATATTGATCTCAGCTGACTTTAAAATACTACATTTTTGCATGAAATCAGCATTGTCCGGGTAGACTAACTTTTATCTAGCTCACCCTTAAAAATGAGGAGTAATCGAATAATTTGATTCCCATTCGATAATTCGAGCATAATTGCGCAGGAAAAAAAAATAAATTAAAAATAATGAAAACAAGAAACCGAAGTGATGTAGGATATTGACTTTTATTGTACTTAAGACGCCTTTCGGCTTTTAGCCATCATCAGAAGTATGTAACACATGGAAAAAACATAACTAATTAAAAAATAACATTTTAATTATGTTTTTTAGTTATGTTTTTTCCATGTGTTACATACTTCTGATGATGGCTAAAAGCCGAAAGGCGTCTTAAGTACAATAAAAGTCAATATCCTACATCACTTCGGTTTCTTGTTTTCATTATTTTTAATTTACACAATGGTGATGTTCAATCTCAACAACTTTAAAAAAAATAAGTTGAAAAAAAAAAAAAAAAAAAAAAAAAAAAAATCAAGGGAACTGCAATTTATGTGTTGGTAAAGCTTTCCGCGATAAGACTGTATATAGTTTTGTTTACAATATTTTTTATATTTAGCTCTTTAAATATTAGTTGTAATCTTTCAGTTCAAGTCTCAGAATTCAGATGATTGGCTAACCCTCCCCCCCCTTCCCCACGCCAAACCTCCATCATTAGCGAAAATTCGAGTTCCTTGCCTGGATATTATTGGAGGTGCAATATTAATTGTTACCATAAAAGCATTTTCGTAAGTTTAGGACAGTAATAATCGCAAAATACTTCAGGCAGATGTGGAACTCGAACCGAATCATAATGAATAGATAGACTGATTTATAATTAACAGAAAATGTTTGCATTAAAACTTATATCTATAAAGGATTTAGTCTCGGAAAAAAGGGCATATCAATAATTTTATTTTAAGAGAATACGTCTTGTTTGGGAAGTACTTACATACTGCAGTATTTTTTAGTGGAACAAAAGAAAATAATACTGGTGATTCTCATCTGAAAATACATAGCTATATTGTAGTTAGTATAGTCACTGAAAAGTTAAAACTTGTTTTCTTCATTTCATCATACACTACAAGATGCAAAGGTGCAAAAGGGCCAAACTTTCATTCAAATTGATGCAAAATTCACTGATTGTATTACGGGGATACCTCTGCATCACATATTCCTCGTGTGCTTTACATTGAAATTCCTACTTGTTTGTTCCATCTGATTCGCATCTACAATTTGAGCACAAAATTACTGAAAACTTACAGTTATAAATTGATTTCGGTCTCCATCTCCGTCTGTGGTCTTCTCGAACGTCGTTTGAATGATGAAGGCGTAACTGCTTAATTAATTTACGACTTTTGTTACGTCGCGCACGTCGCGTCGCCCCCTCCCTTGTCACTGTTTCGCATCACGTGGGTGTAGACTATAGAGTGTATAGATGCACCGTTGACAATCAGTCGCACTCTCACAAATGCCCGGTTGCCAGCTGATGAAAAAGGGAAACCTCCCATTTACAACTCGCTGCCGTTTCGCGGACGTTTAATGGCATTTTACAAATCCACCGGTGACTCATGGATGGCTGATGCAAAGGTTAATGTTTCTATAGGCCACCGTTTCATGATAGGGCAGTTGCAAGGGTCTGAAATAATGTGTATTTTTATCAAGAAATTGAAAGTCCTCGATGAGCTGAGAACAAACATGCCTTTGGTTTCTAATTTATTCCCATTGATTCCGGAGATGAGATTTTGGCCCGAAAGACACTGTTTTAATGGGAATTTTGCTTTGTGACGTCACTACGCACACGTTTTTTTACAACTTTAAACAAGTGTATCTCCAAAACTGGGACACTTAGGAAAAAGCCAAGTACACCATTGTTCTCAGCTTATTAAGTACTATACACATCATTTCTTTCATAAATAACTCAACATTTTAGACCCTTTCAACTTCTTCATTTGAAGAGTTCTTTAGAATTATACCACGGGTATAAAACCGAAGGTCTGAGGCAGTTGTAGGAGACTGAAATTTTCTGTTTTTTAAAAAGGAAATTATATGTATATAGTACTTGCTGAGAACAATGGTGCCTTTGGTTTTTTCATAAGTGTCCCGGTTTTGAAGATGCACACGTGTAAAGTTGTAAAAATCGAGTGCGTAGTGACGTCACTACGCGGGATTCCTATTTAAAACAATGTGTTGTGGGCCGAAATCTCATAACTGGAATAATGGGACTTACACAGAAAAAAAAGGATGTGCTCCAGACACGATCTATATACATACCAGTACGTAACGTCCTCAGAGCACAAACATTTCAGGTTCAGGACACGACGGGATGCGTTTCAGACGGAAACTCAACCTAAATAGATTGCGCTCAGAACTCGTTCCCGTACTGGTGTGTACATTCGTGTCTAGAACACGGAAAGTTTGTGTCTGAAGCACGTCCATTTTTTTCTGTGTAGTTAGAAAAGAAAAGCATCTTTGTTCTTTGCTCATTAGGAGTACTTTCATTTTCTTTGTAAGAAATACCACATTTGTAACCAAACCCTTGTAACTGCCCCATATTGACATTTTAAAGCATTATTGTGTATGTTTCTGATGAGTTGGAAAGGTTGCTCTTTTGTATCAGACGAACAATACACGCTCCAAATAGTCATATGCATTTTATGTAGTAACTACGCGGGTAACTAGCTGTTACTGTATAATCAAATGGGACACGAAAATCCACCAATTTTGGTTTCGAATTTCATGACCAGGTTATGGTTTTCGAAACCCACCGATTGAGGTAGGTTACGAATTCGTAACCAGGTCACAAACATGGTCAAGAAAATCGGAGAATGGAAAATTTTTAATTCGTAATATATTATATTTTTCTGCTATGAATATGGTTTGGAATGATATTAAAAAGTATTCACATTACCTACATAATATAGCTAACAAATATTATGTAACAATAAAGGAGCATTTTATACAATCAGCAAATGACCGAGCTGTGACCGACCAAATTCGGGAAAAAAATACTCCGGTGGCTAAATATTTGCATAAAATACGGTTTAAATTGACGGAATATACTGTTGTCAAATTGCAAGTTAAACTTCTGGGTTTCCACTAATGAAAACTAGAGTCCCTGTATATCAAAGAGTCTCGACACGTGAAGAAGAAATCGAAGGAGGCGTTCACTCTGATTGGTTCGGTTCACCGAGAAGGCGTGTACGTCCTCGTAGGGGTGTTTTAACGGTTCTCTTATGGAGAATAACACAGAGCGCCTCCTTGAGCTCCGTGAAAGCCTAAAATCTAGCAGCCAATCAGAATCTATACCCCGTATGGCGAGAATCTTTGATATACAGGGACTCTAATGAAAACCTGCTTCAATTCAAAATCAGCCAATCAGATTTTATGATAATGAAAGTCTGTCGGCGTGATATTTGGCAACGTTGAATTTTGGCCTTTGAAACTCACAATGAAAGTCGGATTCCAGCAAATTCTAGAGACATCTAAGTTGATAATATTTTCATGGGATTGGATATGGGTAAAATGCAAACTCGGCCAAATTACATGAATTTTCAGTTTCCGATTATTTTTAAGATTCGGTTACGTCACACTTTGTCCGGCTTTGAAAAAGCAGAATTTAATTGACTACTTGACAACCACGCTTTTGTTTGTCGAGTTACCATTACATCTCCTACCAGTGAGTGGCCGACAGTTCAGTGTTCTCGTCTAGAACGGCTTTTAAAAGTTACATTTTGTGCTCTTTTCCTCTATCGATATCTTTCATCAATCATCTCGTTATCACTATGCACAGTCACCTCTGAATATAACCTTGGCCTTGTATCTACAATCTACTCTTGCACTATCCCTGCGTCCAGCTAACTGTCCTGCAGTGAAGTTGACCCAGAGAGCTTCAGCAATAGAGAGGCCGCGAAATGTTAGTTCAAACCCTTAACTCCCATGAAGCAGGGGCGGCTCGTGCAATTTTGGCAACAATGTCATCCTTCCATTTGATTGCATGTAAAACAATCGATTCGAAAGTGAAGCAGCGCTTCACCAGCAATCGATTGTTAAACATACATTCAAATGGAGCGAAGACATTGTTGCCGAATAGCACGAGCCGCCACTGCCATGAAGTGAAAACGGCCAACTTATGGCTGTTTGTGTGACTCTTTTTACCTTTTTTTTGAAAAATGTTAGCCACTGAATTTTTTATGTCCTTGTTTTTGCTATTATCGGTTTTTGTGCCAAGTCAACAGTTAGCCAACTATCAAGACAATGCACTCGCATCGGTCACAATCAGCTGTGTCAAAACTCGCTAGCTTTTTAAACTATCCCTCTCACTCTCCCGTGACTCTCATAAATAGTCATCCCTGTCTAGTGTCGAAGTTCGTATACAGAACCATTTTCAAATCGCGTTATCTTAGCCAAATCGCATTGAAACGACTCAGTTGGTTCATTTTGGTAAAAAAAGTTTACAAGAAATGTCTTTGTTTACGATTTTAGCGATTAGAGTGGGATACCAGTACATGGAGGTTACGTAAGAGTGAGAGAGATCAGAGATCGTTAGGGAAGCTCAAAGAACTTTTTCACCGGTTGATTTCATTAATAAAACCGCCTTTTGCATACTGTCGTGTATTAATCATTCCCACAGACTTTCTACTGAGCCTTAGCTTGAAACAGCTGCGGATTTCAATCATTAACTAGATCTAAAGTGACCTTCTTGTGTTCTTCTGTTGTGAACGTAAACCGAATGAGCGCTATTTTCTCTGAAAATTCATGACAATTTTCTCAATGGGTATTTTAGAAAAAAGAAGAAAGAAAAAGTTGGGCAATTTTTTAAAAAAAAATACATATATGCTAAGCGTCCGTCTTTTAGTCCTTTAAATCGATCAACATTTTTGAAACAAAAATTCATCATTATAATAGACCTTCAATTTTTTATTCAACCCATCATTAAATAGTTTGAGCCTCAAACAGTTACAGACAAAACGTTGACTGTGCATTTACAAAGTCTGTGGTAGTTTTTAAAAGAATTGGAAAGACAAATGTATCGTGAACAAAATCAAGGTTATTCTTTTGAAAAAATGGAGTAGGGGATTTAAAAATGTTCACAAGTGTAGTTGAAGTGGAGAATGCAAAGATGCCTTTAATGAGTAAGGTTAAATAACAGACGAATAAAGAGCAGTCATAAAATCACCGAGTAGAGAGAGCGCAAGAGTCATAAAAATTTAGTCAATTTTTTCTACAATGTAGAGTGCAGGCAGGTACTGTCTGTATAACTACAGTTAATTAGCTTTATATCAATCGACATAAAGTTATATTGTGTTGCATACAAAGTCAACGAAAAATTTCAAATTTTAGGCCATATGTATTTTTGAATCAACGAGGTCAAGTTTTCTGCAAGCTTACATTAATCTAATTTTGATCTTTTCTGATTACATCACGTGCGGTAACAATATTTGCAAGGAAACTTTTTTTTTCATTTTGCTGCTATTCTTTTATTTTCGTAATTAGTGAAGTCCAAAAGTCAGATCCTTCATTTATTGCGCAACTAGATTTTTTTTTTTTTTCCTCCAAAAAAATAGGTTGCCCTCAAAAAGTTTCCCAACTTTTTAGTACATTGAGAAAATCTACGTGGTTGAATTATAACGTGGACTATATACAAGCAATTGTAAAACAATGTCCCCATAAAATGTTACGGTATACGATAGTCATGATCCCACAGTATCTAGATTCTAGAGTGGTGACTTTTTTCTACCAAATAACATGGGCAAAAACATGACAAGTTCCTGGATCCTTCTGATATCGCAAGTCCACGTTCTTTTAAACGTCCAGTATTCCTGCAGTATCAAGCTCACAATCGGTCCATTTCCACAACGCCGGCATTTCATTAAACATATCACATTATTTCCGCGTTCGAATGAACAGGTAATGATGAACTTGCAAAAATGCATACTTTTTTATTTTATTTTATATTTCTCCCTTTCCCTGTGATAATCTCGATGCAGCAGGCTAGATCGCAGATTTACTCTGAAGATAGAAAGATTAATCAAAGTCTTGGATATGCCTTAGAGTGACCTTGGTGTTGGAGGAACAAGGCAGAAGGCCGGGTTTCCTTCGCAGCTCCTATAAGATTGCTCCGTCTCCGCGTCCGTCTGAAACTAACTCTGGCGCGACATCGCCCAAGGAAGATGAATGCGAGCGGCTACTTTACATGAGTATGCAGCACACATGGGCGTTTGTTGTATTTCTGGATCAATCAAAATCCAATTTATAAAATCATCCTGTGCGCATCCATCTCGGTAAAATGAAAACAATTTTTAAGGGGAATCTTTGGTGATCGACGAACATGCATTAGCATTATACAGGGTGACTATTTAAAAAGGATTAATTCCGAATTTCTCAAAATCGAAAAAAATACTATTTTCGTAGCAAACACACAGAAAGGAAATTACGGTAAAATCTAGCCAGACAAAAGTATGATAAACTTCACCAGAGAATATTAAATATAGTTGCCAAATATAGTACATAGTGCCAAGTATAGTACATATAGTGTAGGGTGAAGAATCGCGGTTATCCTGATTTAACCTTAAGTTACGCTTCATTTAAACATACTTAGATCCTGCGCCAAAATCAGCTATGCATATGGTTAATTGTACCGAGCTTTTTGTCCGGGCAGTTTAATTTAAAATAAACTACGACTGAAAATTTTTGCCGCAAACTAGTGAGTTAAAATCTTTAGGTCTTTAGTGCAAAGAGGTATGAATTTTTGAAAATGTGTGTAATTATTTCGGTTGGTCTTTCTTTTAAGTCACCCTGTAGATCGATCTGCAACGGGATTTTATTTAAGTTTCCAGAGCTTTGAGTCCATTTTTGAATTGATTGTTTTTAAATGCAGATCTTTATGCAAGAATGGCTTCCGAGGAAATTATGCAAGTATTATGATGCACGGGGAAAAAACCGGTTATTTAAACTGAACTTAGGTATGGATCTCCTACGTTTCCTGTTGCAGGAACTGGAGTTTTCGGTTGTGTGTACCGAAAATTCAGTTAGAGTTACTATATTGATTTCAGTATGTATGAATTATACCATGGCCCAAATATCGGCTTGTTGAGTGATGGACGTGGCTTAGGTTTTCTCACGGAACAAAAATACTGGTGGATTTCAAGATCTGCATAACTGATTTTGGAGTCTGCTATCAAGTATGGTAAATTTTACCATAAAATGGTAAATGCAACGTAAGTACCTTCTGGTGATATATACCGAAAGGTTATTTTAATTTACCACAAAGTACGTTATTTATCATATGATGGTAAATACCATGCCTGATAGCTGACTCCTAAATCAGCGACGTACAGATGGCACCTAAATTCCACCAGTCTTTTTTTCTCCGTGCTTTATGGTTTCAATTGGCATTTATTTTTTCACCGAGTAACGGTTTCTGAATAATTATTTCAAAATTATATGCCTTACTTAATTGGAACTATGAATTCAAAGCGGATTTTCCGGTAGATTTCAATTGCGGAGCAATGTTCATCACTCAACAGTAAGCGAATGTTGGATGTTGTTTTGTTGAGCTCCCGAACAAAAATGAACCCATTTTACTTACCTCACTTGCATAACACGGGAAGCATAGCATGAGCTGAGTCTCTATTCGTCTCTGGAGAATGATTTCAGAAAACCATACCAATGTGCAATACTCACAGTGCTTTCTATTCACGTAACAAGCAGTTGTGAGTGAATCTAATTACGGCAAACAGAAGCGTATTCAATTTGCGAGCCCAATAGTTGACGATACATTTTCCGAGGAAAAACCATAAGCGGTGACCTTGAAATCGTTTGATTTAATTTGTTCGCGTGGCCGAGACCTGTTCGTTTGCAGTCTACGCGTGCCGTGAGCTTGTGAATACGCAGCCGTGCGTAATCCACTGACTTCATATACATTGACCGATGAAAATGGGATTGGGACCGCTCTTTTAGTGAATGAAAATAATTGGTATTGTCGCAGCGTAACGTCAGCGGCATAGCTACCGCGTAGTGTGTGTAGAACTGCGGCTGCTGCTGCCCATTCAAGTTGTATTCAATGGCAAGGTCAAGAAGAATCTCCGCCGCGTCCCACCGCACAGTGGATCGTAGTTCCATCAAATTTTCCGGACATACTTTTACAAGTAATTTTTTTTTTTTTTTTTTTTTTTTTTTTTTTTTTTTTTTTTTTTTTTTTTTTTTTTTCATCATTACTTTTTTTTTTAATTAAATTTTGAAATAAAACTGCTCCAGAGGGAGTTACGATCATTTCACATTTAAAATGACTTTTTTATAAAAAAATTTTTTATAAATAATTTATTTTAATATTTTTTTCATCATTACTTTTTTTTTTTTTTTATTTTTTTTTTTTTTTTTTTTTTTTTTTTTAATAAATTTGGAATAAAACTGCTCCAGAGGGAGTTACGATCATTTCAATTTAAAATGACGTTAATTTATTCTAGAACATAACCCAACATTAGATTCAGTCTTACTTCACAAATAGAAAATTAAAAATAGATAAATAGGTAAATAACAAATTAATTAATAAATGACTAAAATAGATGGATATCACATAAATATCAGTTGAATGGTCTGTTGCAACTTTTGCTACAGCGCTATAGAGTGATCAAGCTCATGTCAAATCGCGTGAAAAGTCCATTGGTGGTATCAGAAAGTCACAAAATGCAGTATAAACTCACAAGAGGCGTTTTAACTGAAACCCAAGATGGCGGTAAAATATCGAGCAACCTGTATGCAAGCACCATGAACATCCAAGACGGCCAACCTCACAGCATCGATCACAACCAATCAAAACGCAAACAAACTCATAACCTCCGATGCTGTGAGGTTGTTAACGTTGCGGCCATCATGGATGTTCACGGTGCTTGCATACAGGTTGCTCGATATTTTACCGCCATCTTGGGTTTCAGTTAAACGCCTCGTGTGAGTTTAATACTGCATTTTATGACTTTTGATACCACCAATGGACTTTTCACGCGATTTTACATGAGATTGATTACTCTATAGCGATATAGCAAAAGTTTGCAACAGACCCATTACAAGTAAATAATAATTGTATGTCAGAGGACATAAGTTTGACAGCAGTGTAAAGGGCTGCTGTCAATTAAATTTAACCATATAGGAAGCTGCCTAGTTTAAGAACTAAATAGACAAATAAATAAATAAATAAATAAATAGACAAATAATGAATAAAAAGATAAATAAACAGATAAATAGATAATAAATAGATAAATAATAATACATAAATAAATAAATAAAATTAACGTTGATGGGTACTTTTCCGAGTATTAACAAAAATCAAGATTATGAACTAACCATTGGAAGTTATAACTTGAGAATGCTTGAAATCATTTATGTAAGCTTGTAAGGAGTAAAATAATATGGTTTTTACATGAAAATGTCAACATTTAAAGGCAAAACAACAACGACTTCTCGTGTCTGGAAAAATGTATGTTTCGACCCAATGAGCGTCGCGCCAACTTATCCGCGCGCAGACGCAACTCCTATTATGAATAATGTCTGGAGGAAATGAACTTAATTTTTTCAAATAATTTGATCCGTCGAAAGAAGATCCACATAAATGATAAACAAGTTGGTCTTACTGAATTATACGTTATTTTGTTGTTAAAAGTTGTACTTGTTATTATATTAAGTTTTTTTTTTTTTTGACGTAAAGAAGAGCAGACGAATCACGAAAGCTACCCGGAGAAACAGCTCTTGCAAAATTTTGGTTTTTGGAGAAGAAGAAGAATTGGTCCCGAATATTTTGTTAAAATAACAAATAAATATTTTTTTTTAAATGTATTTATAAAATTTGTCGATTACTGTAACTATTATAATAATGTTTTGTTAATTTTCACACAAAAAACTATGACTACAATAACAAAAAAAAAATTACCAAATAATATTTTTTGTTTCCATTCCCAATTTTATTTTTAATTTACCAAAAAAAAGTGCGTAATTTAAAAAAAAAATGAGATGTACTTTTCTCAAGGAACCGTTTATTCTTACAAATTATTTTTATCGGTGCAATAATATGACGACTACTAAAAATCTGCAGATAAGGATTCTTTCCATTAAAGTCTAAGTAAAATCGTCGATTCTTTGTGTGACACTCTGCCTTCCTTAGAATCGATTCATTCCATGAGTTCAAAAGTCATAATACAATGATAATTAGACAGAAAGAGTCACTACTGCAATGGGAACTCTGGGTGAAAAAATTCCTGATAAATACAATGTGCAGTTCCAGTGAGAAATACGCCCGCTCCGAGAATTTCGTTTATTTTGAAAGCTTTTCGAGTCAGTAACAAAATGCGATGATATTTCTACAAAAAACCCACCGGATGAGCTTTTGAACCCATGACATTAATATTTGAAAGGCAATTATCACGTGAAGTCAGGTTGGTTTTATATGGATGTCAAGATATTTTATAATCAAGGTTTAAGAATCTGAAATATTGTTGCAAATATATGTTTTTAAAGCAAATGCTGAAACAGTCTGCTCTTGTTACTCGACATGCCAGCATCAATCGTTTCTTTTATAAGTGACAAGTTTATTATGCAAATGTATTTCAAACATTTTATTAAAACTGTATAATACACAGCACAACGTACGTGTCTGGTTTTTTTTTTTTTTTTTTTTTTTTTTTTTTTTTTATAAATTTAGCTTAGCGCCTTCAAACGAAATACAAACGTACAATAAAAATTGTGTTAATTTGAGACTTTGCGGTGTTGATAGGCTATCCGCAAGTTGAAGTTAAATGCCAAGTTATGATAAAAACGCTGGGATATTTAAAAATGTATTTAATATGTGTGCAAGGAATTTTGACACAGTCAGATCAAGTTTCAAAGCAAAGATAAAAGTTGTGATTCTCAGAATCTCAAAAGCTTTACAGTAACGATTCTACTTCTCCCTTTATCATAAGTCACGCTTGCAAATAATAACGGAGGAAGTAGAAGACTAAATGCGTTAGATGGAAGATGGATATCAAAACGGGTGTATTTATTTTTTATTGTTGGTGAAGAAGGTGATTGAAGAAAACGTGTTTCAATTGTCAGCAGTGCCTATTACAGTACAAGTTAAATTTGTGCATGCATTATACTGCATCAACTAATTTGAATAAATTTGAATTCGTGTAACGTTGCATAAAGTGAAGACGGAACAAAAAAATTGTCATTCCAGTTTGTCAATGAATGTAAATAAAGATGTATTTTTGGATTCGAGAATTCCTTCATAAACAAAAATTCCACGCCCCTATTCAGTAAAACTAGCTCATAAGACCCTTGTGGTGTAATCTGATCTCAAGCTGTCCCTTATGGGGCTGCAGCATAATGTACTTATGCTGAATGTAAGTGAAGGGTCGACTTTTGAGGAGAAACCAGGAAAAAAACGATGGAGAACTTATGAAATTTACTTGTTAACTCGAAAAAGTAAACAGCAACTCGCTGTACAACAACTCGCTGTACAACAACTCGCGTTGTAACGCTAGTTTTAAGTCCTATTTCCATGTCACCTGCATTGCATCATCATTTGCACCTCGCTAGAAAAACGATTTATCAAGTTAACAAATGAATTTCAGACATTTTTGGCGCCACTAACACCTAGTTTTGCACATGAATTGAGCCAACATTCCATTCAAGTGTTTACGTGCAATAAAATTTTGCAACATCCCCTTTGGATTTGTCTAAGAGAAAATTGAGATCAGGGTAGTTGTATCGGCAAATCTTGTTGAGTCTGGCAAAAATCTTCGACACATGTGTCTCAACTGTGGCTAAGCTTGCAAAATGACAGCATCGTTTTTTGTGCATTTATGTAAGTTCCCAAAAGTTTGCTTTTTCCATAGCTTTAGATGCGGGCAAGATTCAAGTTTGCCACATTTATACATACGCCTCACCCCTAACGTTCAGGTATCTGTTTAGACCTTCCGCACGAAAGAAATCAACAAGTTCAAAAGCTTAGGAAGAGAATCAACGACTTTCAACCAAACCATCTAAAAATAAGTTGATCTCTCTTTATTAACCAATGAAATACTGATGGCCACACCAAGTATCAAATGTTCACATACATCAGGTCTAACTGTTGATTGTTGATGGGCGGAATGGGTATTTTGCAAACTTTTGCTACACTAATACGAAGCAAGAATTTTCATGAATTATAACAAAAAAAAGCAGATGAACATATCTGCATAAGAGCATTCTAAATACATTCATCAAGTGCTAAATACTTTTTAAAATCCGCCATTCAAACAGCGTACTCTCAATTGATTGCTATTACTCTAAACAAATAACCACTAGTCCTTCATGATCAGATTTTGAAGGTTCTGAGGGTGTTTTAGAGTTTTGCAGTTTTTTCTGGATTAAAACCCGTGTAACTTCTTGCTGAATAATGCTATCGCTCTTGTTTGCAAAAGACCCATTTTTAAGTTAGGTACCTGAGTTCTTCTACTGCCCACCAATTAACAAGGAGATACAGATCCGTTGTTTGTAAAAATAAGATACGCGTTTTTTCCATTAAGCAAAACGCAGTTTTGCTTCGCATTCATCGCGATCGCTGTTTAGTGTTTGGGCGTAAACAGGCAATAACTAGACTCTAGAGGTAAATAAATTTATTCAGTTTGATTCAAGAATAACTTAATTGATTTAAGCGATAACGCAGTACTTACATCTCGAATGAAAAAATCCACAATTCAAATTAATTGCCCGTTTTTTTGTTTAATGATGAGATTCTAGCTTGCGGCTGAAATATTTGCACCGTTAAAGTCACGCGAGCGTGAAGCACACCTAGCTCAATGATCAAATCGGAGGTCGGTCAGGAGCAAAAATTTGACCGTGAGACTACCGCGAGATGGTATGGGGAGGGAGGTGGGGGTAGCTTAAAAGCATAGTTCGACTTCGCCTGGTGAGTACAGTGTGATTTGTGGCTGTGACCACCGATTTGTTGGCGGGTCACTCGTCGCGTCGCGTCGTGACGCTGCGGGCTCTGTATACTGTTCGCAGGCAGGCTTGGGTCGGGTCATATATTTCACACCAGTCACAACATTGAAACACTGATGCGGCTCAGCTGATGATCACCAGACATCCTGCAACGACCGTGGCGCAGCGTTGAAAATTGAACGAATTGATGACACGACCAAATCGCTCACAGTGCTCGTACTTACATTAGTCTTTATATACGATCAGAATGGTGTTTTTAAACTAGTATAGTTATACCAATGACTGTGTAGGGTTATGACTTATGTCGAAAGGTATTTTACGGCCATGAATCAGAACCTGAAAAGTTTTGATTTCTCGTTTACGGACAATGAAAGCCCACTAAACAAACTTTGTTTGTCCAAGATACTTCACAGCTTCTGATAACCAAGGGAAGGTGGAGAGGGTCGAATTATTACCCCTATTAAAAACCATCGCTGATGGTTGAGGCTGAATTTTCACCCCCATCGACTGTCTTGCTTATAAAAACGGGATTTGATGAAAATTTCTGATTTGCTGTAGAGAGCTTGTGAAAACCCACATCAAGGAATACATGAATTCTTGAAAAGGTCTGGAAAAAGTTCAGCTTTTTATCCTTGAAAAACTGGCCGAGGGTAAAAACTCCCCCTCCCAACAAACGAGGCGTAAGCATCACCCACCCTAACGGATAGACTGATTTAGGACCGGCTAAAAATCATGGCTTTTGATGTTGTTTCCTAACTGTACGTATAGATTGCTGTTGTAACACGCACCGTTGAGGTTTCTGATTGGTTGGGACAGAACGTTGACTGTTTGAAGAAGACTGATGTGCCGTGTGCTCTTATGAGCACTTTTATGAGGGGTCTAAACCGACTGTAACTCGGCCGTAGCTTTCACTTCAAGACGACCTAAAGATTGACCGGAGGTCGGACGACAGAAAAATGGAGCCTAATTCGCAAACATTGCAGTTTGGTTGCGTCTTAAAAAAGCCCATACAAGTCCAGTTTTTCGGGTCCTAGCATGGAGTTCGCGAAGCCGATGTAATGGAACATTTGAACTCGAAAATGAAAATTGAAACTGTGAAGCTGTCTCAAGGAGAAGGGCTCATGACATGTCAGAGGTATGCTATTCCTAAGATACTAAAGCCTCGCGGTCACATTACAAACAGATTTTGTAGGATTAGAACCTTTGATGTTTCGTGGCGTCTCATTCCAGAATCTTGAATATTTGTTCGGTCTCTCAGTACTGTATATTATGTATAGCAAACAATTCACCGAAATTCCATCCTTCCGGGATTTTGAGATTGCGTCGAGCTTATTCCGATACTGTGCTTTGTACCCCCTGCTGCCTTGCTGTGAAACACTGACTCGACTAAACCCGAATAGAATTAAACAAATCAAATGGAGTTCCCTGTTTAGCAAAATATAAACTAAACCGCGACAGGTTACGGTATTGAGTCCCTGAATTTCAAAGAGTCTCACCAAACGAAGTAGAGCTTCTATTTGACTGCTGGATTTAACCCTTTCTTGGATAGTGATACACATGTGTACCATTTTATGTAACATGTGATTCAATGGAATTTAAATTGACATTTTTCAAAAAGTTGTGTGACCCATCAAAGTTCTTAAAAAAGTGTCCTCTCTCGAACGGTCTTAATAAATCTCGAAAAAACTCAAATCCCAAAATGCGTGCATGAAAGGATTAAGGATGTCATAGAGCTCAATGAGGCGTTTTCTGTAATTTTCTTCCTTTAAAAAGACCGTTGGAACGCTACTTTCCAGGAGGTGTAATACCAAATTAAAATTTACAGGTTTATGAAAACTTTAATCGGGTTTAAAAGCAACTATCAATTATTCTAAACTTCTTTACATACAATTTTTGCAGTAAAATTAGACTTTTTGAGATAAATAGCGGAAGCCTCCCTGCCATAAGCGCCGTGTACAAGGCTGCCTAAGACTTCGGACCGCTTCTTCTTCCTTTCTGGTACTTCCCTGGTTCACATGACCAGACTATTTCATACATGTGGACTCAAAGTCGCGGTTCCTCGGATAGATGACTCCATGCATCATAACATTTTCAACTGAATTTCCACTAGGTGGCGCCACTTTTTTACTAGAAAATCTATACCGTTTTCTTTAGCTATACGTTTGTGAAAGTCCCTGGCAATGCAATACATGAACGCATCAAGTGCGAAGCTAATCTGTCCATCCTTTTCGCTCATACCTGTTGTGAGTTATCGCATGTTAACATCCACATTTCATTGACGATTCTGCAAAGTTGGGGTCTGTAAATCGAATCGTTTATCCTCGCGCAAGGGGAGACCTCGAATCGCGGCGCGAGCGGGAGGGAGCAGTTCGCAGTGCGCGATCGCGGCAGGGTGATGTTGGTGGTGGTGGGCCTGTCGTTGCCTTGCTACTCGCGCTTCGGTTCGATACGGATGCACTCGACAAATTCTCGAAAGTTGCCACTTTGGATGGTTGACTGTGTGCAATGATTAGGAACAATTGGCCAACGAGCGAGCGAGAGAGCGAGAGAAGCGAGTGAGACAGAGGGACTGCGAGAAGTTGTTGAGAGCTGACAGAGCTAAGCCCTACGGGAAGAGCAATTGGTCGCGGGCTGGTGTCGCACACTGGCTCAAAACGTTTGCCTCTCTGGACAAGGAAAGTTTCACACTTCTGATTCAGAAGGAAACAAAAATAAACTGTAGGAAATGCCCTACGAATTTGCTCTTACACCATTTTAATCTGGAAGAGATCCTCTTACCCCCTTTCAAATTCTGGGAAAGACCCCCCAAATCTCCTCGCTTCAAATTTCTGGGGAGACCCCCAGACCCCCTTTAAAGCTAACTTAGAAGTATTCTTAACTAAATTAAAAGCTTAAAAAAAACAAACAAACAAACAAAAAATGCATCCGGAGAAACTAGGAAGCACCATTAGTGCAAAATATGGATGCATATGGATCAATGTTTCAAAAGTTACGTGAGTCTACGTACTTGTACTACTACTGACGGACTGACTGGCTGACTGACTGACTGACTGACGACTGACAGGCGTACAGTCTGACTGAAGGAAAGACACCACAGCATTTTTTACTTTTGCGCAAGACCCTGTTGATTTGAAAGGGTTTAGAAATAT
This sequence comes from Trialeurodes vaporariorum, assembly GCA_011764245.1. Classification (NCBI taxonomy): domain Eukaryota; kingdom Metazoa; phylum Arthropoda; class Insecta; order Hemiptera; family Aleyrodidae; genus Trialeurodes; species Trialeurodes vaporariorum. The sequence goes on along the minus strand of VMOF01000379.1, from coordinate 37,596,981 downwards.
TGAAGTTTGATGAAGATATGTTATTTGGGTAGTATTAGATATGGTGAGAGGCAATTATTTTGTATAAATCATGATTGACTTAGTCGTGAGAGCCCAAGTATCAAAACAAAATACCTCGAAAAAATCTCTAAATCATCGACTTGATCGTTCAAAAATCACCTTACCAAAACATGCATGGGTATTGTATGTAAATTGACCGAATTAATACTGAACGTCCCGTTCAGTAATGTCAAGTAAAGTCAATGTCCCTGTTCGCGAGTGAATGCAGAGCGGTCTGTGTTTGGCTCTCTGCAATGCATCTTCACTCCTACTGAGTAGGCAATCTGTCAAACTGTGATTTACATGCCATACTCCGAATGGAAAGAAATACAGTTCGTTAGATAGATGTTGCTGAAGGATGCTATATTTTCAATATTTAATGTAGGTTCTTATCCATACAGAATTTTAGTGTTCTACAGATTTTCGTTTTTGATCCGGTTGTATGTCCAGAATAGTGCATTCTTTAATTCACTGTGCGGAAATGTGGGAGCTGTAAGATGGGGGTGGCGGGGGAGGCCGGAACACGCCGCTCACACCAAAGCAGGCTGACGCACAATAGGCGAAGTAAATGATTTGGTGGTCAAAAGTCAGCAATATCAATGCACCTGAAATAATCTATGAAATGCTTTTAGACAATTGGAACTACAGACCTCTTGGCCCCTTGAATCCCTTTATTTGTTAATTTTTAATGTATCTTACTTTCAAGATTATAGGTAGAGGGTTGGTTGCCGGGGTGATGAATAATGTATGTATTTAAAAATTGTAACGTGATGATAGAATCATGAGTGTAATTTCATGAGCCTGCAGTTAAGAGAAGGGACGGAAGTTTCTTCCTTCTGCCTTCCACAGAGAAAAAAAAGGAGATTACTGCATTACAAATATTCAGAAAAAAAATTGGCTGCAAAAGGCTGTACTGCAGTATTATTTGTTTGAAAGTTCACCTAGGTCAAAGTAAACGTTAAATTAGTCACCTTTCTGGATGGCCTGATGGTTAGCGAAATTAACGACTGGCAACTCAGAGGTCCTGTTTTCTAATCCTGGCCGATGAAGCAAGATTGTATGGTCTCAGAAATTGTCACTTCGCGGATGGACATGGATATTTTTAGCTTCTCTCTTTCACCCGCCTTTTCCCTCTCTTTTCTATTACGTCTATCTCAAATACTAAAATGTTCAATCACCGCGATGACTTTGCTCTATGTTAGAATTCTTCACTCCTGTAATATAAAAGCCATGCTTTTTTCCTGAATGGTATCGAGGTCGAGATATTTTCGAAGTAATAAACGGTGCGAAAAAGAAGAAAGAGATACGCAAATTTTCCACTTTTCTGGAGTTGTTATGCTCCATCGAGGAGGTATACACACGCTCTTCGATAGTGTTTTCCACTTTTAACTTCCGGTGCAACGTTTCATTACTATACATGAGAAATAAATGAGCTCTATCAAACGCAAAAGTTTTGTCGGTCAAGAATTTTCACCAAGCGAGGGCAAAAGACACGCGAGGTTGCTATGCGGTAGAAAAGTCTCAATGTTTTGACTCGCATCTTGGAAAAAGTATGCTGAAGTCTATGAGCTATAACTTTAGAGTGGCACATCAAGGAACGTTCCGCTGGTTCATTGTTGTCACCTAGGGCGCCGCCATCTTGCCGTAAAAATCGATTTTGAGGTTAAGTTTTCTAGGTTGTTTCCGGTCGTTTCGTAAACAAACTCGGGCATCGCCGGAAACGGCCTTCAAAATTTAACCTCAAACCTTGGAATCTGCCGTCCAAATTCCCGCCAATTTCCGAACGACCTAAAAAATTTTAACCTCAAACCTTGGAATCTGCCGTCCAAATTCCGTTTTTTCCGGGATTCCTTCTACCCTGTGTGGCACAAGGTGGACCAGCCCGCTGCCACTCTAAAGTTATAGCTCATTGGCTTAAGTCTTTTGTCTCTAAAATTCGACTATCTGCAAATTTGTGGAACTTTACGCCCCTTTACGTGCCTTCATCTTGAGCTGGGGAAAAATTTTTTGACTGCCGAGATTTTTGCGTTTGATTGTACCTTGATTTTTCATTCGCTTCGATTTTCACTCTGAGTCTTCTCGTAGAAATCCGCCGTAGAAAAAGTTTTCAAGAGCCCCATTTTAACCCCTTGCGAGTTTTCCCCCGCAAAGTCGGTCTCCTTCGCCTACTGTGCGTTGGGTCTTTTTCACGCTCCTCAACTCCGACTCCACTGCGCGATGCTCCATGCTCTCGAACTGACGCTTGACGCTCATTCTCTTGTGAACAGTGAACACTACACACTGAACAGTGAACAGTGATTGTAAGTAGATTCAAACCTCGCGCGCAGACGGACGCGGACACCCCACTGCCTCCTAATAACGCCGCGAACAAACGCGAACCACGGTGTAAATGATAGGAATACTCCCGCGGCCCGCGCGCCGCCCGGGCATTCCATCTCTCCCCCCCGTTTCCCGATGGTCCTGCGCGCACCCCCCCCCCCCCTCTTCACTCCCACCTCTCCATCCTCTCCATCCATGTCCAGTATCGCACTCGCACGTCGCCCGCTCATTTGACATCTCACATCACACATCCACGCGCCGCGATCTCGCGCGCTCGCGCCTTTTCTTCAGAGAGACCACCCCAAGCGAGACATAACCTCTAGGGGTCTGGCGGCTCACTCTTTCGAGGAATCAAACACTAACAGCTCGCGTTTGCAGTTCGCGTCGCGTCGTGAGCAAACACGCATCGGGTCGGGTCGTACCCCTTGATTTAATCGTATCAGTAACTAATCAAAACAAATTTCGAGCATCAATAGTCACGCCCTATTAATTCTTATTACACGCCTAGTAAATTTGACGCATCTTGTTTAACACTGTCCAGTGTCAAGTTCAAAGGCATCGCGGAAAGTTGGAATTGGAGTTTTCCGTTACCCGGGTTTAAAAATGAATTTAACTCGCAACTTGATCTTTGCAAAAAAGTTTAACTTGATTTTAATAGGAACAGTACCTAATCTAAACAAAGTTCAAGCATCATAGTCCTTCCCCCTTAATTCTTATTACACGCCTAGTAAATTTGATGCATCTTGTTTAACACTGCCCAGTGTCAAGTTCAAAGACATCGCGGAAAGTTGTAATTGGAGTTTGCCGTTACCCGGGTTTAAAAATGAATTTAACTCGCAACTCGATCGTTGAAAAAATGTTTAACTTAATTTTTAATCGAAACAGTACCTAATCTAAACAAAGTTCAAGCATAATAGTCAATGCATATTTGTTCTTACACGCCAAGGAAATATGATGGATCTTGTTTAACACTTACAAGTGTCAAGTTGAAAGGAACTGCGAAATGTTTGATTAGCACTACCTCCGTTACCGATCGAAAGAAAATTTAACGAGCACTTTGAACGTTGCAAAAAAAAAAAAGTTAACACTGCAAAAATTGCGCTTCGCAACAAGCTGTGCTTAATGGGATTGCTTTGGATTATTTGGAATGCATCTTGTTTAACAATTTCCAGTCTCAAGTTCAAAGGAATCGAATATTAAAGTAACGCCACTGCCGTTATCGATTTAAAGTGAATTCAACGCGCACTTGAACGTTGCACAAACTTTTAACACCACAAAAATCTATCTTCGCAACAAGGTGCTTAATTGGACGAATTTGGATCGTTTAGATGTAGAACAGTAGTACTTTGCGTGTTTAGCATTTTGTATTGCGATTTACTGCTGAGCGCGTCCGTCAGACCTTTACCATCGGGTTTAAAGAGCTGGGATTGGTCTTATTTGAACATTTAAGTAAATTTTTGGCATCGCTGAAGTTTAAGTGTTGCAACAGGGCACGGGGTACTTAACCGAAACAAATTTGGAAATTAGGCCGAAACATATTTTTAAGTGTCGGAAATTCGTTGCGTTTAACGAATTGGCGTTTTTGAAAACTCTGTTTCAAGTTTAAAAGTCACGGAGGTTTTGTGTTGCGATTGATTCAGGAGGAGTATACATTTGATCATTGTGCTAAGTTTGAAACATCGTACAAAGTTTAAGCTTTGTTATGCGCTGAAACCTTAAAATGTGTTCACGGACATTGTGATGCCTGAGCTGTTAAAAAAGGTTTGAAAGTTGAGTGCGGATTTGAACTTTTGAAATGTCATAAAGTTCGCGCCCTGTAATAAAGTTTGAATGTTCGGTTAAGAGGGATTTCAGAAATATTAAGAATACACGTGTATATTTTTTATTTTTTTGTGTCACTTTGAGCTTACAGTGAGTTCAATGCGTGTGTCAAAACTTATGCGTTAGCTCTAAATCTGAGTAAGCAATTTCAGTTTTCATCAAATCATAAAGTTATTCGCGTTTTTATTTGATCACTACCGTTCTTACAAGTTCTGTAAATAACAAAGCAAACCTTGTTTTGTATGCTGCTTTTTGATCCCTTTTTTTTAGAAGTGATAATTATAAATTTACATTTCTGTGAGAGTGAATGTGTGATTCAAAAAAATAATACTGCACATAACGTGCAGTAGCCAGGAACTTTCCTTCACACTGAACATCAGCAATTGCCACAATTTTTGTACCATCACCTGCACTTAACAATTCGGATGTTTTCACCGCCTTCAAAGTCGCTGTATAGTTTTAAGTGTTATATTTGTCTTGCGATTATTCTAAAACAATTTTAAAAGGTTTATCAAGACAATGCTGTGTTACATTATTCCTAAACTTATAAAGTCAAATTTCATTTTTCCTCTTTCTCGTGGGTAGTGAAAAGTGCCGAATCACAACTCAGGACCAATATTGTTGTCAGTGATTCATTCGACTGACATTTAAACGTACCTTCAGAATACTATACTTTCAGTGTCATGATTATATGTTCAAAGAGTGTGGTCCAAAAGAACCTGTTCTAATTTTGGATGCAATATACTTACATAACGAGTGTATTTATTTGCATTTCGTGAATTTCGATCTGCGCGAAGTCAATAAAGGATTAAAATTTGCGGGTCGACGTGACTAGAGTGTGTTCGAAAGTGATTGACCAATCGGACAACGACCTGTTTATTGTGTTTGCATTCACTCATTTTGATTGGTTCATACTCACATTGGATTTCCGGCGCCCTCTTACATCGATTCAAGATCGATGGGCTACAAATTACTCAAGTTCTCTGATATTGCCCGGTGAATTCACATGCCTCGAGAAGTTTTTTGAAACGGGTCGAAAATGGTCTTCAAGAAAATATGCAATCAAATGTTCGGTATGAGTAACAATTTTACGTATTTACTTTTTATCAATTTCTTTTTCGAAATTTACATTTAAAAATGGGACATTTCCCCGGCAAAAATGGCCCATACAGGTCCAAAAGTTCCATAACTATGAATCCGTGTGGATATGTATGGATCTGCAAGGATATTCCCATTCGATATCCACACATATCCATGTGGTCCAATGTATTTCCATACTCTGTATAGAGAATTGCTTATGGACCTTGTGGACCTGGATAGACCTTTTTTGCCAGGGCTTACAATATCAAACTACTGCGCTAATTTCTGATACTGTCAAAACCTATCGCCAAAATATAGAAAGTAAATTTCACATTAATTTATCATTTACAAACTTTCAATACCAATTACTTTTAAAAAGTAATTTAAACGTAGTTATGCAACTGGAAAGTTCCGAATCAAGGTATAAAGGTTGAAAGCGATAATTTTTGATGACTTTTTCTCTACAGATTTTTTGCGATTTTTTTTTTTTTTTTTAACATGCAGTAAGTACTGCATGTTTTTGTTATGGGTTCGTATCGATTTTGGCCATAAACTTCCTGCATAATAATCGACAATTTTCGGCTTGGTCGCAAACGTGCGTTGTCAGATTTCCGCACGTAATGATCGCGTCTCGTTTTACGGTGCATTCCCTTCGTTCGATATATTGCGGAGCGGCAACGCCAAAAGTCTCCCTATCCTTTAACGTGGAAAAAAACGAATCGCGCGCTATATCGGATTCTCGATATTCTTCGGTTCGCCGCACAATGGACAGAAATCAAATCTTTGGCGGTCTAAATTCGATCCTTTCAAAGTTGGGAAATTAGTATTTTCGCTGGGCACTATAAGTGATTTTAAGGGGTTTATTTGGCTCGGTTTTTCTATCCTGGCTTGTCCCATATTTATCGGAGAATATCATTTGATGGATCGACAATTCTTGTGACATCTCATGTCTTCGTATTTTTGACCACTTAGGACTCGATTTGGATCCATAGTGCGCCGTTTGAAATGTTTGCTGAATGTTTGAGTGAGGTTTTGACAGAGTATTGGCCCTAAGTTATTCCTAAAGATTTGTCTCCGTTATGAATAAATTTGGTAGTTTCATTATTTTGTCTGTGATTACCAACGAGCTATATCTAGTTCGGAAGTTTTGGTAAACATGCGTAACCGCCTTACAGATTTGTGAAAATCAATGAGTAAACAAATCGAATTTCTTCGCGTGTTTTCGAACTCTATCAGTGACCAAGTGACTTTCAAATTAGGATTTCTTTTTGAACTGTGCGTGTTTTCTGTCAATCATAGCCTTAATCTCAGTTTCTACTAATTGAAACACTCAAGTTCTTCATAGTTTTCATTTAGTTTGTCAGTTGTAATTCTCATTCGTCATTTGTAAGCTCCATTACCTATTCCTAATTTTCCATGTCTCGAGACAACTTTATCAGGAACTCTTTCAGGAGCCTTTAGGTACTGTACTGCCTTTGGGAGAATTCCAGGCTGATTATGTGTTGAAAAATAGTTAAGTAAATAACCAAACTAGTTATATCTTCGTCCATGGTCGTAAGAGTAATTACTTTTTTGTTTTCTAATATTCATATATCTCGTCTTTAATTTCAATGTTATGATATGATCGTATCAGAGGTTTCAACGATTTGCCAGTAAACAGTTTTCTACTTTCCCTCTAAATACTCTTCGATTAGTTTTTTCCTTAAATTCTGACTTTGCTCGGCAATTCTTGCCGAGACAGGACTGAGACTGTCGCAAGATGTTTAGTGTTTACGTTTGAGGTTAATTGATGAGCAGTGTTCCCAAACGTTTGTTTTTTTTTTAATCATTACTCATGTCTTTTATTTTTTATCAGTGGTGCATTAAAGGATTATTTCAATCAAACATAACCCACCCACTTGCTTCCTATTAACTTCCAGAATCCAGATGTTTGCTCGTGTAATGTTGTGGCCACGGCCGTGGTTGTGGATCATTTTATGAAATAAGCAATCTGAACAATCAACTTATTTCTCAGTGCTCAACCCATCTTTCAGTTCTGTAACTCAATCTAGATTTTATTTTTTGCTTTACAAATGCTCACACACTTCTTTAAGCCAAGAATTCTTGTTTTCGGGTGTGTAGTGAATTCTGTCACGAATCAGTTTGTTGCTATCTTGTCCCTTCCGATCGAAGAGAATGAATTTTAATGTTTTTAATTGCAAGGTTTTGAACCAGACGTCAGAGCCACTGTCAAAGTTGTAGTTTTTGTAACTGATGGCAACTAGTTAATACTGATTGGTTTCAATAGGTTAGGATGTTTAAAAATCCTTGGTGGTTTTCAAAGGTGTGTTCTTCGAGGAGTGATTTTATCATGTTGCATCTCACTTTAACTGTCTCGTGCCTTTACAGAAGTAGTAACGCTGTCAGTATCCTTATTTAACTGCTGCTAGCAATAATGTATTCTAAAATTGGGCTTTTGAAACGAGAGTCTCCTTTTAGAAAATTTTATTAGTAGTCAGCTGTATTCTGCGTCAAATCAAAAAATTCAGAGTGTAAGAAATGCTAGTTGGGGTATCATTAAAACTCAAGTCTTTCAAGTAAGTCCATCAATTTTCACTTCAAACTCTACCATTAACTCTGTCTTTCAATGGATTTGTGTATATTTATCTTCAACAATTTTGGTGATAAAATAGCTAGGTCATTTCAGGAAATATTGCTGATGGCAGCTCTTTATTTACATGTGCGGATGGACGCATTTCTGTCTTATGCACAGAACTTTGTGGATAATGTTCACAGCTGGGAGTTCATTTATCTGCGTAGTTGCATACAAATGGAGTGCGCTTTGCAAAGCTGTCATTGGCAATATTTTCTTAAATAAACGCTATCAAGATGATCAGAAATGTAAGCAAATCTATTTTGACATAACTCGGCTGATAAATTTTGTATGCAGCAGCTAGTACTAAAAGTTGTTACCAGTGGTGTAGCGTGTAGTGAGGCATTATTGCATTTTGTTCATTTAAAACCTTTCAATAGATCAAACTCCTGAGCCCACTACACACCCAGTAGCCTCATATTTTTCATGGATTTAAATGCGCACAGTACAATGTTGCCACATTGCAGTATTTTGTGAATCCCATAAACTTGGTAGCCCAAAGACATCCGTGTACTCAGCTCGCTGAGTACTTACATTTTTTTCATTTTTAAAATCACGCAATACTGATCCTTGTTCTATTCAGGGTACCGGAAACATTTTAAACTCTTTAAACTCCATGCCTGCTGAATTTCAAATATTGTCCTTTTAATTTCAACGCCAAGTTATTTTTCTGACTTTTTTTTAATTTGTTTTTCTTTTTGGTGGGTGAACTATAGCGAGAGGATGAAGTAGAAGGGGAAGCAGAAGAAAGGTGCGGTAGGTACAAAAAATTAGACTTGGTCCTTCGGATATCAGCGCCTTTGGGCATTAAATCTTTTGCACTTTCATGCGCCTGCAATTTATGAGTTATGCAATGGTTTGCGTTGAGCGCAGCCAACAGATTGTAATAATAATTCGGAATAATGAAGATCAGATAAAATCTCAGGCTAAAATCTAAAGGGGACAGGGGGCTAGAAGAAACACAAGAGTAGAAAGGGTGGGAAGAGGGGAGGGGAGGAGACTTGGTTGCTTTGATATCAGCTAGTTTGTAAGTTGAATCTGAGAGATCTCATGCACAATCATGCATCTCTCAGATAAGGTTAAAAAAACTGATTTTGAAAGAAAAGTTTTTAAAGAGAGGAGATGGAGGTAGGAAAGAGGAAGGTAGTAAAAGGGAGAGGTTTGGAGAAATTTTTGGATCTTGACCGCCACGAGTTTAGATAGTTTTGGTGAAAAAAATTTTATCCAAAATAATTTGAGACATGAAATTAATAGAAATTAAAAAAAAAATGAACAAAAACACTAGCGCTCAGAAGTTTCACATAGAAAAGAAATTCTCACTCCAACACTCTCACTTACTCTGCATACCCAATGAAATTATACAGAACATAATACAGAGATGATAACTATAGAAAAAAGGAACCAGCACTGAGCATTTTTCTCAAGAACGGCTGATTAAAAATGTTTTGAAATTGGTTGCGGAATTGAAAAAAATTTTTTTCATTTTTGATATTTTTTTCAAAAGCCCTCAACAGCTCCTCGTTCATATTAGAAGAAGCTCACACACATTTATCAAGTTTTTTGCAAAAAAGCATCTTCTAAAAGTACAAAAGAGTTCATATCCTCATATCAGAGGCAATTGCCAACATTTTTGCTCCCATAGACATTTACCAAAATACCCAGATTTTTTTAGCTATCGGGACTTAAAAGATTTTTGAATCAACCCTTGTGCTTATCCACTTGAGAATTTCTCACAAATCTTGACAGATTCTGAGAAAATATATAGAAACCTTCTGATCGATGTGCAACATGTTACCTTGAGGAGAAAAAATAAGGTGTGTTTTGTCAAATTAAAATGTTCGGACTTCAATGGCAGAATCGGACCGATTCCGTGGTCTGAGACATAGACTGCCCAAAATTTTAATTTAACGAAATACACCTAATTTTTACTTTCTCACTCTAACGAAATTAGAAAAAATTTTGAAAGTATTGCGATAGCGCAGAGATTTTCAAAGTATTTTGTTTCGATAGTTGGCCTCTCACGACTAAGTCATAATCATGATTTTTACAAAATAATGGCCTCTCATCATGTCTAATACCATCAGAAAGAATATACTTCAATCATATTAGCATATTTCTTAACCCTTTCTAACTTAGAGACATTTATGCAAAAAAAATTCTGTGGCATCTGTCCGTCAGTCCATCAGTCCGTCAGTCCATCAGTCCGTCAGTCCATCAGTCCGTCAGTCCATCAGTCTTTCAGTCCGTGTGTACCTTCCCATAACTTTTGAAACATTGGTCCTTATGCTTCCAGATTTTGCACAGCTGTTACTTTTTAGATTCCCCAGAGGCACTTTTTTCGTTTTTTTGAAATTTCAACTTTTAGGTTAGTTATAGGGAAAAAATGATTTCCATTGAAATCAATGGTAAAATGGGTAAAAAAGGGTAAAACTGGAATAATTCAAGTTTGGCTCAATCAATTTTGATGAAAGTTAGCAAAAAAATCTACATTCAGCCTACTATAAAATAAACTACACATAGTTACAAGATTCAACCCTTAAAACTGTTTAAAAAATCAAAATAAGTGCGCTCGAGCCAAAAAAAGGAATTATCGTGAGAAAATAATCTTTTTACTTGGAATCAATCAATTATGTCTCGATGAATTTTGATAATACTTTTGTACACACAATCCACTATCAAAATACTAACATATTTTGCTTTCTTAGTCACCATACACAACCGCTAAAACCTTTTTGAGAGGCAATATAGGTGCGATTGAGAAAAAAATATGGGAATATAAGCAAACAAAAACATATTCCTATTAATTGGGATAGTTCAGGTTTGGTCCAATGAATTTTGATGAAAACTGGCAAATACAATCTACAATTAGTCTACAAAAGAAAGTATCCCTAGCAGTTACAATATACAACCCTTAAGAGAGTTTCAAAATCAAAATAGGAAGTTCGACCCAAAAAAAAGAATCAAATAAAGTGAGAAATTAATGCTAAAACTTGGAGTCAATCATTAATGGGATGAATTTTGATGAAACTTTGCACAAACATAACATGTTACCGACCCACTAAAATATTTCTCTCATACAGTCATCATAAAAAACCTTTAAGACCGTTTCAAGGTGCAATATAGGTGCGATCGAGCAAAAATCTTTTAAACTAAGCCAATATAAAGACAAAAATAATATTTGGAATAAGTAATTCAAGCATGACTCAATTAAGTTTAATGAATATTAAAACAAAATGTTTGCAATCTGCCTAGGCATAATTTTTTTTTCCCTGTATAGCTAGAACAAACAACTCTTAAGTCTGATACCGTTTAAAGGCAATGTAGGTTCCATCAAACCAAAAAAAGAACGTATAAGGAAAATTTAAAAGCATAAAGAAGAGTCAATCAAAAATGGCTGGATGAATTTTTTTTAAATTTTGTGTACGCAGTCTACAAACAAAGTACATCTTTGGAGGGGGGTGTAATCTGCTAAATTAAAAAATTATTTTGAAGATTCACCGTTTGAAAGAAGGAAACAAAAATTGTATTCATTGGAGGAAATGCAAGAATCAAATCGATTTTGACAACCTATAAAAACTAAGGAAAAAAAGAAACTCCAACAAATAGAATGAATGCAACTTAAAGAATATGCACTTATTGGAATCTGGAATTAATCTAAAACTTGCTGAAAACAACATCAGAATAGAATTTAGGGATCTCAATTAGCCTTCAATTGATGAAGTAGGCAACTATTCGTACAGCTTCGCTACAAATTTGCAAACTCTTCGGATTGAAGGCAGAATTAGGTCCAAGAGATGAAAATATTTGATAAATATTTGCGGGTCTGGTGGTCTCCCCTAGAATTCTAAAAAGGGGTCTAATTCCGAGTTACGTCCCCTATTGAGTGATACATCAATCGAAAAGACGTAACAAACTGAGCATTTCGGCGCAAACCGGAGGTGGATATCGTTTTTACATTTGAGATATCGAATGTCAATTTACAGATTGAGACATCTCGATTGTGAAAAACGATATCAAACTCCGGTCTGCGCCGAAATGCTCAGTTTGTTACGCTTTTTCGATTATGTATCAATCAATAGGGGTCAAACCTCGGAATTTTTCAGATGGCCCTCCTTGGGGGCCAAAAACGTTTAAAAGTTTTGGGAGCTTCAAAACCAAAATTTGACTAAATGTTTGTTATGATTGAATTTTTTCTGAAAGGGGCTTACTTTTTAGAGTATTTTTGTGTCCTTGATTTTTAAATTCCGACTCTTCAAAGAGGAGTAATGATTTTTTGAAAATTACTCCAAATCGAACTTTGACCTTCAATGTATCAAAAACGAAAAACGATATTGAACTTCGATTCGTACCCAAAGTCTGATAATTTCACCCTCTTTTTGATTAATAAATAAAATATGGGGGTCCTCGTTTGAAGTATTGAATTTAGGGACGAGGTATCCGCCCTGCGGGCCCCCCCGAGATGGCTCCGAAATCGGAAACCCCCTATAAAGATGTCCTCCTCAAGCTAATTGAACACGTGTTTCAGTGTTTTTCAAAATCCGGAGCCGTTCTCGAGATATTTGGCCTAGCTCCTTTTTTAATTGGCACCCTATATGCTATGAAACTTAATGAAAAGCGGTATTACAAGAATAACAATGCAGTCAAAGCAGCTTACACTGATTGACTGCATGTTATCTTTGTATCGCTAGACTGCGATACAAAATCTGCTGGCTGCTTGTTTGTTTTTGTTTTTTTTCTGATCTCAGGCCATAGTGTACTGCATTGTGTAACTTTCAGAAAAAAAAAATGCTGATATTAACTATTCAAATACTTAAAAGTATGTACTAAACTTAAAAACAGTTAGCTATACTATAGTGTTAGTTTCTTTTATAGTCTCCGACTGTGTTAATTTAACTATTTTCAATGGTAAAACTTACGGTTTTTAAGTTCTGTCCTTATAAACTTTTAAGTATTCCAAACAAATAAATTCAGTATTTTTTTTTTAGTAAATCGTTGACACCAAAGACATTGCAACAAAACGCGGCTATAAAGTATATCCATACAGCCATGCAGGTCAGTGGCGTAGCGTGCAATTTGGCAACGTTACAACGTTAGTACACTATAGTACACTATGTCCATTTAAACCAATGTAAAAAGTCGAATGCGAAGGTGTTCAACGAACACTCAATAGTTCGATATTTTTCATGAGTTTAAATGGACAAACTGCAATATTGCCAAATTGCACGATACGCCACTGATGCAGGTGCAGTGAGGTGGATCATTCTATGATGTTGATCATGTTTGTAAATGTAGATGCTCATAAAAAAAAGTATAAATACTTACATGTACCTGTAAACAAATATTTATTTGTACTAACATGTGACTTCTGATTGGTCTATTCTCGTCGTACGATTGTTTGTTGTAGGTTTTGTTTCCGTTTTTCTCTGCGTTGATTTATGATCACATCAACGCAAAATAGCTAAAATCAACACTCGTGTTTTTATCTTTTACTCATCAATTAGGTAATTTAAGATTCTTGATTTGCCTCATTAATTAAAAAAAATATCTTGAGAGCAAAGCTGATTTATTTGTTTGCGATGTTTCCAATTTAAATAAGCTCTAACGTTTTAAACCGGTAAAATTAGCATGATGATTTGGGTGGTTTATTACAGGACCCGACACAATTAGCATGACAGCGAATCTCACATATTGTACATATTTACTTGCCCGCAAATGTATTTTGACCGATTAGAAACTGAAAGTTTCATCTTAAAAAGACACCTATTTATTAGTTCCTTGGTGCTCTGTTGAGCGGTCACGTGGTTTTCACAACACGCAAACGTTATAACATACGAGGAAAAGTATTGAGAGAGGATATGCAATCCGCAAACGTATAGCTGCGATAAATATATGTTGAAGGGATTGATGCGTTACGTATTGCATATTTTCATAGGTAAGGAGCCTCGCTGATGTTCGAGTCCCTTGATGGATATTTTGGATAGGTATGTAGTACCGATACGAAACTTCATGCATTTTAAAAGAGTTGGCCGCTTGAACGAATTCGAAGGTTAAGTTCTATAGGGTGTATCAGAAACATATGTCGTCCTTGTAACCACGTATTTTAGAGATCAAAATAAGAAGTTTGTTTTCTACAAACAAGTGTCCAAAAATGCCCCTCTTATGAGCTACAGCCCCCCCCCAACATTTTTTAAATGTATAGTTTTTTTTTGGAATAGCGACCACCATTTTTATGAACGAAATGTCATAATTTGTTGTCCCGAGGTATTTTACGTGTAGAATCCATTAATGACCTCGAGAAATTCAGAAATTAGGTCTTTATTGTACTTTTCAGTTTTCAGGCAATATTTTACCTACAACGGCACAAATTTTATGATAAGGATTGGAAATTTGAAAAATAATCACTGAGATCAGATGGGAAAAACTCTGGAAACGATTTTTAGTCCTCTTTATTTTTTTTTTTTTTTTTTCGATACGACGCGTTTCAAGCAATGAGATAATTGCTGCGCAAGATGGACAAATCGCAGCGCTTTTTCCATGAAGAGCAGCAGTAAGTATATGCAACCCGCCACTCCGATGCTGCTCCGGTCCGCCGCCCGCTGCTACAGTAAAATCTCTGACTTTTCCAGCTTGTGCAGCGATTATCTGGCTTAAAACGCGTCGTATCGGAAAAATTAGAAGGACTAAAATCCTTTTAAGTTTTTTTCCCCCATCCAATTTCCGTAAGTATTTTCTCAAATTTCCAATCTGTAACATAAAATTTGTGCCGTTGAAGGTATAATATTGCCTGAAAGATACAGATAGACCTAATTCCTGAAATTCTCGAGGTCATCAATGGATTCTAAGCGTAAAATTACTTCGAGACACCAATTTTCATGACATCTGGTTCATAATGGTGGTCGCTTTTCCAAAAAAACCATACATTTTTTTAAACCTGGAGGGGGTGGTAGCTCAAAAGGGGGCAAAAGAGTTTGGACACATATTCAAAAGGGAAAACATTCTTATGTTGACCTCTAGAATACGTGGTTACAAAAACGACATATCTTTCTGATACACCCTATATATAACTACAGAGGGGCTACTACTTGTTGTAAGTCCTTTACCCAAGTGAGGCAGTAAATGGACGATTTGTTTCTGAATCGTTTGCCTTAAATTTTTTAACCTAGTAAAACAAAAATTGTAATCAATTCAGTATAAATTGATTTAAAACGAAAGTGAAAGTGTTTTAGAATATGTCTATTGGACCCAGAATTCCAATACAACTATATCCAGTTGAGAAAATGTCACTTCTGTCATGCGTCGGTTTCTTCAATATGCAAATCTTTCCGAACGAAACAGTTATAACGATTTCTCCAGATATCCAGCCAAAACCCCTTTTGTCTTAATTTCAAATCAATTTCAAAAAGATCTGTAAAAACTTTTTTTCAAAACTTTAATGGTCCAAAAAATATAAGGCAAACAAACTGAGCTCTTGTAGAAATGTCCATAGGAGATTTCTATCATGGTAGTCACTGTGGTGCTGTGAAGCACGTCCCAGAAATTCCTTCTATTGCCCAAACTCGTTAGGTGAACAAGCAGTTTGCCGGCATTCCGGTCCGTTTCCATAAGTCCCTCTTCATCGACTTCTTTTGAGCGGAGCCTTCAATGTCTTTGAATTTTTTTTCGCTCCTCCATGAAAGCCTAAAACCAACGACCAATCAGATTTTGCTGAGCTCGTATCTGTACTTCCCACGAAATACTTCCATTAAGGGATTCTAGCTGATCTCTCGCATGGATTTGTCACAGTATAGTTATACCAGTGGCGAGGCGTGGAAGTTGGCAACAACGTATTTTCTCCATTTAAATTCACCAAAAAAATCGAACGGTTCAGTCATCGGCGATGACCAAGCACTTCGATCTTTCCTATGTTTTTAAATGGGAAATAGGAACGTTGCCAAATCGCACGCCTCGCCACTGAGTTATACCGTGCGTGAGACTGCCTGGCTGCGCTTACAACCAGTTCCTGTGAACTGACAATGAATTGCTTTGTCACTGAATTAAACCCGTCTAATTGAGATACTTTGGAGCTTACGGGCTTTAAAAGAAAACAAACTAGATAGCGAGAACACGATAATCTCGCATCTTATAGAGCTCGTTTCATACAAGTATGCTAACCTTGCAATCTTTGGAATTTTGAAATGAAATTGAATTTTCTTTGATAAAACAAGAAATTATGTAGAAACTGGTAGTTTTTCGCAGCATTATTTATGCTATTAACACACTAACTTTTCTGAAATGTTCACTTCCAATCACATTAAAAGTGTTTAACTTCATTTTATTCGTTCTCCGCATCTGGCAAAATTATACGTCACATTATAAAAGTGTATTTTTGATTTGAGTGTTTTAACGGAGACATCGGTTAAACTTATCAAAACTCTATTTTTCTCAGCGTGGACATAGATATATAGGTATAATAATAATAGGTTCTTTCTTTTGTTTATATAGGTACATATACTATACAGTCAACGGATTAAATAATGTCAGTCAGCCCCTTAAATGTTGGCAAGGTAGGCCACCAGCAACGCCTCAATTTATTGTGTTAAGTACTGCAGGTTGCCTACCTAAACCAAAATCTAAGGAGTCAGGTGACATTTTTCAATTCGTTGACTGTATATGTCCACATTCTTATCTTTTGAGTATCGTCCAATACATATCATGTGAAGATTAATCTTTCTCAGGGGGAAAAAAATGAAAAAAAAAAAAAACTAATCATAATTATTATAGTCTGAATGAATGCTCACACTCATTGTAGCAGTTATATATTCCATGAGCATTTAATTTTGATATCGTCTAATAACATCCACATGCGGTTACTGGGTACTCGATTTTCATGCACCGAAGAGCAAACGCGTGCGATCAATCAATCATCATAGTATTATTTGAAAACAAAATTGATACTCGCATGTTTACGAATAAACAATTCCCTCTCCGCGGACGAAGTAGTACTTCGTCAAGTTGCAAGGCCGTCATTGCATCGTCTGAACCCCAGAGCTGCCGTTTTGCGTAGAATCAATGCTATTTTTTCTATTCACCGATGATTCCACCGGTTGAAAAAAGATTACACAGTTCAGTTCATTGTATGACTGTAATGCACGAAAATACTCGCATCTGTAATCTTTTCTCAATCGGTGGAAACTCCGTTAATTAATTAAAATATCCGCAAGTTTTGTAAAGTCATCGACGACTCCACCGGTTCAGAAAAGATTACAGATCAGAGTATTTTCGTGCATTACAGTCATACACTGAACTGAGCTGTGTAATCTTTTCTCAACTGGTGGAATCATCGGTGAATTGAAAAATAGCATTAATTATACGCAAAACGGCAGCTCTGTCTGAACCCCAGAGCGTATAGCGCAGCGCCCAGTCAGCCGAGCCGGTCCGGTAGTTGAGTCGGTAGTCGCTGAGCAGACAATCGCCTAAGAGCTCACCGAGACAAAGTGTATAATTTTCAAATCATTCTTCGCTTTGAGGTAAAAAAAAGAAAAAAAAATCTGTTGGTGAATGAGTAGGTTACAAACATATTTTGAGGAGGGGTGGCAAAAAGTAACAACTAATAATTATCACAACTGAGAATTTCCAACATGCAAATGAACGCAGGAACAATCACCGATTTTTAATTCATGCATACCTATATACCTCAATTTTTGCTCGTCTCATATTTACAACGACTTGCATTGTTGCCAAACAGAGGAAATTGAATAATATACATACATGTCTAAGTACAGATAAATTAACTAAACATTAAGATGGGGAAATGAAGGCTACAAAACAACGCCTCGGCCTGTAACCAGGTGCACTGAAAAAAATCAATTGTTAAAGCAACAATTCAAAATTTGCTTATTTAACAAAAATTAAAAGTTGCGCTGAATCAACCAGGGATTTCTGTTAAATTAACAATTTATTTGTTGAGTTTACAAAAATAGTTGTCAAATCAACCACATAATGGTGTTCTTTTAAGAAAATAGACATTGTCAATTTAGCAATTTTAAATAGCTGAAAAAATACAGAACTTAACCCAATTAGTTGATCTAACAATTCAGCTTGTTATATCAGCAAAATAAGTTGCTGATTTTACTTACTAATTTGTTATTCCAGCATAAAAAATTTTATTTTTACTATTTGATTTGCTGGTTGGGCAAAAATAGTTGTTAAGCTAACAAAATGAATTGCTGATTTAGCATTTGAGTTGTTAATTTAACAAAATTATAGGTTAAGTTAGCAAATCATTTTGTTCTGTACCTTTTTAACTAAGTATTTATATTTTTCAGTGTATACTATACATTCTTACGTTAAATAGAGTATTCTGGTATTTCCATCGGACTCACGGTTGCTGAGGCATTTTCAGCAACTCTGGTAGATAATATATATTAAAGAATTGTGGGTCACACGTCAATACCGGATTTTCTTTTTTACCGAGTGGTCTTTATTGTCTCTCTTTGTTAATTTAAATGCAAGTGTTATTAGAAGAGGTTGGTGAGGGATTCAAGTCACCTGATGGCCCCTTTTTTCTATCCTTTTCTGATACACTCATTTTATAGTAGAAAAAGAGAGAAAAGAAAACTTCTAGATGAACTACTGAAAGTTCTGATATTTGTAAAATCTATTTTTGTTTTTTTTTTTCCCCCCTCCCCCTCTTCGTAAATGAAAGTGAGTATTCAAGATGTAATGCATCTTCTTTTATGGAAAAGCATCAGATTTCAAGTTCATTTTTTATAAAATGGACTCTCATTGACAAACACCCCAGTTATGCTTTTAAACGTGATTTAATGGAAAGCCAGGAGAAAAATCTTCCCTCAATACTACGCCAATACTTGACAACTATACAATGGAAATTCCGTTGACATGTTTTTATTGCATGCATGTATTTTTGCGAGAAAATCATCTTCATATAATCACTCATTCAACGAGTGACGTCCTGAACAGCCAAACTGCTGCAGTAGTTGTTTGCTTACATTCAAGTATTGTTTATCTTCCGTTAAAACACAACAATATAAGAGTATCAAATTTCCCCAACTTCAATCTTACTAATTGTAAGCCCCCTAGCTAGAAGTAGATCTATTTTTTTTTTTTTTTTTTTTTGTTTTTTTTTTTTATGAAAGAGATTTCTGCGCATCGCAAGTTGTGATGTGTATAAAATAATTTTGTTATTAGTCCATACTTGACAAGAATTTTCGTGTACCTAATGAATTTGAATTTTTTTGAAAAAAAAAAAAAAAAAAAAAAAAAAAAAAAAATCAAGAACGACCTAAATATTGACACAAATACGCCATTATTTGAATAGATGGACCTCAGAACAGGACATTTTTCTTTGTTATTCTTGTGGAAAATATTTAAAATTAATCTGAATTATTCAAAAAATGTGAAATCCAAAATTATGGACAGTGCTCTGTTATTCCATAAAATGTCAAGCCTCACAATAAATCAAGTACGTTGCAATCGGAAAATAGAGTGAAAGACAAATAGCAATAATCAGTTATGTCAGTAACAGCCTGTTTTTTTAACGATGAATCTGATATCCTACGAATATTTCCCTAGGTTTTTGCTTTGAATACCCTCCATGCAGTTAACCATTAAGAGTTTTCCAGCTTTTCAAGGAACGTCGAAGATATCAAAGTTAAGATAAGTCTCAAAAATGAGTGTGTTACGGACACAACAATTAGTAAAATGATGGTTGAAATACAGAATCTGCTTAGATTCAAACACGTTTCACAATTGGTCGTACACTGATTGACTGATCATTCGTAGAAACCAATTTTTGGAAACATAGCGACTCATTTAAAATTTTGCAGCAATGTAAAGAATAACATTTTTTTTGGGAAATTCAAGGCCTTTTCCAATGACAAAGCAAATACAGTAAGCAAGAAAAAACGTGAGTTCAGTCCGAACTACATTCGAGGACTGACAGAAATTCTGTTCTACTTTCTGATTCATTGTACTATTATCTCAATTTTGACGCTAAAACCATCTTTTATTATCCTATGTAAAACATCTTCACTAATTTTGGATGATTTCCACAATGCACTCGCACGCCTTATTGAAAAGAAAACGCGGTCTGAGGAAAAAAATCTCTACTTTATTCTAATCTTCTTTTTAATAAATATTCCTTGATTATATTTGGCCTTGAAAGAATGCAAGTTATCACGATTCACCTCGAGGGCAATGCATTTGAATCCAAAGATTTGCACGTCATTACTCGGTCCATTGCGCTCTTATAATGTCAGTTTTACCGTTTGGAGAGTGAAAAAAAAAAAAACAAATAAATAAATAAAAGAATGAATTACTCATAGTTCAGCTTATTCAGATATAAGAATGGTCGACAAACTGATTTAATTGCTGTATTAAAAACAAGAAAACCTTTCAGTCAGTCGAGCAACAAATGAGAAATGGCGAATTCTTTGGTGAAGACTTTCCTTTATTTTTCTTCGGGTTGATGGCCAATTCTTCATAAGCCTCACAAATCGACCTTCACGGAGGAGTGATGAAGAGAGAGAGAGTGATTTGGAGAAGGAAAGAGTGAGAGGGAGAGAGAGAGAGAGGGAGAGAGAGAGAGAGAGAGAGAGAGAGAGAGAGAGAGAGAAAAAGGGAAAAAAGGGGGGTGCCCCCCGAAATCTCCATCAGAATCAGATATGAGAAAAACGTCCACGGAACAAGAATATTAAACAATAGCAGTAGTTCCGCAATACCATTTGCTGTATGAGTAGGCTCATTACTTTGAAACGGCGGAACTCGAAAAAGGAGGATAATATTTTATATTCAAGCGATAATTATACATGGATGTGCCACTCATTGATAAAGACGATCATCAAACTCTTCAATGCGCGTCTGCGTTAATTTATTCACGTGGATTGCATATATGTAGAAAAGTGAAGGAACTCCTAGCTATTCCTTCTCAAGTTCATCCTATGATTGGAACTGGATAATCAATAGACGCTAACCGATCAAATTGGCAACGTTATATATACTGTGTTTAATTTGAAAACACATTTTTGTGTGTTTTTTCTGTGTTTCTTGCGGAAAAGATTGAACTTACGAGTATGTTGTGTACCTACACACCTTCTATAATTCAACAGCGTGGGTTAGTGAAAAAGGGTGTCAATTAACTTACTATTTTATACGTAAAATACCGTTGGATCCCCTCGTTTGTAAACAAAATTGCGAAAACGCATCCAATGGACCGTAGCAGGACTTGGGAGCCTGATCCGTGGTTAGATCTGAATTTTATGTTGTGCTCGCAGCAGAAAACTGCGGGAATAATAAAATTAGTTACAATTTTTATCATTCAAATACTGAATCCAAAGGCTCTTGCACCAACCGAACTTGATTTCAAAGAATCGGTATCAAGTTATTGCGTTGGGAGCTTTTGGGGAGCACGGTTCCAAAAATTGCTCCCTAAAGAGCTCCCAACGCAATAACTTGAAACCGATCCTTTGAAATCAAGTTCTGTTGATGCAAGAGCCTTTAGATTCAGTATTTGAATGATAAATTGTTACTCATCTTAGTACTCCCACAGTTTTCTGCCGAGCACAGCATAAAATTCAGATCAAACCACGGCTCCAGCTCCCAAACCCTGGGCCGTATAGTAGAGCTCTGAGCCCTTAGAGCCTAAATCTCACGACCAGTCGACCAATGAGAGGTTATGACTACCATTTTGTTTTATAACTCTCTAAACGCAAAGAGGCTCTAGTTTTTATCAACCACCTAATGAGTATAATATGCATTCATGCCATGTTAGCACACTTTTTCCGCTTCGAAGACGATTTCACGCACTGTTCAAAACGATTTGTTTATGAATGGGACCGTAATGTCATTATGTTAGTTAATGAGTTATTTTCAATGACCATCGCTCCTTTGATTGGGACTGACTGACCGCCGGGTGTTTGACGTAAAGAGATCATTTTGGCGCGTGAGCAAGCGCGGTGTTGCCAGTTTGGTGGTGGCTAGTGAGTGTATCAAGATCTATTCCATACGAACATGCAGGAAAGTATCGATTAGAGGGCTCTGACAAAGCTCCTATACAATCGATACTTTTGCACAGACGTAAATGTGAATCGTCAATTGTTCACGAGAGTAGAAAGTTTGGTTGTATTTATACGCTTCACTCTCATTCGAACTTTGACAACTGCTAATGTTGAATATTGGATCTAATTTAAAATGAAGGAAGAAAAACAAAGAGATAAATGTACCTGACATTTTCGTTGTAATGGCTTACAATCAAATGATTTTCCGACCAAAGCTAACTCATGGGAAAAACAGATGTCACTTTAGGCTCGAAACGTGACAAAAGTAAAATTGTCTGTAGTCTGTACACGAAGTTTTTGTGAGTGTTTATTTTGAAAGTAAGTTTGATTTTCAACTTGGATTTTCAACCGTTTCTTATAAAAAAAAGAAGAAAAAAATCATGTTTTGTGTTAGTAAATTTTATCAAAACAATTAAAAATTACCGAATACTGCGGACTTAAAAGATTTTGAGCATAACTCTCGCTTTTGACTATCCTGGAGGATAGTCGCAAATACATATATTTTGGGTATTTCCACGATAAATGGTGCTGTGGCGTAGCCTTTTCCCTGGCTTTACTTTTCCCCCCTCTTCATACACTCAATACCTATACGAGCTAGATGTTAGGCCGCCCGGTATGAGTGTATGAACACACTCACTCTAGTTCTATACGATTTTGTTAAAAGGGCCGCCCGAAATAGAGGAGTATGAGCCAAATCAACTAACTACACCTATACGAGCTACGAATAGGCCGCCCAGTGTGATAGATGATTTGGAAGGAAGAAGAGTTTATTAGTTTTAGAATGATAACTAAAATGAATGTTGAAAAGATATCATTTACTGTTTTCCTGTCTAAATACGTTTACATTGAGTATAAACTAGACGGCTCTCAAAATCCGAATAATCAAATTCTCTTTCTCTCTTTCCGCAAACCCCCGGTCGTGCAGCTCACGGAAGCTTCGTGGTTCGCGCATGCGCCTTCGCTATGCCCCCCACTCCGCTTCTGTGCTCGTCGCGTCCGTGTTCACGGCGTTGCCATCTCATTCCACATGTACCTCCTGCTGGGGTAAAAAAAATTCGAATGAGATTTTATTTATCCGAACATGAAACACTTGGCATGAGTGGGATATTTTTTTCCCTTTAAAATTAGGGGAAATTTGGGGAGAACCAAAACAAATAATTTACTTAACAAATACTTAACAGTTAACAGCTTAACAGTAAACTTAACAGTTTTTTGAAAATCTTAGCACTTTTTTTTTTTTTTTTTTTTTTTTTTTTTTTTTTTTTTTTTTTTTTTTTTTTTTTTTTTACTTTATATCATTTTAATTTAAAAAAAAAAAAGATAAAAAAAATATTAATTAAAGAGGAAAAAAAAAAGTTTCTTTTTTTTTTTTTTTTTTTTCTTTTACAGGTAAGGTATCCTACTGTCTGACCTCTCTTTTCGCCGCTGCTGCCGTCGTCTCCTTCTATTGTTTCGCCGGGATGGTTTGCCTCCGCGAGATTTTGAGGGGTTTGAGGTTCTCAGTGACTGGTCTGCTGGGCCCGGGGCTTGGTTGGTGGTTGCTTGGGCTGGATGGTGGGTGGAAAGGATTGTATTTTGTTTTTTTTTCCGCGGCTGCTCTTGGTTGGTCGTTAGCAGGTACCGTTGATGGTTGTAAGATCCCCGGCGGTGTTATTTCGGATAGGCACTTTCGTTTTTTTTTGAAATATTTTTGGATGGATTTTGGCGTAGTTTTTTGGTCTGGTCGTGTTGTCGGCTTGTTTTGGTCTTTTGGTGTGTCGAATGCTGACCAGTCGACTGACTGGTCAAATACACCAGCCATCATTTTTATGGTGTAGTTGTCGTATTCATCCATGTTGTAATGAGGCTATTTAGAGGAAACGATGTAGAGCTACGCGATACTACCTTGAAACAATGAGGTGTCTTAGCGGCTACTGAACTCTCAGGATTTTCTTTCTTTTCATTTATTTAGGATCTTATGTTGACGCTCGGTGATTTTAGCAATTTCAGCGTAATGACTAATGTGACCATAACTGACATGTCAGGAAAGCGTTCGGCCAATTTATACCGTGAGTCCTGAGTTGTTCCCAATCAATAAATGGTTGATTTTCATATTGTTGGAGCCGTTCGTCGATTTTTGGATAGGGATCTGTTTTTCTTTATCTATGGTGGACTCTATTTGTTGTAAAAGTTCGGCGTTGTCTGTTATATTTAGTAGGGTGAAGTTTTCTTGCGTATTGATGATGTGTGGAAATGTGGGGAGGATTGGAGCTGTAATATGGGCTTTTCCGACTATTTCGGGGTGATGTGGCTGGCAGCGTGAATCGCTCTGACTCAATACGGCAATTTTCAGCCTTTTGTATCAATATGGTCCCTTTTTCGTGATACGTTGTAGTTGGTTCCCCTGTACATATGGATATTAGAGTAATGGCGTTCATTGAGGATAAAAGCCATCCGTGGCTCAGCTTGTATACTGCTTCTGTCTGTCTTTGGATGATAGTTTTTTCGCATTGGGTGATTTCTTTCTTGTTGAAGAGTTGGTATTCACAGGATTCTGCCTTTCGATCCCACTGTGCTGTTGGGAGTTGACATACGAAGTGATAATTTTTTAAGCACTGCGAAATTTGTGCTTCTCTGCTGACGAAATGTTTCTGAGTTCGCGTATTCTGAAGGAAGTATGGCTCGGTTTTCCACTGTATTTGGAATTTTGTGCCCTCCCACTCCACAGGGTATGTGATTATTCTGAATATTTCGAAAGTATCGTTAATTTCAGTGACTGGAATGGTTATTTTCAACATCAATTCTGAAGTGGTGATTTCCGCATCGACCGTGCAGAGTTTGTAATATTTCGCAATGTTTTCCAATTTGACAGGCCATATCATTTGAAGGTTGTTTGGCAGCATGGTAGTTACTCGGCTAAGCCATTGTAGTAAATTTCTCGGTGTGATTAAGAAGGGGGATAGCTGATCATGGATACTATCCTGTATTCCTTGAATTAGAAGACTTAGTTGGGTTCGAAATTTCATGATTTGGACTGACAGTTCATGTAATTTGTCCTCGATGTACTTGGTTGAATACAGTTTACTAATGAAGTCTTTTGTCGAGTTGACATTTTTATTTATGGTGTTTTTTATTTCTAAATTGGTGTTATCGATGTTCTTCGCTATGGCTAAAACATAAGCAGTTGTATTTGATATAGCCTGTTCCATATCTTTTACTATTAATCTCTGATTAGCTGAGTCATGATTTAATTGACTTTCCCTCACTTTTAATTTGTGTTATTTGATCCGCGAGTCGTCGCCCATCTTCGGCGTTCGGGGAACCAAACATTGCTTTCCAGACGTCTCCTATGGTTTCAATTGCTCGTTCCTTTTACTATGAAATTTTTTTTGGTGAAAGGTTCAGGAAAATGGTTAGTTGTTCATCTAATTGCGCCATCTCTTTCTGTAGTGTTAGCCTGTAGTCTTTGTATTGTTCGGTTCTGAATTTTGTACAATTGATGTATTTATTGCGTCATATACACCTTGAATTTGAGACTAAATTTGCCTGTTTATGTTTCTGAATGATGTTCAGATTGTAGTGTAAGGATATGCCATATGTGATTTGCAATGGTAACATTTGCAATGGGGTCAAAGATTACCCATGATGAATTTTTTCATATGTGGGGGTCGCTGTCGTTGTCCCGGAAAAAATGAAAATGAGGAGGTGTGTGAAGAGTGAATATGAGTGCATTTTACTGCAGTGGGTGCCGCGCGTGAGTTATTGGTCAAGCGAGCGTTTTCCGCTGACACTGCTCGGGTACTGGTCGTGAATGAACTGCAGCAATTCGCTTTGTTTGAGTTTCCTGGCGCTGCATGGGCTGATGAAATGTGCCTCCCAGTCCTAGTATGAGAGTGCGGGGTGGGGAACTTGTCACTCGTTTGCTGGGTGCTCGAATGTCAAGTTTTCTTCTTTCCTTTTCGAACCATATACACGGAAGATAGGGGGGGGAGTGGGGTTTGTGTTTCGACTGAAGGCTCGAATGTCGCGGCGTTTGTTCGTATCTTTTGGCCGTTTATAACTGTTAGGGGGGGGGGGGGTCTCGAGTATTTTCGATGGTTTTTTTTTTTTTTTTTTTTTTTTTTTTTTTTTTTTTCCCTTTTATGATACTTCTTCATTCGGTCTGCTTGAATGATGTCATCCCTTTCCCTTTTTCCTTTTTTTTTGGTTTTCACTTTAAATCTGCTCGGTGATAATTGCTCTATGATAGTCCAGGGTCCTGAGTATTTCCTCTTTAGTTTGTAGGAGAGATTCTTCGTGCGCGCCGGCTGGTGGACTAGAACTTCATCTCCTACTGTGAATGGAGGTGGTTTTTTTCCTTTATTGTGTTGCCGTGCTTGAATGATTTGTGCTTTTTCCAAGTTTTCCAACGCTATCTCGCGAGCCTCTTCCAGTTTTTTCAGTCGTTGCATTGCTGTTTTATTATCGCAAGATGGTCGCAGTTGCACATCAATAGGTAACCGCATTTCTTGGCCCGTGAGAAGGTAGAAAGGGCTGTGTTTCGTACTTTTTGAAATTGACGAATTTATGGCGGCGATCACCGCTGGTATTCCATCTGGCCAGTCTTCTTGATTTGCTGCAGTGTACGCTCGGAGTATATTTCCCGTTGTTGACCATATTCTTTCGATTTGTCCGTTACTTTTAGCCGAATAACTTGGTGTGAATGTGGTGTAAACTCCCATTTGTTCCAGAAGTTTCTGGACACTTTCCGCTTTAAAATTTTTTCCCATTATCAAAAACTATTTCGTCCGGTACTCCGAAGAGACTAATTACTTCAATGAGGAACGTGGCTGTTGTTTTAGCCGTGATGTTTTTTACCGGTTTTAAGTAAACAAATTTCGTTAAATAATCAACCGTTCCTAAGATATAATTCTTCTTATTTCCCTCTGAATCTGTTCCCGTTTTAAATGGGCCGCTGGCATCCGTTCCTATTTTGGCGAATATGGTTTGAGGAATTCGATGAGACGTCATTTCTCCATATCGTTCGTGGTTTGGACCCTTTTTTGAAAATTGACACACTGGACACTTCAAAATGTATCTGTGGATGTCGGCCGACATAAATCTCCAATAGAATCTGGACTTTGCTTTATTTAGGGTTTTCGTTGCACCCAGGTGTCCCGAGAATCTGCAATCATGGAGTTTCTCAATTACCGCGTTCTTGAGTTGATGTGGGGATGACGATCAACTGGTGTTGTTCATGGGATTTGTGTAAAATTCCCCTCTTTAGGTTGTAACTGTTTGCGCGTTTCAGTTGATCTTTGGTCGCCTTTTTTGGGTGTTCCAAGGTAGTTATTATTTCTTTTAAAGTGGTATCGTCCCTTTGTTTAACTCTCAGGTCTGCCTCATTTAACCAATCTTTTTGAGCCGTGATGGGTGTAGGGGTTGCTGTTGAGTGGCTCGCAAGTTGGGTATGAGATTGAGGTATTATTAATGCAGTTGGTGTTTGCGTCGATGATTGAGGTTGGTCGGGGACCGAACTTTGAGGCGATTGATTTTGAATTACTTCTTTGGTCGGCGTCTGTTTGGCTGATTGGCTTCTGGTTGTCACTGCATTTATTGTGTTGGTTGTAGTTGCTGGGAAACGGCTGAGATAGTCAGGTACCACGTTTTTTGAGCCTTTGAGATGCTGGATTTCATATTGATATTCTGACAGCTTATAGATGAGTTTTGCCATTTTCATCGATGGGTCTTTCATTTTATGTAAGTAACTAAGAGCCATGTTGTCTGATTTTATGACAAATTTGACATTAAACAGGAAAATGTGGAATTTTTTTAAACCATAAATAATCGCACCTAATTCTCGTAGCACAATGCTAGAATTTTTTTCTCCTTCGGTAAGAACTCGAGCTACGTAGCCTACGGGTCTTATGCTGCCATCTTTATAACGTTGATTTAGTACTGCGCTCATCCCTACGTCACTTGCATCCGCATGAAGTTCTAACTCTGTGTTCTCCGGATCATAATGTGCTAGGCATGGAGCGTGTGTTAACAAGTGGATGATTTTTTCAAAAGCTCGTTGACATTCCGCTGACCAATCGAATTTATAAATTTTTTTTTGTCAGGCGAATTAAAGGCGCCGAAACATCTGCTAGTTTTGGCAAATGAGCACGGTAGAAGTTTACCGTAGCGAGGAACGAACGGACTTGTTTCACCGTTTTCGGTGGTTTTTAAATTTACTAATGGCTGCGACTTTTTCTTCGTCTGGGCGGATGCCATCTTTGTTCACAACGAAGCCTAAGAGTTTGACTTCTTTCACTGCGATCTTGGATTTCGATGGTTTTAATTTTAAATTATACTGTTTGACAATTTTGAAGAATGCTTTCAATTTTTTTAAATGTTCCTCGTAGGTCTTGCTGAAAATTACTATGTCGTCTAAGAAAATGTGGAGAGAATTGTAGAGAAGTGGGCTGAATATTTGATGCATTTTTCTTGTAAATCTCAAAGGACTTACGGAGAGTCCTTGCGGTAACACACAAAATTCGTTTTTTCCCTCGTGAGTGCTGAAAGCTGTCAGATGAGACGATGTCGGATCCAATTTTTGTTGATGATACCCGCTTTCTAGGTCAAAAGTCGAATAAAAGCAGTACCTTGAAGGTTATGTATGACGTCATCGATTCTAGTCATTGGAAAATCCTCTGGTTTGATTATTTTGTTGAGTTTACGGAAGTCTATGCACGGTCTGTATACTCCCTTTTCTTTTTTTGGAATCAATAA
Source organism: Trialeurodes vaporariorum (assembly GCA_011764245.1). Classification (NCBI taxonomy): domain Eukaryota; kingdom Metazoa; phylum Arthropoda; class Insecta; order Hemiptera; family Aleyrodidae; genus Trialeurodes; species Trialeurodes vaporariorum. The sequence goes on along the minus strand of VMOF01000379.1, from coordinate 37,568,304 downwards.
TAATGGGGCTGAATATGGAGATGAGCTCGGTTTTATGACTTTTTGTGCCAGCATTTTGTCTATGTATTCTTTGATGATTTTTCTTTGTTGACATCCAGTTCTATATGGCGGTATGTGAATAGGGGTGTCATCATTCACCAATTTTCTCCGGGGGTCCCTTTATTTTGCCCGCTTCAAATGGACTGTCGCGCCAAGCAAAGACGTCCTGATTTTCACCAATAATCTTTCTTAATGATTCATCTGGTTTCACGAGGCCTAGTTCGTTTAAACGTTCTTTCGATATATCGATTGTTGTGGTGTCAGCAGGAGATACTGCTGATATGGTGATGTCTTCGGACTGTACCTTTTCGTACGTCACTTCCACAGGAATTACATCTCCTAGGTGATATCCTTTAAAAAGTTTTATGGGTTTTCCCCGTGGTGTTTTGGAGCCTAAATTTCGATTTATTATACAAGTCGATTGCAGTATCGGGACTCGTCAATCGTTTTGTTTGAGTCGCTCCGTGCGTAAGTTGTAAGATACCAAAATTCTCGGATATGTTGCCAAGGATTTTGCAGTATACTCTTTTTGTGGAAAAAGGAGGAATTTTGGTGTCTTTATGAATGGTTAACCTTAAGACTTCTTCATTTCCCCCTTGGTCCTCTATACTCGCTAGTCGTCTAAATTCTTCCTCTATTTCACTTTGAAGGTTTTCCCGTGCATTTTCTCCAGGTTTGTGCTCAGTGTGCGCCGTGGCCCGTGCGTTGATTATTGAGCGTTCGCTTGTTCGTCTCCAATTTGCTGATTCTGAATTTTTTTTTTCTGCAGGTTTTTTATCGCTGTCAACACTGCTGATGTGTTTTTCTCGTTCTCCAGTAATGACTGACCTCATTCTAAATGAGTGTATCGACCTGTCGGTCGGAGTTGGTACGAACTGTACTTGTTGTTCTTCAAACTTAATTGACTGTACATATTTTTTGTTGAAAAAATTTCCTGTCAGCAAAGAATTGGAGGTCGATTTTGAGACTAATGCTGTTGTGAATATCGTTCGAGTTCCTACTTGTAATTTATGAGTGTTTTTCCTATGATATCCAACGTACCTTGATTTGCGGTTTTCAACCCGATATTGTTAACGGGTTTGAAATTTTTTTGGGTTTTTCGAATGCTGCGCTCACTATATTTGCGCATGAACCCGTATCAATACATATGAGAGTTGAAATATCGTTCAGAGTCGCCTCAATTCGGACAGGGTTTGAGTCTTTATATTCTGGTTGGTTTAACCAATAAATGGGTAAGGATCGTGTAAATATGTTTTTGTCACCACGCGTTTTTGGTACTTTAAAAACAACGAAATTTTCTTGCAAATGAATTTGAGTTTTAAGTTTTTGATTCATGTCGTTTCCGAGAATTATGTCGTACGTCAATCCTTTTGCTACGAACCCTGTTATTGGAATTAGTACGTTGTTTATACTTTTATGCGTGTCAGCTCGTCCCTGAATCTTAACCTGCTCTCCCGAAGCTGTTAATAGGATGGGATTTTCATCGGTTTTCATTATGTTTTGAACAAGTGTGTCAGCTAAAAGGTAACACTTGAGCCGGAGTCTACCAATATCTTGGTCTCTTTTCCGTTTACAGTCCCTTTTACGATGAGGCCCGAGCTGATACTCACACCTGACACGTCGCTGAGGTCATTGCACTCGCCTATTCCATATTTTTCTTGACAGTTACTGGATTCGGGTATTATAATCTCTATCGGATTCTTCCAATGTACTTTTTTTTCTTTTTTCATGATATTTTTGGGCTGTCCCTATTCTTCCCGCTTGCCCGTCGAGACCTTGTTTCGGACAAGCCGCTACTCGTTTCCCTGATTCTCTGCTTTGCTACGGTTTGGTGATCGACCCCTTTGTCGATCACGACGCGGGGTTTGATCACGCGTTCGGTTTCCCTCCGTTTTTGAATTTCTTTCGTCATATCTATCTCGCGAAGTTGAGGACTCTCTGGTTGAATATCGGTGGTTTCTGTTGAATGAGCGATCTTTGCTGTATGAGCGGTCCCGGTTTTCACGGCGATATGAGTTACGCTCTCTGCTGTTGTGGTGACGATCTCTGCTGTCACGACTTTTGTTCACCGAATCCCCACGGGGTTGGCGATCTCTGCTGTATGATCGGTCTCTTCTAGAATAGTGACGGTCTCTACTGCTGTAGCGATCCCTCCCTGGCGACCGGTTTCTATTCCTTTGTTGGTCTTGGTCGCGGCTTGGGTAGCGATTCCGACTGGAGGATCGGTCCCGTCTGTCCCTAGTGAAATTTCGGTTTCGGCTGGAATATCGGTCCCTGCTGTGATTGCGGTCCCGTTCATAAGAACGATTTAACGAAGTGTCCCTTCGAAACCGTTGCTGATCATGATCTCTCAGATAATGGTCGCGTCGGGAGTCATGAGGTCTTCTGTTGTCATCTTTTTCGAACCCAGTACTCACAGCATTAATCGTATTGGGTGGTGTTGACACGTTTAAGTTTTTTTGGAAATTCTCACTGAGTTTAGTTACTTCGATATTGGATTTGGATCTTAAAACAGTTTCCATCTCTGCAGCTTCCTCATACAATGTTGCTTTTCGTTTGAGTGCTTCTATTGTAACGACTCCCTCTTTGTGAATTTGTTTTCTGAGTTCCATCAACATCCCTTTTTTTATGATTGTTATCAATTCTGTGTCGTGCAAGTTCAAACCCGCTTTATTTTTCAAATAAATTTTCTTTTCAATGTATTTTCCAGCTTTCTCAGTAGGCTGCTGGACGAGATCAAAAAATTGCGTGGTGTAATTTGAAAGTGCATCTGTATGTGCATATTCTCTCTCGAATCTTGATTTCATATAGTTCCAATCATTAATTAGAGTAAGGTCGTCTTTATTGTTTTCATACCAAAGATTCATCCCTCGAGCTAACATTGTGCGTAACTGTTGACATTTTTCTGCTGATGTGTCACTGCTGGAATTCACAATACGTTCGAAATTTTTTCCCGCCACTCAATGGGGTTCTTTTCATCATATTCTGGTAAAATGGATTTCGGGATCCGAGATTTCATGTGGGAATCGTAATAAGGAACGAAGGGATTGGGCGTATAAAAAGGTGGTGGTAGGTTTGGGTTTCCATATAGGATATGAGGTGGGTGATTTGTGGGGTTCATATGTTGGTAATTTTGAGAATTATAGAAAGGAGGTGGATGCATTCCTCTAGGGTCATAGGGGAAAGTTTTCCCTGTTGGACATTCTGTGAAGTCGACGCTCGTACTTCGCGATGTGAGGTAGAATTGTTTTCTTCTTGAAGACATGGATTGTTGGGAGGCCGGCGTTCTCTAAATCCGTCCAAATGTTGGGTAGTTGTCAATAAGGAGGTAGGTTTATTTTTTGTGAAGAAACGATCAGGGAAGTCTGGTCGGTTTGCACTTCAGGAAGCCGTCGTGACGGTGTATCGAAAAAAACCTTTTTTATGGTGGGATTTTGAGGGAAATTTTTAAAAACAGTCGATGGTTGTCATGGTCGTTCTGTCCAGTTTGTCGCTGAGTAAAAAAATCTTTCCATTGTTGAGTAGCATCCTTGCTTAAAGCTGTGCGGGTGGGGTCCCTCCTGGGAAGACAAGGTTTGTCTTGGTCATCAAAGTTTTGAGCATTCGAGCGATTGTAGCTTTCTGTGGATGGTTGGTACAGAAATTTTTTCACTGATTGCTGCTGTGGGTCGTAATCGGTTGGTTTGCCGGGCGCTCTGCAATTCAGTAACGCTTGGTCCGCATGTTTCTTTGTTGCGTAATTATACGGCACGTTATACTGTAGTAATTCGATGGCAACTTCGTCTCTAGTCAATTTTGAGGGGGTGGAAAAAATGTTGTAGGTTTTTCCTTTTCCCCATCTGTGGTCTTGAAAGTATTTTCTATTTGAGTATGGTCTTTTTTAGTAGCGCTTCGAGTTGAGTCTTGTTGGTGTGTTTTCTCGTTTTGGTCTACGGCAACAATGTCGATCTCACTGCTGTCACTGACGTCTTCTTCGCCCTCAAAAACATCCACATCGAAAGGTAATTCATCTGGCTGAGGGGTGAGGTCAATAGGCAGGTGAATCCCTTCTGCTTGAAGATATGTCACAAGCACTGTTGTATTGATTTTTTTTACATATTTTGCGATGTCTCGGGTGCTCCATTTGTTCGTCTGGACTGCTGGAAACTCCTTACGGAGTAATGGGAGCAAAATAATAGCATCAACACGATTGATCCCGTTTTTGTTTTGTTTTTTTTTTTCATTTCCCATTTTTTTTTTTCCCGTGATGTGTCGAAAAATCCTTGAAATAATATATTGGCAGACTACTGTCTAACACGCACTAATATAAAATTCCCGTGTAGGATTACAAGATGATAATAGTTGGACAAGAAGAAAATTTTAAAATTTTGAAATAATATATCGGCAGACTACTGTCTAACACGCACTAATATAAAATTCCCGTGTAAGATTACAAGATGATAACAGTTGGACAAGAAGAAATTTTGGCGGAAATAATGTCTTTGCCTACGTCCAAAAATTTTTCCTCGGTGATAATATCTAGCCGGTGTTGGTAGAGCTGGGTACCGCAGGGTCGTCCAGTGTCCCTTCCTGAGGGAAACACGGAGCCTTAAACCCTGTGGCGTAGCCTTTTTCCCCGGCTTTACTTTTCCCCCTCTTCATACACTCAATACCTATACGAGCTAGATGTTAGGCCGCCCGGTATGAGTGTATGAACACACTCACTCTAGTTCTATACGATCTTTGTTATAAGGCCGCCCGAAATAGAGTGAGTATGAGCCAAATCAACTAACTACACCTATACGAGCTACGAATAGGCCGCCCAGTGTGATAGATGATTTGGAAGGAAGAAGAGTTTATTAGTTTTAGAATGATAACTAAAATGAATGTTGAAAAGATATCATTTACTGTTTTCCTGTCTAAATACGTTTACATTGAGTATAAACTAGACGGCTCTCAAAATCCGAATAATCAAATTCTCTTTTCTCTCTTTCCGCGAACCCCGGTCGTGCAGCTCACGGAAGCTTCGTGGTTCGCGCATGCGCCTTCGCTATGCCCCCCCACTCCGCTTCTGTGCTCGTCGCGTCCGTGTTCACGGCGTTGCCATCTCATTCCACAGTGCCACTGTTGCGCACATCTAAAATATCAATGCTAAATATCAATGTATTTGGATTTTTTTCTTCCCAATGGGTCTGTTGCAAACTTTTGCGACAGCGCAAGAGAGTGACCAACCTCTTGTAAAAATCACCTTAAAAGTCCATTGGTGGCAGCAGAAAGTCATGAAATGCAATATTAATCTCACCAGAGGCATTTAACTGAAATCCAAGATGGCGGTAAAATATCGAGCAACTTGTATGCAAGCACCATGAACATCCAAAATGGCCAAACCCCACAAAATCGATCACAACCAATCACAACGCAAACAAACACATAACCTCCGATGCTGTGAGGTTGTTAACGTTGGTCATCATGGATTTTCACGGTGCGCGCACACAGGTTGCTCGATATTTTACCGCCATCTTGGGTTTCAGTTAAACGCCTCTTGTGAGTTTAAGACTGCATTTTATGACTTTCTGATACACCAATGGACTTTTCACGTGATTTTACTTAAGATTTAACACTCTATATCGATGTAGCAAAAGTTTGCAACAGACCCATTAACACATTATTTAGACTTCAAATAGACTTACAAAAATCAAGTTCTCAGGCTCTGATAATAATAACTTTATTCATTATTATATATACGTTTAATTAGAAGATTGAAAGATAGGAAACAAAAACAAGATCCTTTTAATCTTTTCTTTCTAAAAAACAAAACAAAACAAAAACCAGATCTTAGACCCTACTCGAGCAGATGAAAAATAGTAACTTAGATGAAGAGGGGGAAATGAGAAAAAAAGAAATTATTTTAGACCTCTCTTGGTAAAGATAATCTTTGTCTCTTTTGTTTTCTCTCGTTTTATTTTATTTTTTTAACTTGGCCGATGGCTAGCGCCATCAACGGTCTGTAAACCAGCTAGTGTATATTTATTTTTCGGCAAATCACGTGTTATTAACATTTTCCGTTTAAAAAAAAAAAACGGAGCTATTCACCTCATCAGCAGTTGATGGTGACGAGTTGACCTCAAGAGGTCAACGAAAGAATGAACCGATACCCTCTACAACAACTATTGATTGACTCTCGCTTATCTAATTTCCTTTCCATCGATGAATGAACATGCTTTGTGGTATTCAACTCATCATCCATCAGGGCTCTGACTTTAAGGCGAATTTCTAACCGTTAATCATTCTGGATCTCCAGGATACGGAAATTGAATAATCAGTTTAGTTTTTGGCTCATGGAACAGGTCTACGGATCCATCTGTGCATCTTTTATGAAAACTGATTGCATGCGCTGATCCTAATTGCGATTAAATCTGATTTACTCCCAGTGGCGTCGCGTGCCATCTGGCAACAATGCAACTGCTCCATTTAAACTCACTGAATATACCTATCGAATTTTCCTTGTGCACTGTGAACCCCCTGAATTCGATCTTTTACATGAGTTTAAATGGATAGAATACATTGTTGCCAAACTGCACGCGACGCCACTGTTTACTCCTCTCTTAAGTGAAAAGTGCATTTTATGATTCAGAAATGTCACGCAGTTTATCAATCATGGAACCAATAAATGTTCGGTACAGACGGTCCATTAAAAATGTTGGATGGTGAGCATTTACGTGTGGTTTTAAATGGTCGCACGTGCTCACCAATCATCTGGGAGCAGGACCGTCGGTACCGAACATTTACTGTGGTCCCATGACTATCTATCTTTTGATGGAAAGAACAGAAAAAAAATTCCAAAAGCAATGTTGAGGTTTTTTTGAAGTTTTGATAGGTTTTGAAAGTTTCCTTTTCCTTTGATGACATCGTAGGCAATCTGCAATTAATTTGCACCTCTTGTGCTTCAGGTTTCAGAATGACAAAATAATTTTCTGTAAAGCTCAACAGCAATAAATGGCGAGTTAGTTTTTGTTTAGCTTTACCACTTCAGCTTGTAGTTTCAGATCAACTTCTTGAGCACAATTTACGCTTTCAAGCCCCGAATAAAAACATAACTTTTGGTCATCTGCTTTTTAGAAATTGTTATATAAAAAATTACGAGCCAAAGACACCCCGCCTGTAGATTGTCACTCGCCACCCCGTTAACGGTTAAATACAGCAGGGACAATTAATGTTCGCTACGAATCGAAACTCTGTGGTTAACACTTGTGTTTGTTTTCGAAAATTATTTTTACTTTTAAGGTAACCGCATCAGACTTGAACGAACAGCAAAAAAAGTTCTCAAAATGAGAGTACGAGTGAAATAATATATTCTCAAAAATACAATCTCAAGCCAAAACAGCTCATAATAATTGCAGGGGTTTCTTTTTTAGTTTTTTATATGAAACGAACAAAAAACCATAAAAAATACAACACATTAATAAAATATTAAAAGAAACAATCTCATCCGTTTTGATGAGAATATCTTCCTTTTTATTTAGTTTTCACTACACACATTCACAACCTGTGTTCACATTAATTTGAGCCATATTCTAGCCATGCTCAATTTTAGCAAGTACATTACGTAAGAAATTTAAACAAATTCGTATAGGAGACTGGATAAATATAGCATAGTTTTCCAAACGTTCTCCGAAAAAGATTTTATAGTTCCTTGACCTCTTGATTGCATATCGATTGCCTAAGGCGATAGTTCGGAAATCAATATGATCGGAAACAGGTTCTAAGGAAATGCGTCGCTGCCAAACTGACTCAGAATAAGTCGCTCATCAGGCGATCTTCGCGTGATTTCACTTCCACCCTTCCGTTTTGCTCAAATAGATACCGCTTTAGATGAGCAATAAATCTTATCGATTGCCGTACGAGGGCCTCTAGTTCCAATTAAACTTTGATTCAAAGGTATTTTTCCACGAGCGCATTTCTGAACGGAAATTTAGGCTATTACATCAAACAATCAATGCTATCTTTTTCCGATTATGAATTCTAAGTCCTCAAAAAAATGCTTCATTTTGCCTGAAAGTCGAACTAATACGACTAAAACTGCCTGAATCAACAAGATGTTACAGATTCAATGATGGAATCAGAGGTTGATCAAATATTATTGTTGTTGTTGTGCGGTGGAATGGGCGTGAATTCAGATGATCCCAACCTCCAAGTACATCGTTTAATCTGTAATAACTTATTGTTGATTTAAGTCGATTTCAGCAGTTTTAGTCGTGGAGCCGTAGACATAATTAAGCATTTTCGAGGATGTAGAATTTATAATCGCGCAAAAATGTTGCAATGGTTGTATGATTTCATAGCCTAAATTTCCGTTGAAAATTGCCCTTACGGGGAAAATAAATTGAATCATAGTTTGTTTCAAACTACAGGACCTCGGATGGCAATTGATAAGTTTGTATACCGCTCAACTGAAACAGTCTATGGAAAGCAAGGTATTGCATAACATTCATCAAGAGTGAAGAGACCCTATTTTCAGTCCGAATTATGTGTATCTCAGTCTCACCATAGTTTCATGAAAATCAGTTTTGCTTGTCATTGCGTAATTGAGGCGGCCCCTGCATTAACAGCCCATGCGCGTATGTGCTGTTTTTGCGCCCAACAGTGCAATTGAAAATTATACTCAAGAAGTATCACCCCTGTGAATTTGGTGACGTGACGATGATTCTACGCGGAGATATCGCGTCGATGGGTGTAAAAACAGCACATACGAGTACATGCACTATACGAATAACTGTGTGTAACAGTGTACTATTCCCATTTGAATGCATGAGAAACAATCGATTAGTAAAAGAGCCATGTTCTACTCAAGAGTCGATTGTTTCTCATGCGTTCAAATGGGAAGAATTCATGGTTGCCAAATTGCTGGCTATGCTCATGTACTTTGAGAGGTCATTTTCCTTTACATTAAATTGCAAGCCAAATATATCTGATTTATTATTTAGTTTTTACTTTTTTGTTTCAGTTTGCGTTGTTACTTTATACTTTAAATTTTTATGTTCCAATAAATTATGGCAAAAAAGTTATTATTCTCTCATTTAACTGTCAAATCCTATTAAATTTGCGTTAATTTAATTGTTGGGTGCAAAAACCGCACATAACTCACTTTTTTAAATTGGCCGCGAATGAACTCAAACCATTTTATTTTTTTAAATTTGTCCTTGGATTCTCTTCAAAAAGGGTTCAAAGCATAAAACCAAGAAAAATTGTACTCATTTCCGAATCATATCAACGCGTTATTAGCAAATGAAAACTTTAAATGCGTTTTCTGGAAATCAGGTTTTTCCGTATGTGCTGTTTTTGCAGCCACCGCCTCAATTGTAGTCGTAGGTATATGTCTAGCTAATATTTAGTCAGAACCTTTTACAAGCGTCTCTCGGTCAGATGACATAATACATCTAAGACCATATTCAAGGTTCATATTTTCCTTTTTCGGGTTCAACTGCGCAAGACAGATGAACATGCGGTTGTTTCTAAATAGCCATAAATTTTCCAGTACAATAAAGTATGTTCCAGAGATCCTCCGCGTCCATCTGATTCGATGACAAAGCGGAATTTTAATCTTTATGAACTTAAGATAAGGTCTTCGAGGGAAGCCTGAATAATTTTCGCTAGTCTTTCGAACTATTTTCCCTTTGTCAAGAAAACATTTCAAATTACAATTTTAATCAAAGGTCTCATATTTTATGAAGCATAGTTGGGAATCCTATGGATTTCTGCAAACCTTCATTATGACCTTATTGGTTTTGAAAAAAATCTGGCTAGAATGTAACTATATAGAATCCGGTGAAACGTTAAAAATAGAGGCTTTAGAGAAAACAAGACCTTTACTGCATCAGACAAACTACGGCTTTTTAGTGCAAAGAAGAAAATATTGTTTTTTGTTTTTTTTTTGTTTTTTTTTTTTATTTCGTTGATGAGATTCCTTTTTGCAACAATCTGTTCAATTGCTGATGCTAGATTAACTTGTTATAACTGTTAGAAATGAAGAAGGCTGCGCGATTATTAGAGTTTAATAACTATTTATTTATTGAATAAATCATTCTTTAAAACGGTGGGTAAGAACATTGTACAGGGAAGTCAAGTCAAGATTAAGTTAAGGTACAGCCATGGCTTCTTTTTAACGAGTAGCGACTCAACCGAGACATTAGAATAAGTAGAGAGAATCGGATGACGTCACTTATCAACGACAACAGTGTTGCCAACTAATTCAACAATAACCTATGAGTAAAAAGGGATGCGTTAAATTATCAATTTGAATTTCGACCTGAACGAGGAATTCTGATACACGCTGTACCTACATGGGAAAACTACTTTAGTATAATCTTGGTGCAACATGCAAATTTATCTTTTTTTTCCACACAAGTTACTGTAACACACTCTGTCTGCTCTATACAATGTCTTTGGTCCATTTGGGAAGGGAAGTTGTGTGAATCGAATTCCAACAATATTTGAAGTTATAAGACCCAACTTATCTACTGAAAAATTAAATTAAAACGATCGTCAAAAATCAGTAAACATATATTTCTTTCATCGAATATCCTTATTTTCTAAAAACTTTGAACAAATGAATGTTCTTCATAGCCTACCCGTAGTCGCCGACAATAAACTCATGCTTTGTACATTTATCGCGAAAATCAAGGAAATAATTTAGCCAAAAAGCCAGGGTGTGTTTCTTTTTGTGGTTGATAATAATGAAACAGTAAAGTTTCGAAACTTAATTCATACCGTTTCTAATTTAAATGTTTTTTTGCTTCATTTCCCGATAATTTTATTATTCATTTAAGCCAAAAATTATCGAAATATACATGTTTACGATGGTGATATCGCTTACAATTAGCTTGAAATCAGTGGCGTAGCGTGCGATTTGGCAAGGTTGTATTTTGTCTATTTAAGCCCACGTAATAGCACAGAATAATACAACAAGAACGGAAACTCTGTCGGATTTTGAAGCAAATTCATGTCGCGTCCGCCATGTTGGGTTATAGGATGTTTACATCTGGATTCGCGCGCGAAAAAAAAAAAAATGCAGGACATAATCCGCGAAATTTTCATTTTGAAATGCCACAAGAATAAAAGTGAGGCCGGAAACTATTGACCTTAAATTTATATTGAAGTTATCTATTTCCAGAGTTTTGCTTGCTGACCGAGAAAGAAGCATATAACCACAGAATAATACAATCAGAACGGAAACTCTGTCGGATTTTGAAGCAAATTCATTCCGGGTCCGCCATGTTGGGATATAGGATGTTTACATCTGGATTCGCGCGCGGAAAAAAAAAAAAAAATACAGGACATAATCCGCGAAATTTTCATTTTGAAATGCCACAAGAATAAAAGTGAGGCCGGAAACTTAAGATTTCTTTCCAGAATTTACAGGAATAAATGAGTTTCAACACAAATCACACTCGTCCGCCATTTTGGGATATAGGACAACAGCGTTGCCTATTGATGCCGTTAAATTCCAAACTTGCTTCCATTGGCTCTTATGGGAGTTTCCGTTCTGATTGTATTATTCTGTGGTAATAGGTCGAATGCGAAGGTGTTCACCGAACACCCAATAGCTCGATCCTTTTCGTGCGTTTAAATGGACGAATTGCAACGTTGCCACATTGCACGCTGCCCCACTGCTTGAACTCGGCCTTATTCCTTACGCGCACCCATTTTTACTCGAATAAACTTGAGGAAAAGAGTCAAAAATATCACGAATAACGATTTACTGACCGTTCGTAATCTTCTTGAAGTCGGAGACGCGCTCAATTTTTAGAAGTTTGAGGAAATGTTTTATGGAGCGAATAACCTCTTGATCCACCCAACCTATACACGCCCTAATTACCAGTTACCACAAAGCTGCAACGAATACTTATATCAAGCTCTCTTTGGTCTCGTTAAGTACAATTATATCATTATTTTGGCTTGATGAACCGTTTTGTATCCAGAAGCTAATAATACCTACTTGAGCTCAAGCTCGTGATTGATAATAATTAAATCGTCGCGTCTCTGTAGACTTGATAGGAGTCTAGACAATTTCCTGAGTTGATTTAGTCATATAGTTTATGCTTCTCCATAATATAGTATACACGATTTAAAACTAAGTTTAATTCTTCAATAGTTAGTTTATTTGCTTTTCCTTAATATGAGACCGATAATGTTCTTTCAACTACGATAGACTTTTAGTACAGCAATTTATCGTTTTGATTGCCGTTCGGGGTTATCTGTTCTTCAAAACCAAACTTTTGTTCAATGTAATGTTCCCATCAGATTTTCAAAGCTAAATTTTGCGGCTATCCATTTATGTAAATGACCATGAGGTCGTTACCGACCCACTTGTTCTCTTATTTTTGGACCAAATTTTGATCAATGTAGACTAATTTCACTCAAAGGCCAATTTTGGAAGTTTTAACCCGTAATGCCCAACTTCATTTGAACATGTTGGGTGTTTTTTTGTGTTTTTCTAAACGAAAACACCATCTTATAGTTAAAAACATTAAAATTTAAAATTTTTGAAATTTTCTGGTCCAGCAAAATTATAGATGCTGAAAGATCACAACATTGATTTTTGAGTAAAATTGGCCAAAATTCACTGTAATTTGGTATAAAAAAAAAAAAAAAAAAAAAAAAAAAAAAACATTATAAGTGGGTCGTTAATGACCCAATGGGCATACATGGGCATAACTGGACCAAAAGATGTCTGGTTTTCTCATGTTTTCATGTTTCCGGTCCTTTGCTTATAATCTTTCAGAAAAACACCAATAAACATTTCAAATAATTTTGGGCATATGTATGGATTTCAGACTAAGCAGTTATAATTAAACTTTTTCGCGATTATGAATTCTACGTCCTCAAAAATGCTTAATAACGCCTGATACAGCAATAAATTTCCAAAATCAACAAGATTATTTCACAGATTAAACGATGCACTTGGAGGTTAGAATCACCCGAATCCCCACCCATTCCACAATAGCAACAATAACATTTGGGTGATTCCGAATTTTAAATGCATAGTATTTTTAATCTGTATAATATCTTGTTGATTTCGTGAGTTTTAGTCGTGGAACTAAACCAAGCATTTCCGAAAACGTAGAATTAATGATCGCATAAAGGCGACGACGCCTTAATTAATTTATTGGTTTAATAGCCAAAATGTCTGTTCAAAAATGCGCCTATGATGAAATTAAAGTGAACCAGAGTTTGTTTGGAGCCGGAGGTCCCCAAATGGCATCGCTGTACTTAGTACTAAAACAGTCTATATGTTTATGGTTGTTAGAAATGGGGCAATTGCAAGGGTCTGAAATGTTGTGTTTTTGTAAAGAAAATGAAAGTACTTGATGAGCTGAGAATAAACCTGCCTTTGGTTCCTAACTAACTTTCATTTTTCTGGAGATTGAGATTTGAGAGATTTCAAATTCACGATTTCCTCGAGAATGGTTTGTGGAATGGAAACACTTGTAAGGACCAAAAATGCATATTTTTTTACGAGCTTTTGAATGATGCTAATCGTTTTTGGGTTTAATAAATCCGAAAGCATGTTTTTCCATAATTTGGCAAAAAAAAAGTGAGAAAAATCAAGAAACCCCCAAACCCCCCCCCCCCCAAATTTTTACATACAGCATTTCCACGACCAAAATCGGCAAGAGCGCCTACAATTACATCAGAACACTAATTTACGAGCATTAAAAAAAATTCACGAGGGAGTTATAACAATTTTTCAATTTGTTTTTTGGAACCTTTGCAACACTGTAACTCGAAGAGCCTACAATTTCGGACCCATGTTTAAAGGGAAAAAAAAGTCTTATTTTTACCTCTAAAACACGCCCTGAAAATTGCTGTTTATAGTTTTGTTACACCCTGTATATTCCTTTAAAAGTCTTTATAAAGTCAAAGCTAAATCAAATCTTGTCGTTGAATTTGCTGCCTGTTTGTGACTATTATGTCTATGAGTTATAGTCAACCACTGATATGACTGAAATCCTCAAGCAGTAGATAATAGACACAAACCCCTGTGGAGCAAACCCGATTATTCGCAGGATTCTTCCAAGACTTCATTCGCAGTGTGGAGGTGCAGCCGTGCGTATTAAAATAACTGTGTCAAGAGCTGGGGAATGCAGTGAGGGTATGCAACCGTGTATATGCTCACAAGAAAAACACGTGCATAACAGATTGCATACCTAGCGCTTGAGTCGGTGTTTCCAATGTGCACGCGCTTTGTAAGCTATAGTAAAAGTAGAGTCCCTTGATGGAAATATTGTATAGGGAGTACCGACACGACGCTTTATGCATTTTGACAGGAGTCGCTTTAGTCGACTGCCTGAACGAATTCGAAGGTTAAGTTCAACAGTGGACCAGTGGTGGACTGGCGGATTTGCCGGCATTCCGGTCCGTTCCCATACGTTCCTCTACGAATCGACTCCTTTCGTGTCGAGCAGGTGTCGAGCCTTCGATGTCGTCGACTCCTGCTCGACTCCGTGAGAGCCTAAAACCAACGACCAATCACAACTCGTTGAGCTCGTGTCGGTACTCCCTATCCAATATTTCCATCAAGGGACTCTAAGTAAAAGGAGAACAGTGAACATCCGTCAAGTACCTACTAAGCACTTTTTCATATTTACACGCAGTATGAAAGGATTACCGACCTCTCCTAGGTGTATGAAAGAGACATTTTAAAAATATTTTTAACTCCATTCAGATAAAGTATCGTATACACATCTTTCGAAACTTTTTTTGATTTATGTGAATGTTCAAAAAAATCTATGCCGAAATAATATTTTCAAATATTTCTGACCAATTTTGAAAATATTATTTAGAGAAACATCTGTGGTATTCACAAAACATAATGGCATTCACATGTTTCAATTTTTACTTTCTTACAACTAACAAAGTTAGAAATTGAGAAATCGTTGCGATGGCGAAGATATCTGTCTGTCTGTATCCCTGCATAAATTTTGAACTGAATGGTCTATATGAATCATAATTTTACAAAGATGTTGCTTTTGACATTTTCCAGAGTGCAGTGGCGTGTTGTCAACTGTGCGAATGGAAGCTGTCCTTTGTTTTGATGGTAAGAGGCCTTTGTTTACCTGCCGCAAAACAAAGCGTATAGCTTCCAGCCGCACAGTTGACGACTTGCCACTGCCATAGTGTTTTTTTTTTTTTTGTTTTTTCGAAATTTCAAATTGTAAGCAAGTAATGGAGGATAAAAAGTTTCCATTGAAACCAATGGGAAAATAAATTTTTGTTTTTTGTTTTGTTTTTGTTTTTTTTTTTATGGTACAATTTTACAATTAACAGATTCGTACATACAAATTTCAGACTTACTTACTAGTCTATAAAATTTTGGATTTATCGTATCGGTGATACATAGTAACATCCACTTTTATCATCGATAAATGAATAAAAATAAAAATGAAAATAAAACAAAAAAATAAAACAAAAAAACAAAAATGGTGAGGAACATTGAATAATAGTGAACAAGCAATTAAGTAAATAGACAAAATAAAAATGATTCAGTAAAAAGTGGGAAAAACTTAACAAGTATCATTATGTGGGAAAATAAGTGAAGTGGGTAAGCAATAGGAAAAATTTGAATATTTCAAATATATTTATTTGAATTTTGATGAAAATTTGCAAAAACATTCTGCAACCAGCCTACTGTAAAAGTGATCCCTTAAGGGGGCCGGGGGGTATACCCCAGAATATTAGAGGAGAGTCTAGGGGTCTTCCTCAGAGTATAATAAAGCGGAGTATGGGGGGTTTCCCTCAGCAAATATAAGGGGGTTTGGGGGTCCCTTCAGATTAGTTCGATGTGAGAAAGTGCTCATAGGGATTCCTTACAGTTTATTTATTCTTTTTTTTTACAGATTTTCGGCAAAACTTACCACAGGATTTTGACAAAAAATATTTTTCAAATGTTTCTTTTATATCTATGAAAGAGGCCGCCAACCCTTTAGTACTGCGTATAAACATTGCAAACAATGGATCTACAAAATCATCCGCAACAACATCCTCTTTATTATAATAATGATGCGGCAAACTCAACTTAGAAGAACTCTTTTATAATATATTAGTTCCTCTCAACTTTTGGAACAAAGAATGACAGGTCGCCTGTCACTATGTCTCGAGAGACTGATTTTGCCAACGCCATTTGCAAAATCTTTTACTTTTGCGCAGGTGCGTGAGTACTTGGCCTAAATATATCTGTCCAACTGCGTTGTTAAGTCGGTTCCACGATTTACAACCCATACCGTTTTAACATACGCTCATATTTGAACTAGTAATCAATCACGTTTTGAATAGGCGCGCCGTGCTCCGTGCAGTATTGGTCTTTAGTCCATTCAGCCAGAGTATTTAAAATATCTGTATTCCTTACATCACAAACGCCACACCTACAACAGTAAGCGCACAGTAAAACAACTGCCTTCATTTTTTGGAAAAAAATGGCAATGGCAATGGAGATCATACACGGAAAAAAAGACCGGTAGAATATACCATCTGTATAGCTGATTTTGGAGTCTGATATTAAGTATTGTAAATTTCGACAGATTATGGGAGAATGTACCAACATTTATAAAGAAAATGATAGCACTTGATGAGCTGAGATGATAGCACTTGATGAGCTGAGAACAATGGTGCCTTTGGTTTTTTTCTGTGTCCCGGTTTTGAATATACACATTACACACGTGTAAATTTGTAAAAAATCGTGTGCGTAGTGACGTCACTCCATTTAAAACAATGTATTTTGGGCCAAAATCTCATCTCCGGAACAATGGGACTTATTTAGAAACCAAAGGCATCTTATTTCTCAGCTCTTCAAGTAGGTACTATTCATTTTCTTTATAAAAAAAACACGACATTTCAGACCCTTGCAACTACCCCACTGTGGTATTTTTTTGCTAACAATTATTTGCAGTGGCAGCTCGTGCAATCTGGCAACCGTGCACTTTTGCCATTTCAATGTATGCAAAAAGATCGATACTAGGTGAGGTGCTGCGCCTCACCAAGTAATCGATTATTTTACACTGTTTTAAATATAGGAAATCCATTGTTGCCACATTGCACGAGCCGCCGCTGATTATTGGTGATCCAACTTGAGCTCCATAGATCTCATCTTAAATATCCTCTTGAGCGTTGTTTATTGTACGATTTCCATTCAAAAACGTTTTCGTTACTTCAGCGTAGGTTTGCATTCATGATTTAATTTGAGCTTATCCATTAATGTACATTTTATAAGTGCGGTCGCAGCGTGTCACGTTCTGTGGTAGACCCGGTGACGATAATTAATAAGCTGCTCGCGAAAAGATTCATACTTTTAAGAAGTCGGAGTAGTGACCCTTTTTCAAACGATTCAAGAGGCCTTCATTAGCGTATTTAAAATGAGTGAAGGACAAAGGAGGACATGAAGGATCGATAAATCTTAATATTTCTTCAAAACTTGAGAGTGACACAGTATAGAATAGACGATTCAAAAGGGAGTGTTGTGTAGGTGTGACACCATCACGTGCAGCATCAAAATATATACAAAGAGGCCCTTTTTAAAAGTGAGAAAGATCGTATTGAAGAGAGGGTAGATGAGGGTATTTGCCATTTGCCGCCACCTGGATGATGTAAAAACTAAAACTCATTTAGAAACTAACTAACAAATACTTGAAACATTTGAAAACATCGGTTAGGTAACACCCCCCCCCCCCCCCCCCATAGAGGCTTTGACTCCTCCAAAATAATTTTTCTGAATTCGCCCTGAAACGTGATAGTTAGATGAAGTCTCTCATATTTCTATTTCTTTTATATTCTTTTATAATTTTATATTTTCTAAATTTCTATTTCTATTATAATTTATTTCTATTTCTCTGAAAATTTCAGTGTTTTAAATCAATATTGTTTAGCATATCTGAACAAAGTTCGCTCTGCAGACCCAACTGTTTCATGAGAAAGAGAATATATAAAAATAAAACAAACAAAAAAACAAAAAACAAAAAAAACAGAAAATGAAGGCATTTTGTAATCATTCTAATTGGTGTGTTGACTGTTTTTTTCCACAAAGATTCTATTAGACTTTTCTCCCCAAAATCGATAGTTTTCGACTTATTTAGAACTGATTTTTAGGCATCATGTTTGGCCACATTTGTCAAAGCACAAGGTCTAGTCTCGGAGACCTTTTTTGGAACTTTTTTGGACCCTTAGGAAGGATTCAAAGAGCTGGCACATCTTTTTCCAGAAAAAAATCTAAATTCCTGGACTAAGAGCGCTTGTCAGATGATTTTAAGAGAATCCAATCCAACTGTTCATATACTCACATAATAAACTTGTGAAATCAGGGTTTTTAGCACGAGCACACCCACCGTTCCATCCGCCCTTAACCCTTGTGAGCCTAAGGGGGGGTACATTTGTACCCCAGGCCAGTTTTTTTGACGCCATTTTGTCAAAACTGCTCAAAATTTTTTGGGACTTCATGACATTTTAAGTTAGAATACTTAGAACACGTCCACCAAATTTCATTAATTTTTATGAATTTTTGTCGATATTATAGAAATTTAAAGTGTTGGGGAACAAATATCCCCCCCCCCCCCTTCGTCCTGCCAGTTTTAAGTTTGGAACCATCTATTACAGTGAATTTTACGGAAATTTTATGTAGATTAAGAATATTAAGTCAGATCATTGAAAAAAAATTGGAAATTTATCAAAAATGGAAAAATAAGATGGTACCTCATTTCATTTTTTCATTTTTTTATTTTGAAATTTTTTTTTAAAAGTAGGTGTAAATTTGGCGACATAGCAAAAATGTACTCAAATTTCACATAAATTACTCTCTTAGGGTACTAATTTCATAATCCATCCATTAAAGTTTCAAAATTATTGATACTGACTGTGCTGCATGAAAATATCCTTGGGGTACAAAAATACCCCCCCCCCCTTAGTCCTTTGTGTTACCGAAATACCTTAGGCTCACAAGGGTTAACCGGAGATCTCCTCAAATTGCGAATTTTAATTATTTCATCTTACCACATACAGTCATAATTTTGATTTCGCACTACCTCGAAGCATCAGTCTTATGCAATCATCCGATACCCTAGGTTTGTGTAAATACAATGGCCGATGTAAACCGACAAGAAATCAAAACCTGCCCGTCAGCCAGTTAAATCAATCAGTTGGTTGGTTTGTGGGATTTCTCTTTTCATTCAAAAAATAATATGCTCTAGACCAATGCGCAAACTAATTAGAATTCCAGTGTCATTGATTGATTGATAACTGCGCGCCGAACGTTGATGCCAGGTGAAAGTGCAATGAGATGAATATTACTCCGCCTTCGTAAATTGTCAATTTCAACGGGTTTCTAAATATGAAAATAAGAAAAATAATGAATGAAACAAATGAAACCCGGTAGTAACATAAAAAAGGCTGTATAAACTGTGGTGATGAAGGACTTCGATCAATATGAACCCCCTAGTTGTGCCGCAGTTAACATTTCGAGCCAAAATGATTTTTTTTTTTTTTTTTTTTCAAGCCATGCAATAGGCATATTATTCCTAAGGACGTCAAAAAACTAAATTCCATGGTCTTCCACATCGTATCTCAAAATGATGGAAGAAACTTATTAACTATACATTAATTAATCTAAATTAATATCAGGGTTAATTATGCACGGAAAAACGAGAGGGAAGGAAATAGAAGAAAAGAAAGACAAACATTTTAACAGAGAAATACCTTAAAACTATTTCAATTTTCCGATCGTATCGTGCAGTTCCTTGCCACAAAAGTGCGAAATATTAAGTATGTAGTATGTTCAAAATTCGTTGATGAAAAGCTACTTCCGCAAAAATCCGTCCAGTGACGAATGCATCAGAGACCACTCACTGACCGATCGAGCGGTGAACGATTTTATTTTCGGGTACTCAAAAAAATACGCTTTTACTTCACATGGGGAACAATATCCAATGGCTTCTATGTTGATTGTTGTGCAACGAACAAAAAAATTATGATTCGTTGCGATTTCTGCTGATGTCAACATATCTTTGCTCAACAGTCTACTGAGGAGCCGTTGGACATTGTTTTGTTGCGACCCCCCCCCAAAAAAAACAAAACAAAAACAAAACAAAAACAAACAAAAAACTATTTATGGGCGAGGTATGGGGAGTGCGTGGTCTCTGTTGTCTATGCCGGTGAAAGGTGGAGTTTTCAACATGACAAGGTTGCTGCTATCGTCTACTAAACCCTTAAAAAAGTCCAGTGGCGTAGCCAGGAATTTTTCTAGGGGGGGGGGGGGTCCAAAGATACTACTTTGGTAAAATTTGTCTCAAAACGCGAAAAATTACCTTTTTTTAGGACAAATTTTGGTGTCAAGGGGGGGGTGTCCAGACCCCCTGGACTCCCCCCCTTGGCTACGCCACTGAAAAAGTCGAATTCAATGGTGCTCACCGATAGTCTCTATATTCTATGAGAGTTGCGCCAAGTCTCTCAAAATGAAGAAGAAGAAGCGGATCAATGGAGCCCCTAAGAGGCAAATTGCAAATGGTGGAT
Organism: Trialeurodes vaporariorum; assembly: GCA_011764245.1. NCBI lineage: Eukaryota > Metazoa > Arthropoda > Insecta > Hemiptera > Aleyrodidae > Trialeurodes > Trialeurodes vaporariorum. The sequence goes on along the minus strand of VMOF01000379.1, from coordinate 37,547,736 downwards.
GGTCATTTGTCTCTGCGCTATTTTGCTATCTCTCATAGGTTAGGTTCAGATTCTCGACAATAACGGTCGTTATTGCAAGAGATGTTCTCCAGAATAACATTCAAGCAGAGGAAAAATTAACAATAATTACTGCGGTCACCTGATACTTCAAACGTGTAATGAAAGCTAGTTCGCGAACAGTAAAAAAAAAAAAAAAAAAAAAACCTCCGTCATTTGCATTTGCCTCTTGGAGCTTACTTGACAGCCTAAATATGAGAGCCAATCAGAAATGGATTCAACATTGGCGCAACTCTCTCATAGTATATACGGACTCTACTCACCGACACCCAGTAGCGTACGCAGGAATTTGTCTATCTCTCTTTTGCCCAATTAGAACACGTGTGTTAGAAGAGGACAGAGACAGAGGCTAGAACGTGACTTCAGCCCCTATTTCTTTCCTTTTCCAGCTCATACATTCAAACGGGAGAAGAGAAAGAAAGAAAAATTTCTGCGTACGCTACTGCCGACACCCATCAGTTCAATCTTTTTCATTGATTCAAATGTCGAGTCAATATGAATTAAAAATCAAACCTATGTTCGATTCCTTAAATTTCGCTTCAATGAAATATGGCAGCATTCCTCACTCAAGAGCACTAATTAATTTGGACTTTTTTTTTTTTATCCCCGAGCGGACCAAGCGCCAAGATCGCGTGGTGTTTATGAACCGTCACCGCGTGCCGCACGCCGCGGCACGACGCGAGTTCATCATGCTGCCGTACAATGCAAAAAACCCGTATCTCCATAGGGATCATAAAGCACTTACAGCGTTTTTTGCTTGGTACTATTGAGCAGGGTTCGGCCCAATCAATCGATGTACACGGCAACCGCAGAAACCACCAACTCATAGGTCGGAAGCTGCAGCGAATCTGAAGCGGCCCACAAAACAAGAGGTGCGCTCTACACCGAAAGAAACCTATTGCAATCTCAATACTGAATAATTAGAAAGGTCACATCTGATGTTATCACGGCTTTCATATCGCCGACCACCTCAATTATTTACAGCCTGCTCTTATAATTCGGCCGAAAGTCTGAATCAAAAGGATTCTTTTTTCTCGCTTTCGCGGTCCTTGAATGATCGGCGAAGCAGAAACAATGGGGCCGACGAGAAGGGACTATGAAAAATGAGGTGTGCTGTTTCGTTTGAACCAACATTATGAATACGTCAGGACTCTGTTCGAAGAGCACTCCTTACGTTCCATATCTACAGTCATACAGAGACAGCTCCCACCTTCTCTACCCGCGTTGCAACTTTAAAATTCATTAACCTGCCGACTCGCACTCATTCATTCGCCGTGCATATATTATGTATTATGAATCTGAATAAATATGTTTTTGAATTTATTCGGGCGGACGCCGATGCTTTGAATCCATCGGGCGTTTGTCTTTGTCTCTCTTTGACCATTTGAACGAGTGTGTTAGAAAAGGGTAGTTTATTTTCAGTCACGTGATTGTCGTGCCTTCCTCCATCCTTATTTAACACTCGCGCTTAAATGGGAAGAAAGTAGAAACAGAGTGAGAGAAGAGAGAGAGAGAGAAAGAGAGAGAGAGAGAGAGAGAGAGAGAGAGAGAGGGGGGGGGAAGAAGGACAATATCGCGTAGATCCGAGCTAATAAAGTTAGGTGTGATACGTTTTATTTATATGAAGCAACTTTTGAAACTGCAAATCCACGTACTATTGTTAAACATAAAAGTGCTCGAAAGAAAACAGAAACTGAGAAAAAACAAAAAACATTAAAATGCATGAAGGTCCCAACGAGTCTCCGTTTCGTGCTTTTCCTCCCACAGAGCAAACGACATTGTTGTTTAAACGTCAACAAAGCTTCCAAACGTTGAACTATTAGTTAAGATTTGCATAGCTCTTGCATTCTTCTATAGTTCTATACAATATTCTGCACACTAGAAACACCGGACAAAGAATTCAGTCATTTAATTTTCGTATTTTTTTTTTCTTTGTTTGTATAATTTTCGTTGAGTTTTTTTATCTATGATTTCCTTTGTTAGCTACTTTGCGTAAACTATGACCATTTCGGAATAATCAGAATGGTCGTAAGGAACTAAGGCTAAAAACTTTATTAAAATTCAACACTCTGAACCTGATCATGAAATTCAGCCACTGTTTAATGTATTTTTGAATAGATAACCCGATGTTTTGAGGTTACGACTATGTCCCCTTAAACGCAGTGCTCTAGTCGAGACAGTGCACTACGGTCTGAGATCGTCAAAAAGTGGCCAAAAATCAGAAAGTGAATTTCTCATAAATTCATCATTTATAAAATTTTAATACCGATTTCAATTACAGAGAACACTTTTAACAAGTAATTTAAACTTAAAAATGTCACCATAAAGTCTAAAATTAAGCTTAAAAGGTCGAAAACGATGATTTTTAATGACTATTTTTCACTGATTTTCGGCCACTTTTTTTGGATCCCAGACTATAGTGTAGTGGTGTATCGGTAAAAATAGAGTTAAGTGTTGCGTCCCCCTCCTACCCAGTATACCTGCACCTGCACCTACATCCCAATAAACACCACTCGTATCAACTTGTATGATTCTTTATCAATTCTGACGAAAACTAAACCTTGCTGTACAGTCAAACTGTCTATTGTTGGTGGCATATATTTCTTCACAACAATGTTTGCGCCATATACAGAGTAATTAAAACTCAATTTATATTGATCGAAATCCGATGAACATTATGAGTGAAGGAATTTCGATGAACAAGGATTCTGTCTGATTGAGTCCATTCGATTTCTGAGAGACTGGGCCAAGCGGCGCGGGCGATCAGTGAGAGGGTATTGTTGGCTCATTTTCATTGAAATAGCACGACCTCAATTGCATTAGAGCAATTCTCTCATAAAGTTAATACTCTATCCGATCCGATTACGCGACAATCGTTCAAAGTTGGCCCGCAGGATTAAAAGGTGCACAAATTGTGCTTCAGTGGTAATCGCACGTGACCTTGAGTGCAAGCTAGGTCATGAAATACAAATACTTTGATTGTTCCCATTAGTTTTTAGCTTCAGTGATTATAACTCACAATCAACGTGATTCCACTCCTCTCACTTCTATTGAGACTAATATTGATCTAGGGACGACTGAAATCTGCACTGAATTTATTGATTTCATTGAAAATATTGAATCGTCAGCTGACTGAAATAAATTCAGCCCAGTACGATAGCTCATAAAATAGCCGATATTAGTAAATGCATGGAGATTGGTTTCCTTGATTTCCTTTTGAAATTACGGAACGTATAAATATGGATTAAAAAGAAATTCCTTTTAAAATAACCAGAATTCTTGTTCGCAACAACTCTTTTTGGTAAATTATGAGAACGTTCTTGGATCGTGCCGAGGAAGGGCAAGTGGATACAGTGGCGTCGCGTGCCATCTGGCAACAATGCAACTGCTCCATTTAAACCCATTAAATATATCGAATTTTCCTTGTGCACTGTACACCCCCTGAATTCGATCTTTTACATGAGTTTAAATGGATAGAATACATTGTTGCCAAATTGCACGCGACGCCACTGAGCAGGACAAATTCCTGTTTCCACCCATGCTAGCCACAATAATTCCACTGATTGTGAGAAAAAAATTCAATCTTCTAATTTTGATACTTTTGCATGGATTTAAATGGAGAAATGACGACTATACATTAAACTATCACGAGTCACCGGTGTTTAAATCATATCAATACATTAAATTAGTATATGTAGAATGATATTTTTAGCAATTTCGGGACGCAAAAGTAGTCTGAAAAGTCGAGCCAATCTGCAAGCTAGTTGCATAACAGAACCGAAAAAGGTATGTCAGACGTTGGATTTACATAGAATAAATGTCTCCGTTAAATTAGCCAAGTTGATTTTGCTCTCTCAAAAATAAATGCAATCAGATCATAGTGCGTGACTCACGGCTAAAAGGGCCTGTTAAAGGTTACACCTGCAAAAATGCATGGTATAAGTGTTTGTAGGCGGCCTTCACTGACTGAGAAGCTGTACCTATTAAATCTATGCAACAGATCATATGGATACACACAATTATAGACTGAGGCCTATATCCGAAAATCGATGAAACTATCGGTCGCTCGAAGGAAAGATGATTGATCGATTCAATAAAGGACACAATAAGTGTTTTGCTGTATAATACATTGTTTCGATCTCCGCACCAAGATGACCCTCAATTTTCAACTTGAAATTACACTGTAATGATTGTTGGCATTACCTGGAAAATCACCAAAGAAAAATATAAAGAAAAATAATACAGCAAAAAAATAAACAATACTTGTAGTGAAAGTAGATGAGGAAGCAGTGGATTCAGGTGCCCTGTATACCCTTCAGTGGTGGCGGTCCGTGGGGGGCGGGGGGATGTTAAAGTACCTCCAGTTTTTTTGGGAAAGGGCTTGAAGAAAAGTAAAAACAAAGATACTAACACCGTTATCCCCCGATTTTCATCTGGAGAATAAGAGTTTTAAAAAATCCGGAGGAGCAACAAGAAAAAAAAAAAAAAAACCGAAAATTTTCTCAAGCCCCCTCCCTCTCTTTTGAACCCACCGTATGCCTCTGGCACCCTTTGTACTGGAATATATTATGATCTTTTTCTGCTATTTCATTTTTTGCGCGCAGCAATCTTTTATAAAAATAGATGAAATAAGGAGTTGTAAGTATTGAGAACAATATAAGCTCAAAATGTTCCATAACAATATTGGTGAACAGCTGATATACTTCCGCCTATGTTGGAACCACCTATCAGTTGCTAAAAATAATAAGTAAATTGAAATTTACTAAAAAAAAGTCCTTCTATTGAAAAATAGTTGAGAAAATACAAGTTTTCAACATGTAGCAGAAATATTCTTGGGAATTTTACCCAACTTTAATTAGCTTGTTCTGTGGTTTCAGTTTACAGTGTTTATTTTGCATACATTGCGAATTGAAGGCGCTTAAAGAATGACCATTCCTTGCAAGAATCTATAATTTGGAGTCACTTTTAATGCCCATACGTAATTAAAATCTCGGGGACAAGACTGAGTGTACTCGGGCTTGATATTGAAAGGGTTAACGTATATTTCGTTGTTTATTTATCTGCTCATTTAATCCATCCAACTTTAATTTAATTTTTTTCGATTTTTTTTTGTTTTTTTCTGATTTCAGCAATCGTCTCGTCCGCGTCGGGGCCAAAAGACGAGAACTCAAAGGGTGGCGGAGGCGGGGCCGTCTCGGTGACGACTCAGACGGATCTGGCGAAGAAGCCGGAAACGACCGAGACCTCGGATCCAATCGCGACTGCCATCGGAGATTTCGGAAAATGGCAATTCCAGATGACCGTGCTCCTGTCTCTGTTCAATGTCCCTTGCACATGGCACATCATGGCTTTCGCCTTTCAAAGCCTCGATCTCGATCCGAACTCAAATAGTTTCTGGTGCGTCAGCTCAGGCAATGCCAGTACTACATTTGAAAGAATAGTAAGTATATGTATTCAAGTGCATGTGACTGCCTTCAGACTCCAGAACCCGCGGCCAACATTGATACATTTTATGAGGCTATTATTTTTATGAGTTTACCATATTTTACAATGTTGTTTGAATTATTTTTAAATGAGGATCTAGCTAGGTGCAAAAAGGACACCTAATGTCATTTAGAATGCAGTAAAGTTCAGTTTGTTCTTCTCACTCCCATTCCTTGTAGCTAAATCATACTTTTATAACAGACTTGGCATCGGTCAACGAGGTACCTATACCAAAAGAGAGGCTGATACATGTTGTATTTAAGTCTTGTCCCAAAATGTGACAGCATGGACGGTTCTGGTTTGTTTGCCTCGTGTTTTTTAACCTTAAATCAAAAATTGTAATGAATCCGCAATGAAAATTGATTTTAAAGGAACTTGCAAGTGTTTTAGAGTGGCTAATTGGACACAGAATTTCAATTCAACTATCCAGATGAAAAACTTTTGCTTATTTCTGTCATTTGTCAGTTTCTTCGTCGTGCAAATCCTTCCAAAAGAAAGGTTTCAGGACATTTCGTCAACGACTTTTTGTCTACGCCCATGTTTCGTCCAAGTGTTTACGTCACTGCGTTTTTTCGGCAGCAACATGTTGGTCCACTTAATAAGTAATGTCCAAAGTTTATTGGTCCAAATAAAAACACCAACTCCATACATCAGGAAATATTGCAAAAATTGGGAGACATCATAATTTTGGTATAATTGTTGATAAAACTCACATGATCATTCGTTGGGAGCCTGATGAGCGGCAGCTGCGGGTTTTACAAAAATTGTGACATTTTAAACAAATTTTGGCAACAGAAAATTTGGAAAAAATAAAGAAAAAAAAAGAATGATATCGGTAAGGACAAGAATTACTCCACACGAAAATGAAGTTACCATAGCAGCACCTCTTCATTTATCTTCCATTTTTGTATTTTCAATGTTTCCATAGATTATTTTCCATGCAGTATGATTACTTTTCACATGTTCTTAACTGTTGTCTAAAATTTTAAATGTTCAGTAAAATCAAACATATGGACCAAAATTAAACGCATGGACCTACCTTTCCTTGCCTTCATACATGCGTGGACGTAAAATGCCTAGACGAATTTGTATCTGGACAAAAATTCGTTGACGAAATGTCCTATAACCAAAAGAAATAGTTATATCGATTTCTGTGTCCACACAGCCACTCTCAAACGCTTGCACTTTTGTTTTAAACCAATTTCAAATGGATTTGTTCCAACATCATTTTTAAGGTTGAGTAAAATTACGCAAATAAACCGAGCCTGAGTTTAAAAGTTTCAAAATCACTTCCCATGAATCCCTCTATTGCTAGAGGTAGTTTCAGAAGTGTAGGCGGACTTAGACCGATAATTTTTGGAATTTGTCAACATTATTTCTGATATTATTCGACAAAAATGAATGAAAATTAAATTGAGCGTTAACTTTACAATGAGACTTTTAAAGCCAAATAATAAAGTCAGAGGCAAGTTCGGTTTTGATTTGAAGGAATTAAAGTTGAAAATTCGCAAAAGATTATGGTTTAGGTGCGCCTACACTTCTGAAACGAGCTCTACAGCTCGTTGAGTTTATCATATTTTACAACGTCGTAAATTCTTGGTTATACTTGAGGACCTGATTGATTGCAAGGAGGGCACATCTCTCATTTAAAATACATTGAAGAAGTGCGATTTTTGCACCCAACTCCTCACAACAAAAACATCTTTTTATTACAGACTTGGCATCGGTACAAAACTTTATGAATAGAGTACATAGTGAGACTGCCGTTTTGCCAGGCTCGACGTGATATTTGGAAACTATATGTTTTTGCCACTTCAACCAATGAAAAAGAATCGATTTCTCAGAGATTCAGTGAATATCTGACAATCGATTGTTTCATGTAGGTTTAAATGGAGAGAATCTGTTGTTACATTTTACGAGCTGCAGTTGGAGCTAATTACGAGCTGCCACTGCGTTTTGAAGACATTTAATGTCATTCTGCAAATCCATCAACAATTTTACCGGTTAACCCTTGTGAGCCTAAGGTATTTTGGTAACACAAAGGACTAAGGGGGGTATTTTTGTACCCCAAGGATATTTTCATGCAGCACAGTCAGTATCAATAATTTTGAAACTTTAATGGATGGATTATGTACTTAGTACCCTAAGAGAGTAATTTATGTGAAATTTGAGTAAATTTTTGCTATGTTGCCAAATTTACACCTGCTTTTAAAAAAAATGTCAAAATAAAAAAAATTGAAAAAATGAAATGAGGTACCATCTTATTTTTCCATTTTTGATAAATTTCCAATTTTTTTTCAATGATCTGACTTAATATTCTTAATCTACATAAAATTTCCGTAAAATTCACTGTAATAGATGGTTCCAAACTTAAAACTGGCAGGACGAAGTGGGGGAATATTTGTTCCCCAACACTTTAAATTTCTATAATATCGACAAAAATTCATAAAAATTAATGAAATTTGGTGGACGTGTTCTAAGTATCGTAACTTAAAATGTCATGAAGTCCTAAAAAATTTTGAGCAGTTTTGACAAAATGGCGTCAAAAAAACTGGCCTGGGGTACAAATGTACCCCCCCCCCCCCCCTTAGGCTCACAAGGGTTAAAGCAAGGATTATACATATACCTAAAACAAATCAAAGCGGAAAATTACTGAACAATGGCTATAAAATATACTCAAAGCAGTAATCTTTGCTTCAATCGATTGAATAACCGATGGATTTTGGAATTTCCTTAAATATCCGAAAAACGGCAGTATACTGAGGTAGCATAAACAGGGTGTCCTAAAATTTCCAATGTGATTATTTCAGCAATGGCACCAAAGTTCAACCCAAGACCATTTTGACGTAAAGCTTAATCGGCAGATTAAATGAGACGAAATTGATTGGAAAAAAAAAGCAAATTGGCCTTGAAGAAAAGTTTGATTTATTCTTCGTATCAAATGAAAAATGTATCCTTATGTGTACATTTAAAATCAAAAAAAGGATGGCGTCCAAAAATTATTAAAATATTTTGATTGTTCCACGTGATGTGTTACGAACTATGAACAAAACTAAAAATGTCCATATCTCATTTATAACTATCCTTGTTGAGAAAAAGTTATCGAAGCGGTGTGGCATTATGTTTTCAAGGAAATTCAAATCATCGATCAAGTCGTCTTACGTAAAGGGTTTGAGTGCTGTCAAGCCCTCATTAGCCCCTGATGTTCAACTTTGATGAGTCAGTTGCGAGCTTTTGCTACAGCAATTTTGAGCATTGTTTCTAATAAAAGTGAATAAGCAAAAATAACCGTGCTGGTGGTTGGAATAATTAGAGTCCATCTTGAAAAACTCAGAAAACGTAGAAAAAAAAGTTGTTTTTGAATCCTACCGTTTGTATATTATTCAGCCCTGTATATTTTAATCTTTCGATACCATTTGAGCACCGCAATTTTAAGACTAAACACCTTGTCTGTTATGTATAAGCAAACAAGATACTTATGCATACATACCAGTATTAAATATATTGATAGCTATCAGAAGTTTACATAACTTCTTCCGATGACACTTTGAAAGAATAATTTGCGTCGTTTAATGAACGAATCCTAAATAAACATCATGATTGTTTAGGTAATCAGGTCATTTTGACTTTGCCACACAAATATTACGATCGGAATGGAAAGATACAGGGCAGGATACTTTGGTTGTATCCATAGGTATAGCATCAAAAAGTAAGACTTTTCGTCTCCGATTCTTGAGCTCAGGAGAGTATATTAGTAATTTTAACTGAACGCGTTGTTATTTTTGCAATCTTTAACTTTATCCCATACCATCGGAGCGTGACCATATACACAGTCTGGCCAAAAGTTCTGCCAGTCGAGGCACCGTCGGTTTTTTGCGTGTACATGCAATGCCGTTCCAGATAAGTACATAAACCCCTACATATTCTAAAAGTAGACAAAAAAAACCTACAAAATGATGCTAATCAAATTTGAAAATACCACTTTTAAGTCCCTTTTATCGAGCGTCCAACTTGCAACCTTTTTTTTTTCAAGATATCTTTCTGGTCGCGATGGTCACTTGTCAGATAAAGATGTTTACCGAATTAATTAGACAGGTAGCCGTTTGGCGTCGCTTCGATGAAGTGTTTAATACATTATGTAATAAGTTTAGTGCTAATTGCAAGCGTGTAAAGTGCATTTACTGCATATTTTTTGTGGAAGTGTTCCGGTTCAAAAATGGAGTGGGGCACGTACGAAAATCGAGTCGCAGTGATTGCCTTGCACCGCTTCTGATTGCTAGTTTCTGATTGGCCATCGGGAAGCCCCGATCTCAACCCTTTGGACTATAAACTGTGGGCTCTTTCGGAATCAAAGGCATGTCAAAAGCGTCATCCAAATCTGGAATCTTTAAAACAAGCAATCGTAGCAGCAGCCAGAGAAATTTCTATCGATACGATCAGAGGACCAATTGATGAATGGCCACAACGTTTAAAGCGCTGCGTCCAAGCCAAAGGTGGACATTTCGAGTAATATCCATGTAATTTAGGTCTTTTTTGTACTAATGTAAAATACTTATTACATTTTCTTATTTGACACCAGTAGTTTTCATTTTCTTGCCTTTGAAAGAAAAATAAACATGTAATTTTTGGCTGCGACCAAAGAGAAATAAAAAAAAAAGGGCACAAGTTTGAGGCCTGATTTGGAGAAACAAAAAAAAGAATTTTTTAATTTAATTGGTACCATTTTGCAGGTTTTTTTGTCTACTTTTAGAATATGTAGGGGTTTATGTACTTATCTGGAACGGTATTGCATGTACACGCAAAAAACCAACAGTGCCTCGACTGGCAGAACTTTTGGCCAGACTGTGTATATGATCACCTTAAAGAGGTTAATTTCTGTGAAACCGCCACTTTTGAAAACTATGACTTCAAAAGTATATCATAATTCTGTGCTAGTTTTGTACAACCAGCGCCGAATTTTGTGCAGCAAAATTTAACGGGTAAAGACCCTTAAATTTTTCTGCACAAAATTCGGCGTTAGCTGCACAAAATTAGCACAAAAACATTGCGTGATCAGAATTTAAAAGTCGAATCCCTCATTTCCATCAAACCGCCATTTTGATTTTCAATTAGGACCCTTGGCGTCAGCAGCACAAAATCTTACAAAATTAGCACACAACTATGGTCAGTTTTCAAAATTTGGGGCTTCGTAGAAATGGACCTTCAGTAGGGGTTAGTTTTCATTTTTTGGGGGTATTGAGACTGTTATAAATATATCAACTGATAATAATCATGATGATTGAAGATTACCCCAAACTTTTTTGCTAACAATGAGCACATGCATGGGGACCACTTTAACATTATAAGGATCAAAAAATTATGGTTTTTGGTTCGTAATCTACCAGACCATCACCTGGCTCAATCGTTCAACGCATGGACATAGTTATGAATAGAAGAAAAATGACAACTTTTTCTGATCGCAAAATGAGCCACACTTCATTTTGGTCTTTGTTTTTCCTCACCACGCCAGTTTTTATATGCGCCAAGCCCCGCTCGTCCAATTTTAGATTCCTCGATCGGAGTCAACGATATGGCCATGATTAAAAAGTGAATACATTAATTTCTACGAATCCAATTCTTTAGTTGCGTCATTCTCTGCATGGATATCTAAGCTTGAAATAGCTATGGCAAGTTCGCGACAGTCCCGTTGCAGATTCACAACTGTAGGAGATGTTTATTGAAAACATTTTTCCCCAATTCTTTTTTAACATCCTTTATTGTTTGTGTTTAATAATAGTATCGTATGATAATAGGATCTAGACCCATGTAAAATCAAGGAATTCAACTCAACGACCGGTGAGTTCGATGTCAAACTCTGCCAAAAATGGGAATTCAACACAACCACAGGAACATCTGTCATAACTGAGGTATGTTGAAGACTATTCGTTGTATCCAGTTTCTTATATTTTAACGTGTTATATGTATGGATATGTAATCATACATAATCGTCCATAGCTAAATATACCGATAAAGACTTGCCGGTCTCTCCACTCCTAGTATAATTTAAGTTATTAATTACAGAGAGTCAGAAGACGTAATCATTATAAACATGTGAATTGCGTAGATATACTCCATATTATTCTCAAAGTTTGATCTACTTCGCCGTGTTTTGTCTTACGATTCTAGACAAAACTGAACTCACCGATTGAGGATATCAGTCTCAAAAAACTGTCGTAATTAATAACATCTTGAAAGACTTGGGAATTATAATTATTTTTTCCTGTTTAAATTAAATATATTTATAAATATCTTAAACGCGCCTTCAAATCAATAAATATACTTCACTGCAACGCGAATTCAAAATATACAACTAAGAAATTTGTTGTTTGGCGGAATTCGTGAGACCTATAATACGCCTTTAAACCAATAAGTATACTTACCCGCAACGCGTGTTCATACAAGATAGTGAGGTATTTATGACACGGAACTTAGCGACTTAGAAGTAAAATAAGTAAGTAATACATGTGACAGTCAATTGGAGTCAGTTTCGCTCAATAACTGTGTCGTGGAGTATCGAGATGAATCTGAAACTTTTGACACACAATTTTTCCTCGTCTTCTCTCTAATGATTAATTAATTGTTCACGCATCATACACATAAGTGTCCGTGGTGGCTCGAGCTATTTAGCGACCATATGTTTTGTCATTTGAACCTACGCAAAAGTATCGATTTCTCCCGGGGGGGGGGGATCCTCCGTCGTTGCCACATTGCACAAAACGCCACTGAAGCCTGCTGAGGAGGCACAGTAGTAGCGACTCGTGCAGTCCGGCAACAGCGCTATTTAGCCATTTAAACCAATGCAAAAGCATCGATTCTAGGCGAGGCACAGTGTCTCACCAAAGAATCGATTATTTTGTATAGATTTAAGTGGATAGAAACCATTGTTGCCATACTGCACGAGTCGTCACTGAGGCACAGTATCCGTAATTTTGTTTCCTTTGTCTGATTTATCATCACTGGTTTAAAGCGTTCCAATGGAGTTTCATGACCAAAATTCCATGGGACATTAACTCTCCTGGAATTTCATAAACTTAACATGTAGCTTTAAGGGATTCAGTCGTGAAATTTTGGTCATGGAACTTCATGAAACTCTTTCACCCGGATGATCCTGCAAAACCTTAAAAAAAAATTACACCTTTATTTCCTTCTTGATTTTTTGTTTACTGAGTCATCTTTGTTTCTCTTCTTATCCTTTTACAGTGGGGTCTAGTCTGCCAATATAAAAGTTTGAAAAATTTAGCTGACATGATGTTTTTAATGGGTGTCGCTGTTGGAGGATTTTTGGGCATTATTTCAGATCGGTATGTATTAGATTTATGATTTTTTTTATTAGTTTCATTCATTTTTTTTTTGTATATTTATAGGATAAAAATTGTAGTAAATATATAATGAGAAAATAGTCGCCCTGTCTAATCGTTTATAATGGGGCTCTTTCAAACTTTTGCTACAGGGGATTTACGAGTTGATTCTTGCATAAACGCCCGTACAGATGACGATGAGTACACATAAAAATCACGAAATTCACTCTCAGAATCGGGCTTAATGACGGAGAGACGCAGGTATCACGGGAGACCCCTATTTAAATTGAGGCGTTTTATGTAAAAAGGGGTTCTTCGCGAAGAGCCCCTTTTTGCGTAAAACACATTAATCGATTTGTCATATCAATAATAGTCTCTCACCAAAATCTCAGCTCAATATCTTGAAAACTCAGCGATTACGAGGTGTATTCGTGAATCGTGGCATCGTTAAATGGGCGTTGTGATGCTAGTTTCAAGTTCTCCAAAAATCGCCGAAAACTTATAGATCGCGGTTTTGAGGGCTTAGGAGTCGTCGGAGCGTAAAAACGCAAAGTATATCATTCATGTTGGAAATTATTCGAAATACATGGGAAGCGTATCAATATTTCGATTCAATCGATAGTTCTCGATTTATTTCGATATAAAGGCATTTTGGGCTACATTTTTGGATGTATCTGGCAACGCCGGCAAGATATCTTCAAGTACTTTTTTTGGTGAAAGTACATGCCATAAGGACCATCTCTGCCGGAAATCAGCTAATGATTACTTTCCCTGCTATTTGGTGGTATCTTTAAGGCGGCGAGACCCGTTTTACGTAAAAAGGGGTTCCTAGGAGTCAACTTCAAAATATTGTGTAAAACACAGAAATACACGGATTTTAAAAAACTTTAAGCCATTATGTCCGTAAATAAACCTAGTTTTAGGAAAAAAAAATTACATTAGCCATCTAGGTAGCTAGATTGGTAGAAATTAAGTTGCAAAACTTTGAATGCGTTTTTCTTCCAATTACAAAACTGCAAAGAACCCCTTTTTACATAGAACGCCTCAATTGAGACATATCTCTGTGTTTTCGAAGAGAAAGTGACATAATAGACAGGAATCTACCATGATGCCTGCGTTGAGCCGCCATTCCAAGCTTGCCGTTATATCAGTTATGTGAGTTTATTACTGAATAATAGACTTTCTTAGTGTGATTTTCGTGATTTTTGCTGGTCCTTACATCAGATTCGACAATATAGTTGCAGATAGAAAAAGTTTGCAAGTCCCCCATTGAGGATGTTTCCAGAAGAAGGGTCCATAAAAACAAGAGGTGTGCTCTTCAGTCAAAAACCTGCATTTGCTCACAATGCACAATTCTCAGGAAGAGCTAACCCTTTATTTTATGTGCCCTTCTTCAAGTAATGTCTTTGATACTTTTTGTTTCTTGCGCCAGCATTTAAGTATTCTAACCCTTGTTTTGAGATTAAATATTCCATGTATTCAGTGGCGTCGCGTGCAATTTGGCAACAATGTATTATATCCATATAAACTCATGTAAAATGTCGAATTCAGGAGGTGCACAGTGCACAAGGAAAATTCGATATATTTAATGAGTTTAAATGGAGCAGTTGCATTGTTGCCAGATGGCACGCGACGCCACTGCATGTATTCTTTGGTCTATTTAACCATTTCATTACCAAGTGGACCAGTCCCGAGTGCTAGTGCACTCATGCAGTGGCGGCTCGTGCGATTTGGCAACCATGCTATTTTGCCATTTAAACCTATGCAAAAGTATCGATATCTCGGGGGTCCATTGCACATCATGAGGATCGATTGTTTTACATAGATTTAAATGGAGGGATTACACTGTTGCCACATTGCACGAGCCGCCACTGCACTCATGAATAGACCTGTCTCATACAAGTTTGGTTTTGCAGACACTAAACAGAGATTCGAAATTCCTAACTTTTGAAAAATAACGTTTCATAGAGTGCCTTCAATCCACGATGTATGCAAAATCAGCACAGAACACTATTATATGGTCTGAGATCGTGAAAAAGTGCCCAAAATTCTGAAAGAAAATTCCTCATCAATTTCTCATTCTTATTCTTTCAACACCAATTTGAATCATGCAGAACACTTTTAAAAAGTAATCCAAACATAAAATGCCACGGAAAAGCAGAGGCGAATAGAGACGGAGCACTGCGTTAAAATACATAGGGTAGATTTGAGGCACACTGAATTTTCGGGGATTCAACAAAATAACATGTGAAACAACAGTCAACATCTTGAGATGTCGCATGGTGTTGAATGGTGACATTCGGAAAACACGGGGGGGGAGGTGGGCGGGAAGTGAAGAGAAGGGTGCTCACCATTCAACACCATGCGACGTTGACTGTTGTTTTGTTGAATCCGCGAGAATTCAGAGTGCATCTGCTGCAGCCAGTTAGTGCTCCGTCTCTATTTGTCTCTTCTGAAAAGTTTTAAAATAAGCTTCATGGATCGCAAAAAATGATTGTTTATGATTATTTCTCACTGATTTTCGTCCTTTTTATTTATGATCTCAGACTAATGTGCGGCGATGCAGGAATATTTACACTTCTACTTAATTTGAGCGAACGAAAATTTAATTGTTTTCATAACGGTGAAAGGGTCGACAAGAATAGCTTTTGTTTGTGCATCTAATAATGATTTAATACATTTTATTTCAGGTTTGGGCGAAAAGTCTCGCTGATGGGTTCCTTAGTAATGCAGCTAATATTAGGAAGTCTAGTTGCAATATGCCCCTGGTACTCAGTATACTTAGCCCTCAGACTTTTCCTAGGACTTTTTAGTGTCAATGTTGTCTTCTCCGGCTTCGTCCTGTGTAAGTGTAATCAATTTGAGCAATGCACTTTTTTTTAATTTAAAACTTTACCAGAATAGAAACAACTAAAATCAGTGAAACGAAAGTTTCCATCGTAAGTTATCACCAAAGGCGGCGCTTTACCGAAATATGGCTCATAAAAAGATACCATAAAATATTTCTTGTCGAAGTTTGCTCCAATATATACGAGTGCTGAAACAAAAAACGCCTTCAATTTTTATAGTATGCAATTTCATTGTACGAAGCATTGCTGGATGCATACATTAAAAATTGAAGGCGTCTATACTAAATTACGGCTACGTGGGGATCTGTTTGCTATAAAATGCGATATATACTCATGTCTTTTCTCATATAAAACATTGGGTTTGGTTTTTTCAGTGTTGCCAGATGGCTTCAGGCCTTTACACTTCCCTTAACGTCCAATGTAAAACATACGGATTTTTAAGGATTCTTCCTGAAAACATACTAGGTGTTTCATCCGGGATTTTAATGGGAAATAGCTTTAACCTAGAGTCCCTTGATGGAAATATTGTAAAGAGAGCACCGACACTATGCTTCATGGAGCTCCGAGGAGTCGAAAAATTAACATTGGCAAGATAGCAAATCGACTCGTCTGGTTTCCAAGAGTCGCCGCTAGATGGCGTCGTCTTATGGATCTGTCCGTGTTAAATCAACAGCCACTCAGCACTCGTTGAGCTCGTGTCGGTACTATCTATACAATATTTCCATCGAGGGACTCTACTTTAACCATGGCTCATCAAAATAAAGCTAAACATGGTTTAGCACCTTCAAAGCGAACGCAGTCGGCTGTAGCTGGTTTAGAGATCATTTTCAATTTGAAATTCAAATGAACATTCCTTTGGTTTGAGTTTTTTCTTCAAATATTAGTTAATTCCTAATCGGACATTGGTCATTGCAATTGCGAATCTTTAAATCTTCATAAAGTCCTGTGGAGGACAATCGACCCTCATATGACTTGAAGTATAAAGGCCCTAGTGCCAGAGATGGGCTTTTTTTCTTATGAGTATGAGTCCAAAAATGCCCCCCTTATGAGCTAAAGCACCACAAAGTTTTGAAAAATGTCTGGTATTTTTGGAATAGCTTCTGCACGTACATATATGAATCAAATATCATGAAAATTGGTGTCTTGACAATTTTCCACGTGCAGAATATTTCAATGTCCTCGACAAATTCAGAACTTAAGCTGGACAATACTTTTCAGGTAATCATATCGCTTTAATGGCACAAATTTCAAGTTACGGATAGAAAAATTGAAAAATAACCAACTAAAATCCGATGTGGCACCCATCACTATTATTAATGGGAGTTATTGTAAGTTAAGTATGGTCAAATTTTTCGACTGTACAACATTTTGATTTCTGATATCCGTGTTTTTCGTAACAGGTGTTGAGCTGGTGAGTGGGAAATGGCTGACCATTTGTGGAGTCTGCTACCTTCTACCATTACCCGTTAGTTATATTCTTATTGCGGGTATAGCCTATGTCATACGAGACTGGAGATTGCTTCAATGGACAATAACTCTACCTGGTGCTCTCCTCCTGGCTCTTTGGTGGTAAGTATCCGTTTCTTCGTGAAAGATTACCCTGTTGCGATTTGAGAACCTGCACGTAATCTTTGCAGTAAGGAAACGCCCTAGAAAAAGTGTGAAAACTGACAAAAGTAAAAAACAAAGTTCATATAAAGCCGAAGCAGCCTTCTAAAATCGCTTCGCAGAACAAAAGTTCTAGCTCTACCAAAGCAAATTGAAGTTGTAGCAAAGCACTTTTTTGATAAAGTAACAGCCTTTTATTCTTTTGCTCCACCAAAATAGTGCTTCGGTACAACCGCAATTTGCTCCGGTAGAGGTAGAACTAGAAATTTTGCTCCGTGAAGCTTTGCAAAAGGCTGATTCGGCTCTACATGATTTATTTATATTTATTATTATAATTATTATTATTATTATTATTTTTTTTTTTAAGTGAGTGCAAATCTAAGACCATTGGATTTTTGCGAGTGTGCGTTTTGCTGTTTGAGTCTGCAGAAATAGAAAAAAGCCTTCACGATTTCATGATTTAATTTTTAAAATTTTAAGTATCTTTTCATTAATTTCTCACAGTTAAATTCATAGGAATTCACGCATCATACTACTGAAGTTATGCAGATAAAGTTTTTAAAAGCCCCAATCTCAATTAATTCATTTGAAAAAATGGGCCCATACCAAATAAGATAAGTGTTTTTCAACTTAGGCCAGATCTGCATGTTCATCTAACAAATGCTGAGTAACCGATCCGTTGGTTGGATAAAATGAATCGATTTATTGATTACACGAGTAAATCATCAACACGTCAAGATAGCGAGCTCGAGATTAAAGCTGAATAATTAACCAATTTTAATGTACGTTAAAAATATTAAAACTGTCAAAAATGGTCAAACTTTCAAAGTATCGTTTCATTTGTTGCAAGGTTGTTGTCAAATTTTATGTTTTCAAATTTTATTTCATATAGTGAGCGGAGCTTTTTTTTTTTTTTTTTTTTTTTTTTTTTTAAATCAGTTTTAATTCTTCCAAAGTGTTGAACTGTAATGACAAAAAAACAATAATGGAACGACTTTGATTTACTGACTATGACATTTATTGTTTTAGCATTTTGCCCGAGTCGCCAAGATGGTTACTTACAAGAGGTCGTCTCGAAGAGACGGTCGAAGTCCTGGAGGACGCAGCCAGAATAAACCAAACTTCTTTACCTCCGAATACTGATAAACTTTTAAAACAGGTAAATATTTAATTATTTCAGCAGAAGACGTACGTTGACTCATCATTGAACAGAGTTATGACAATCCCTTCGATTGCATCAAGTAATGATATTATTAATAATCTTAGTAACAAAAAGTTATCGTTTGATATTACACTGAAATATCGTAAAGTTAACAGATTTGTTCTGTGATCTTTTGCTGCAACAAAGAACATTTATTTTTAATGATAAGTAGACAAGCAACGGTGATTCGTGGATGGTGGAAAAATTGCATCCCCCTCATTTCACCCCTCTTCAAGCCCCTGTTGATTATTATTTTAATCTTTTTCATGAAATGTAAACCATTGAAACTTTAACGCTTTTATGTTCATAGAGTTTAGCAGCAATTGAAGCGGCTTCCGGAATTTCACCAAACGTTGGGTGCTGTGAGCTTTACCGAACGCCTAAAATTAGGCTCATTTCCATTGTACTGTATCTAGTGTGGTTCTCTGTTTATCTTGTCTATTACGGCCTCGTTCTTAACCTTAGCAAACTAGGCGATATTTATATCAACACAGCTATTTCAGGTGTGACTTATTTTCATCCTACTTATTCATCCTAATTTTATTTGCTTTCCATCTTTGATGGCAAGTCAATATTTCCTAAAAATAATACATTAAAACAGCTTTGGATTTTCAAAAATAATGATTTGAACGTATAAAAAGATGTGAGACTTATGATGAAATAATGGGTTTCGTTCCCTCATTCCAGCGTTCAGTTTTGTTGCTTCTCATGTTTGAGGAGTGAATGAGTATTTTCTACAAGTATGCTGATTTTCAAAATCAATGGGATTATTGACTGTTCCAAGATTTTGCTCGACGCATGAACGGAGTGCCGGTACCAATGTAAAAACCAGAAAAAACCCTCAAGGTATCATTTCTGAAAGCTTCCTAAATTCAATCGTTGACTTACGATAAAAATTGTTTAAACGCGCGACTATAAAATGACATCATCGCGCAGGTACGAGTAAACATTCATATTTTAACTAGTCACTTTTTTGTTCTAAAAAATAATACGTTCGTGGAGTAATAACTACTCAGCAGTCAGCATGTTATTAAGTTACGGAATTCACTCACACACTCACAAAATGACTTTTGATTTCAAGGCATAATAAGACGGAACTACGCAAAATTCAATGTTATCTACTTTGAGGCTTTCCTCTCCGTGTTTCTGTACTCTGTAGAGTGACGAAATATAGACAGGCATCCCCCACGACACCTGCTTAACTCCGCTAATGGGTCTGTTGCAAACTATTGCTACAACGATAAAGAGTGTTTCATTGTATGTGTAAAATTGCGCGAAAAGTCCATTGGTGGCATCAGAAAGTCATGAAATGCGATAATAAACTCACAAGAGACGTTTACGAAATCCAATATGGCGGTAAAATATCGAGCAAGCTGTATGCATGGACCTTTAACATCCAAGGATTGCCAACTTTGACAACCTCACAGCTATAGAGGTTATGTGTTTATTTACCTTGTAATGGGGTGTGATCGATATTGTGAGGTTGGCTATCCTTGAATGTTCGTGGTGCATACATACAGGTTGCTCGATATTTTACCGCCATATTGGATTTCATTAAAAGTCTCTTGTGAGTCTCATACTGCATTTTATAACTTTCTGATGCCACCAATGGACAATTCACGCGATTTGACATGAGATTGAACACTCTATAGCGCTGTAGCAAAAGTTTGCAACAGACCCATTAAGAGCAAATATAGTTGAGCTATGAAGGTATCATAGGAGAAACCTCTCTAATTTGCCTTTCTCTCTCTCTCTCTCTCTCTCTCTCTCTCTCTCTCTCTCTCTCTCTCTCTCTGTCTGTCTCTCTCTCTCTCTCTCTGTCTGTCTCTCTCTCTCTCTCTCTCTCTCTCTCTCTCTCTCTCTCTCTCTCTCTCTCTCTCTCTCTCTCTCTCTCTTCTCTCTCTCTCTCTCTCTCTCTCTCTCTCTCTCTCTCTCTCTCTCTCTCTCTCTCTCTCTCTCTCTCTCTCTCTCTCTCTCTCTCTCTCTCTCTCTCTCTCTCTTCTCTCTCTTCTCTCTCTCTCTCTCTCTCTCTCTCTCTCTCTCTCTTCTCTCTCTTCTCTCTCTCTCTCTCTCTCTCTCTCTCTCTCTCTCTCTCTCTTCTCTCTCTCTCTCTATGCAATCACACCCAGAGAAGTCTCGAATTAAATATGAATCTCCCGTGATACCTGTGTAGCTCCCATTACGCCATTTTAACGTCATATTGTGGGTTTTTGAGTGAATTTTGTAATTTTTATCCGGATTTTACTTAAGAAGCAAAAGTCCCATTAACCCTTAACTGCAGATGAGCCCAGATCTGGAACAATTACTTTGAAGCCTTATCTAAAAGTAGGAGACTTGAGTTCTACTGTCGCTGCATGGTGGGTCACATGTGGAACAGATACTAAACGAGTAAGAATTGTCGATTTTGTCCTAGAGCGCGCAGCACAGGATAGAGAACGTGCAGAGTGGTTGAAAATAGCTTACTGAAAATCTGATAGACATTTTCCGATTTTCATCGTTATGTTTGGGAGTAACGCAGGGGTACCATATACAAAAAAACAACTATCGAAACTTACTAACTTATTTTTTACTACTTTAATTTTTTTTTTTTTTTTTTAGCCTGAAAACTTTATTTTCAGTTGCATGGATACCTAAATGCGGGTAAGGCCATATTTGGAAAAATTAATATTCAGGCTCTTTACCATAGAAATATAAAGGAAAGAATTTTTTCACTATTTTTCCCCGTCTCAAGGATCAAAATTGTACTGAAAAAAAATTATTTTATTGGAAAAGAAAATCATGCAGTAAAGGGTTAAATTTATTACGTCCTGTGCAAGAAAACATTTCAAAGTCTATAAAAAATGCGCCTTTGAACAATGAGGTATGTTAATAGTAAATCTCTTCATTTTTCTTATTTTCAACAGGAGCTGTGGAATTACCAGCAATAGTTCTGAGTATATTTATTTTACTGCGCACCGGAAGGCGGAAACCTCTGAGCTATACGATGCTTGGAGCTGGAATTCCTTGCCTTCTCATGACAGTTGTAACTTACTGTAAGTCAATTACCTTCGTCTTAAATAATTTTTATTAGTTTTCACCAAAAACTCATAGTTTAATATTAAAACTCCCATTGACGGAAGGAGGGGACTGATATATTTTAAACAGAATATTTTTTAATGTTTGAAACATTATTTTAACGGGTCGGGGTAGCGCCAATGAGCTATAACTTTAGAGTGGCAGCGGGCTGGTCCACCTAGTGCCACACAGGGTAGAAGGAATCGCGGGAAAAAGCGGAATTTGGACGGCAGATTCCAAGGTTTGAGGTTAAATGTTGTAGGTCGTTCGGAATTTGGCGGGAATTTGGACGGCAGATTCCAAGGTTTGAGGTTAAATTTTGAAGGCCGTTTCCGGCGATGCCCGAGTTTGTTTACGAAACGACCGAAAACAACCTACAAAACTTAACCTCAAAATCGATTTTTACGGCAAGATGGCGGCGCCCTAGGTGACAACAATGAACCAGCGGAACGTTCCTTGATGTGCCACTCTAAAGTTATAGCTCATTGGGTAGCGCATGGATCGTAAAGATCTTGAATCTTTTCTACCCGCAAACCTCTTCGATGTGAATCAAATATTTTAAACCAAAGGACGTATTACGATTCTTCTCATGCAGGTTTTTTACCTGTTTCTTTAATTAATTGTATTATTTTGTTTCGCTTTTTTATTAATTTATAATTATTTTGTTTATTTGTTTATTTTTTTCATCCCGAATATGTTCGGGATCAGGGCTGGTGACCAGTTTTCCGGCAGAATACATAATAGACTAAAATAATTCTCAAGGACTGTTAAATTCATGTCCTCAAACCCTACTCAAAATTTACCCAGTTTTATATCGTCTCTATTTACACCCCTTCCCAGCGCAACTACATCTACTGGAATTTTTTATTCCCCTCAAAGAGGCCAGAAGAGAAGGTCTCATAATCACGCATTGATTGTCATTTTTATGACGTTTCTGTGACTTTTATCGTCAGTGGCATAGTTGTTATTGTACACGTTAAAAAATGATTGATTAAAACAATATGCTTGCGGTTGACCCCTCAAACCCTAATTTTTGTATAAACTTCACTAGCCATCCAATTAACGTCACCAAATGATTGAGTAAATTCGACCTTACCTTTAAATATCTTGTGAAATTTACCATACCATTGTATTCAGGATCAAATTCAACCATATCAACTATTGTTTTCATCAATTATTTTGTCCCCGTGAATTCCTTAGAAAAATGATGCTATCTATAATAGAACCAATGTTTTCAGGTTGTTGAATAAAATGTTAACGAGCCATATTTTGGTTTTTTTCTACAGTTTCTAAAAATAAAAACGAATTAAATTGGGTGGATGTAACAACAGCCATGTTCGGCAAATTTTCCATCTCCGCCTCAAATGTGATCATGCCTGTTTATACCGCGGAGCTGTTCCCGACCGTCATTAGGAACCTTGGCGTCGGCATGTCTAACATACCTGCTGGCATAGCCTTGATTATAGTCCCATTCCTATGGGAAACGGTAAGTCCAAAAAATATCTATGAAAATAATAATAATATGTCTCCCGAATGAGGCTGTGGTAAGCTTTTGTTATAAACAAATTAAGCGTCGGCTTTCTTGCAAAAACCATCAAACATAACAATGGTTGCACTAGGTTAGGAGCTTCAAAAATCCATTCGACGACTTTTAAAAATGTGTCAAGATAGGCCCAAACGTTACGGCGTCGTAAAGCATTCGTTAATGTGCAAAAAACTCCTTCAATAAGCTGGTGAGGCCTTATGCATGATTGTCGCTCCTTGTCAAGCCTCCGCACATTTTGGTAGGATTTTATCGATTGTAGTGATGATAGATATTCACAAACTTACCGAGTATTTTTCGTGTGGTCTATTTGTTGATTTCTTGTAAAACTTGCTTCGTATTATAAGCGCTTATTCTAAAAGAAAATTGATTGTAATTAGAAAAGCAAATTAAGGGGAAAGGCAGAATTCAACGTGGTCTCATCTTTCTTACTTTCTATATGCATTCCCGCGTACTCTTTTGATTTACTCTTGTACCCATTTCTGGGGTGATCTCATTTGAGACTAAAGGGCTGCCAGGCACTTTTCTTCAAGAGTGAGCCGTGTAAAGTGACATAAGGCGGGGGAACTATAGTTGAGAGTCAAGCGATATTCTTCAGGTTGAAACTCGCACAGGAATATCTTTCGGTTTGTTTTTGACACTTATTACGTTGAAATTCAAATGAGAAAAAGTTAACAACAATAAATGAGCATAGTGCGTTTGCCTGTCTAGTACTATACGCACATTTTTGTGTATCTTAGAGTATCAGCGAAATGGAATGTACTTCTTTCTTTCAGGAAAGGGACAATTCATACTCGAAAATCATTATGAGTATACTTTTGCCACGCCAAAAAAGTGCTCAAAATTGAAATATTTTTTCTTAAATGAGATTCTTTACTCTAGGAAGCTTCTCCCACTCTTTTGCATGATATAAAGCGGGAATCAATTTAATCCCATTGGTTTAAACGGCGCGGCGCCCATTCGGTCGGAAACGAGCGTGACTTTTGAATGGCTTCAAATCTGTCACGTGACGCCGTTTAAATCAGCATGGAATAAATCAATTCCCACTACCTCGTCTCGTCTCGTATCGTCTCGTCCAGAAGAACTGAATCTGTAGGTGGAGAACAGGTATGGATAACACTCTGAGGTTGGCTCTGGTTGTTACGCCGAAAAAGCGACAGAGCCGCCATTTTTCTTACCACAAATTTCAAACTGAGAATTAGCACGGCGCACACTGGACGAAAATACCCTTATGCTCGGACATGGGGGGTCAAGTCAATCTGCAGAAAACCTCAACTTTTTGACAAAAAGTAGTATTTTAGAACCCAATTGTAACTTTCCTGACATTGTTTTTTTTTCCTCGAGCCAGCACTATACCTCACCATTGTCGAATAACGGGTTCTTGGTGCGGTTTGAAATTTTGACGCTAAAATTTCGTGTTTTATTTTGCCTTAAAAAGATGTGTTAATCTTTTTTTCAACAAACGCCGATACAATAGTCATTTTCACCATTGCATGGAGATAATTTTCGACCTATAGTTTTTTAAAATCATGCAAATATAGATGTATGTAGTGATGGTTTTTGTTCAAATTTAACATTTGAAGGTTTAAAAAAATTAAAATACAGTTTCAACAGGCTATTTAATCTTATTTAATGTGAACTTTGAGCTAGTAGTGTTTATTACAACTAGGAAAAGCCACCTCAATGATTTTTAGCTGCGATAAACTGCGGATACGAGAAATAATCGTGTAATAGCACGACGCGGCGCACATTGGAGCGAGTCAATGGGTGAGGGTCGGACACGAAATACACTACTGAAAATAAAAATGCGATTGTTTCTACAGTCGAAAAACACATTATATAGGGTGATTCTTGTGGAAAACACACAAAAAAAGTTGAAAAAAATAAAAAAAAAAATAAAAAAATAAAAAAAAATAAAAAAAAAAATAAAAAAAATAAATAAAAAAAAAAAATAATAAAAAATGAAAATAAGTTAAAAGGATGTCGGTTTTAAAGAAAAATAGCCAAAACAACTCGAAAAACAAAGATAGGAGCGCGAAACCAGCTATGTCCGGGCACAAGGACGTTTTCGTCCAGTGTGCGGCGGCAGTGGAATTGTAAGTAAACCAAACCGAACCTTCATTACAGAATTTCGATCAGTTTTGAATTATGATCCCTAACTGAGAGATGAAAAGACACACTTGCTTAATACAAAATTACATACGCATAGTCACTTTTAAAAGCTCCAATAACTTTTGAAAACTTAATTCACAAAATTAAGATGGTGGAAAAGTAGCTTTTACAGAGGTGGCTACGCCCCTGAGCCACGTGTTGTCCATACCTATCGTCCACTTACCTTGGGCAGGTTTTGAACTGTTTTCTTTGAGAGCATATCATGTCGAACCCAGAACACTAATCGACCCTGATGTGAAATATGAAACATTTCAAGCTGAATTATTATACTATTTGAATTTGTTACTCAATTTTCAGGAAAACGTCCATAGGAACTTGCCTTGGATTGTCCTTGGCTCTTGTGGGGTTCTTGGCGGGCTGTCTGTGCTTCTTTTACCGGAGCTGGAAGGCCTCGCCAGCACCATGGAAGAATTGGAGGAAGAAGCCAAGTAAGGATTGACACGATTTTCTTTCATTAATTTCCGTAATACATAGGGTGTCCCAAAAGTACCAAGATTGAAACTGTAACTTCAAAGTTAAACAAGTTAGCGAATTGATCTTGATTTTATTTGAAAGATCA
This sequence comes from Trialeurodes vaporariorum, assembly GCA_011764245.1. Lineage (NCBI taxonomy): Eukaryota > Metazoa > Arthropoda > Insecta > Hemiptera > Aleyrodidae > Trialeurodes > Trialeurodes vaporariorum. Next base: position 37,521,872 of record VMOF01000379.1, on the reverse strand, counting down.
ACTCATTTTTTTAAATAATTGAGCTAAAGATGAGCTTATTTGGCTAAAAATTGACGAAGTTATGACAGTTTGAAAAATAAAAAAAAAATTGAATCCTAACGGTTTTTTTTTAGCACGTATATTTTCTCGAAGCGAAAAACGAAGTAGTAAATTGTCTGATGTTTTCTTTGTCAGAACACGGCAATTGGAATCACCGAAAATACTACTTACAAATATTGCTACGGGCAGTATGGGCATCTATTTCAAGATGAGACTGATAGTGATCATTACCTAATCACACCAATGTTCATTGGTAGATCCAGGGTGGTAGGGGGCATGGAGGCGCGGCCCCCCAGAAGCCTTAAATCTTGTCCTTTTCCCACGGAAAATAGCCCAAAATCGCTTCCTCTGACAATTTTATTTTCAAATTTCTTACGTGCCCTGCCCATCAAAAAAATTGTCTGGATCCACCACACAGCCGTCGTCTGATCACATCATCTGATTTAGTGATTCAGATTTGGGCGCGAAAAAATATATATGCTAAAGAAGACCGTAGGGCAGGAATCAATTTTTTGTTGTTGCTCACCCGTTGAAGAGAGGAAACAAGGAAGTTAGACCAATGTGGTCGAGTAAAAGTAAGGTCCATTGCAAACCTTCGCTTTTATTCTAAATATAAGCACAACTAATTGAAAAAAAGAGTATGCGATGAATTGAGGTATTCTTCGCAAAGTAGGCGCATGATTTAGATGGTGAGCTAGTATTGAAAAATCCTCATTCCAAAGAATTATTGTGGGAAATTTTTATTAGTAAAACTGGGTGAAGTTTAAGCCCCAGTGTAAAAGGTAACCCAATTTTACAAGTCATACTTTCACAACAAACCTCTTTCCAATCACACGGGAAAAAACGACTGGTAGAATTTACCATCTGCATAGCTGATTTTGGTACTTATCAAGTATGGTTAAAGCAACGTACCTTGTGGTAAATTAAGATAACTTGTTGGTACATTTCACCTCAAGGTGCGTTCCATTTACCATACTTGGAAGCAGACTCCAAAATCAGCTATGCAGATGGTAAATTCTACCAGCCTTTTTTTCCGAGCAGAATTACTTTTTCGCACTAGCTCTCTCCGTTTAATGCGCCATTTTACCGAAGATATCCTCAAGTGATGGTAGCATTGTAACAAAGTTCCATTTACTATTGGTTTAATCCGTTAATTTATAGGATAAGCATTTGAATGATCGAGTCAGCATGACGGCTTGAACAATTGTTTCAAGTGTATTTAATGATTCACAAAATTAGTGAAAAACAAAAGGCAGTATAATAGATCGTAGCTCTATTTGATTTTATAATCGACCGAAACAAATTCTTAGCGATACTTGATACGCAGCGAAGCGAAGCTGTGCTGCAGTGAAGTGTATAACCCATCGCATAGGCGGGCCGTATCAGGGACTATGGGGGGGGGGGGCTATAGCCCTCACTTTTTTTGGGCGGAGGGGCTAAAAATCAGGAAAAATTAATCAATTGAGACTTGAGAAGCACTCATCACTTTTGAGGAGATCACTTTTTAGCCCCTCCCCCAACTTTTTTTGGTCAAGGTCCACCTATGACCCATCGTCTTGAAGGCGCTATTGAGTAGAAAGACTTGAGAAAAGCGAAGCGCATTTATGCTGCAGTGAAGTATAAATTATAGTATTGAAGGCACTATTGAGAAAAGTAACTTGAACGAGCTACTAAGGAACAAATGATACTGATCGTGAGTGTGGGGAAAACAGCCATCTGCTGTACGAGCTCAGTTGGTTGCTGATTTTATCCGTGTCCATGGAGGTGAAAAGTCAGAGTCGAAACTTTTGAAGGTTCAAAACAGAGGTAAATGGAATTGGAGGGGGGGAGGCGAAAAATCTCCACATTTTCCATATAAACTTGATGTCAATAAAGTAGGAGAATTTTATTATGCTATCTAACAACTCTGTACCTTCAAACGTAGCTCTACATTCCGTCACAATAAATTCACTGCCTTTTGACCCGTGTTTTTATATTTTTTTTCCAGCGTTCCTGCAATTATCCCTCCTCAAATAAGGAAGTCTTCCACGGTGCCAAAAGATATTGAAAACTGCTGAGACCAAATCACAGTTTCTGTATTTTTCTTGTCTTCCCTTCTGCTTCTCACGAGATGATTTCAGTTGTGATGCGGACACATTTTTAACCCTCCACTTTCGTTCAATAGGCGCTCTGAAGCCTGGATTTTACGTGCAATGCACACACTTTGAAAATCAAGGAGACGTTTGAATATTTACGTCGGCATGAAATGTTAACCTAAAAGGATGCAATAAAATATTCCGGATGCAGTTTCTCCTGTGCTCAAAAATCTGATCTGCAAGATTTATGTAAATTTTTGTTTGTTGAATTCGTTTGCAGTTTTTGTTTTCTTTTTTGCAATACACGTGTGTTACATGAAAGTTGGGCCCAAGGCCAAAGAATGATGTAATATTTTCGTTGAAGATTACTATCCAAAGCCGCACTAAGTATTCCAACAAATCTCTAGCTTTCGATTACTAAGTTTCGAAGATGATAAATTTGGGGAAGTCAACAATGACCTGAAAGTGAGTATGTCAAGTTCTTATGGAGTTTCATGGTGGGTGTGAATGGGAAGAAGTGTGACTTACATTTTTGCTCCTGATGGTTTCTTAAGGGGAGAATCAGTATTCTTACTACAGAGTCAGTTAAAGTCCCCTTGTCCTTTGTATGGTCAATCTTAGGAATCGTCGTCTTCAGTGATTTTTTTGAAAATTACTCTTTATGGAGAATCAGCCAACTTTTAAGTGCTTAGTTTGACTACCTTTGAGGTAGTGCCTTAAAGGTTAAGGTAGTATGTACCTTATCTATGTGTTGTTCACCCCATACCTAATCCTAGGTACCTTCGTTATGTCCGGGCCAGCTTCGAATTTGCTGGAGATTTGTTCTTATTTTGAATCGATTATTTTTTTTAAAATCGATTCAGAATAGTTTTTACTTATACGGTTTGAAAAAAAAAATAAATAAAAAAAATACGTAGGTAAGTTTAGAAGAGTTTTGAAAATCACGAAATAAAAAAACAGAATGAATAAATAATTATCTAAATTAATAAATAGGTAAGTGAACCACCAGCGATGGTTATTAAAGTTTGAGTTTAAGTTTGTTTTCTTTGTATTAATTTTTAATTTTATCTATAATAATGATACCGACTTATTGTAAAAATATTTTTAAGTTTTAAAATTAATAAATATTGTATATTTTTTCCATCATTCCATAACACGTCTGTTTTTTTCGTTGTTGTTTTTGTCTTTGTTTTTGTTCGGGAAGTTTTAGAGAAAAGGGAGAAAGAGATTTTACCTCCAACGTTAAGACTAAACTCAACTAAAATTCAGTAAATGTTCAATATCATCGTGAAGTCCCAATAAAACAGTCAAGTTAGCAAATACATTTATTTCAACAATTAGATATGCTTGCCTGCATATCACTAAAGATATCACTGAACAAGAAAATGAGTCAGGAAAAAGAATTGAATTGACTATATCTGAAACACAAATATAACTTTTATATTTACAATCAATTAAGATTAAGAATTTAACACACACAATTAGGAGTGAAATCGCTTGTCATATCTCCTCTGATAACAGCACAGCTCTCATAGCGAACAACATTCGCAACTGTTCCACCAAACCTGCAAAAAGAAAATAACAAGCATGATTTGGGTTGCCTGTGTAAGCAATGCGAAAAAAATAATGAAATTGTTAACCCTAGGTTTACTTTAAAAAACAAAAATAAAAAAATAAAGAACAAAACAAAACAAAACACAAAAAAGTGGACAAAATAACCATTAGAAAACTTCTAATAAGTTTGTTGCAAAATTTAGCTGTGGGACCTTAAGAGAAGCGAATTCTGATGTCAGATTTTATGGAAGAGCTGATGAGCGCACTGAATACTTAAAATTCACCTTATGTCTTATGGGATAAACCTGTATACAATTTACAGCCATAACGATGAAATGGTAAGTAAAAATACTATATCTATCATATTTATCAAATTTATGGGGTGCCCGGAAGAAAGTCCCATAAATCATCATCCATAAAATCGGCATAATCTTAAATTAGAATCTCTCAAACAGAGCATAACTCTTGTTTTGAGGGGATCCCTTCAGTTATGGATGTTTTTAATAACTCTCTCACTACCGTGGGTCGTGGGGGTATAAAGACATTATTTATGAATACTAGTCTTATCTTTTTTCGTTTTGTTTTCGTCCCTCCATTTTAGGACTACAGAAGTACAGAATGTACTTGGTAGTTAATGTATGTTTTTTCACCAACGCGTCTTACTTACCTCTCGCTTGCAGACTTAGTTTAGAATGAAACATTGAAAAATCCACTTGATAAAACCTAGCTGCCGTTTCTTGACATTCTAGTTTTTGTTTGAAGAACTAACTTAAACAGTTGTTGAAGAACATCAAATTCTAAGCATTTTGGCGCAAACCGCAGGTCGATATCGTTTTTCGTGTTCGAGATATCGAAAGTCAATGTTGGATTTTGACCCATTTTCAGAAATTCATAACTCCCACTAATAAAGTCGGAATTGAAAAAACTATTAGCTTAAAATGCTCTACAAAACAAGTCCTTTTCAGAAAAAAATACAACTGTCCAGGAAATTTGAATTTTAGGCTCCGAAAAAAATATTCAAAATTTTCGAAAATTTTGAATCGGCGATATTCTTGTAAAACGGCCAGAATCGACAATTTTGGCTTAAAACCTATTGGCTGAGTCCAAATGAGCGATGCAAAACGCTTAAAAGCTCAAGAAAGTCTCAAAATCACCTTTAAAATGATCAAACTCAGTATAGAGAACACTGCTAAATTTAGAGTCAGGAAACACCTCTCTCTCGGGCTTTAATGGGGTTTTGGGGACTTTTGAGCGCTTTGCATCGCTAATTTGGACTCAGTCAACAGGTTTTAAGCCAAAATTGTCGATTCTGGCCGTTTTAAAAGAATATCGCCAATTCAAAATTTTCGAAAATTTTGAATATTTTTTTCGGAGCCTAAAATTCAAATTTCCTGGACAGTTGTATTTTTTTCTGAAAAGGACTTGTTTTGTAGAGCATTTTAAGCTAATAGTTTTTTCAATTCCGACTTTATTAGTGGGAGTTATGAATTTCTGAAAATGGGTCAAAATCCAACATTGACTTTCGATATCTCGAACACGAAAAACGATATCGACCTGCGGTTTGCGCCAAAATGCTCAAAATTTGATGTTCTTCAAAGTTATGTAATAAAAATTAGGGGTCGCCATTTGAGAAATGTGATTTAGAGGGGCGTCGACCCCCGTATCCGCCCCCCTGGGGGGCCTGGTATTTGGCAACCCCCCTTTTAGGGGCCCATCTTTTAGATGTCCCCCTCAAAATAATGGAACCTGTGTTTCAGCGTTTTTTGAAATTCGAACCCAAACTCGCGTTATTCGGAGCTGCTCCTTTTTTTACAACCTGTAGAAAAGAGAGAGACTCATTCATATCCTTAAGTAGACCTGTTTAGTGATGACGTCACGATCAGAATTGGTTCCAAACAAATGCTCTATCTCTCACTCTCGTTGATTTACCTATAAGAAATCAGATCCAAATTTTCGAACGCAAATTCATGCTAGTTAAAGAACAGTTTTCTCAAATTTTATTGCACCATTAGATTCCAAGTATTTTAAAGTATCTTTTCACTCTAACATAATTCCTAAAAGATCGCAAGCGAATTTACAATCACAGTTATACCGAAAGATGTTCTACGTTTTGTCCTCGTCTTACTCACGGTCTGTTATGGGAGTATCACCGCCATGACACTCAATCATTCCAACTTCTCTCCGTATCAAAGCTATTGTTCGAGGTATAACACATGTCGTGATGGTGCTGATGAGCCTATATTCTAGAATTTTGTGCTCATAAGAAACTGTGAGTGTGACAAGGACAAAACATAGGACTTTCTTCGATATAACTGTGATTGTGCATTGATGCGCGATGTTTCAAAAAGTTTGTGGTAGCGGGCTCATATTTTATCACTGAGAAAAAAGAGGCTGTTAAAACTGTAAGAATAGAACCATAGATGATTTCGCCTTATTCAATCATGAGACCTATCGTTGCTATAGTCAGCGCGCTTGAATCTACACGAATTCCGATTGTCTCTATGGAATTTCGATTATTTCTATGGGAAAAAAAGCGCGGGAATATATATCCTATCGGAAAATTCATTGAAACAATCGGAAATTTTTATAAGGGACGTGGAACCCAATGGTGTGATGAACATAACTGTTGCAAAGAACATGTTGTTTACTAGCACTTGTATTTGAAAATTTGGATCGTGTTTCATATGAGAAAACCCACGAGAGCGCGAGTGAGGCGGAGCCTTTTTTTGGAACCAATTTTTTTCATGACGTCACACTAAACAGGTCTTGGTCATTGGAAACATTTGAAATTCTGGGGGATCGGCAAATTGAAAACCCCTTTATGAGCGTCTATGCAATCAAGGGATTTTTGAGGAAATTTTGGGCGTTTTGTTGAAAAAAAGGTTTTTAAAATCCAGAACAAAGGGACGGGAGTAAAATTCGCATTAATAACTCTAAAAAGTTAGAGGGGCTGTCAGGTGTCTTCCACTCCTGGACAGCCTCCTAGCTGCGGCTATGGAATTGACTCTGGAATAACTTATTTACCTATCCTAAAACGTTTCTCGCGTGTACAGTATTTTTTACTGGAAGTTTCTTCAAATTTTGGAAACTATAGGTCCATATGGAACTTTGCTTTTCCAACACGAAAAATGATATCGACCGACGCCAACAGAAAAAAAAAATAATATAACAATGCGTTATAATGAATAATGGCTTAGTTTTAACTGTAAACTTTCGATACTTTTCAACAAAATAAATGGGGGAGGGGGAATTAAAATCCATAAACGTCTTAAACCTCCACACCTACTAATCTATACCCCTAGAATGCTTGACGTGTAAAGGGCACCTGAAATGGTTAGTTCTGTATATTAAAGGATTATTTTTTCATGAATTCGCAAGTGTTCCATTTATGTATCTTACATATCTACATCGTGACAATCGCAATAAGTGCTGACAGCACCTAAAACGGAAAAAAAGAAGAAAAAAAACTGTTTATTATTTAGAATCACGGCTTTTCCGAAAATGACACTTTTTGACTTCAAAAGAACGCAACCTCATTTTTGATCCCTGAACAAGCCGTTTAAAAGGTGGAGGGATTTAGAAATATCTATTGTCTATACTTTATGTGGGTAAAAAAGATCGAGCCTTATCAAATAATTTTCTCTTTTCAGCTTTCAATGGGTTTGTTGCAAACTTTTGCTACAGCGCTATAGAGTTTTGATTTTTATGTAAAATCGCCTGAAAATTACATTGGCGGCATCAAATAGTCATAAAATCCATCACTAAACCCACAAAACGCATTATAAAGAAAGCCAAAATGGCAGTCGTAAAGCCGAACAATCTGTGCACGCGCATACGACAAACATCAAAGACAGGCGATCCATTTTCCCCTTTTTCGTTGAAAGGGGGGGGGAAGAAAATATCTCTACAGTCAAACTGTGATTTTAAAAATTTGCATGGTCAAGATGTTGTGTTCTGTGAAGGGTGGCGGGGAGCAAAATATCGAGAATATAGGGTGTTGCAAAACTTAAGAGCCAAACTTATGGAGTGTATTTTTGGGGTCAACATATACCTATATAAAGCTTTATTTTCCTACATGAATATGTGCTGCAAATGTTTCTCTTCTGAGCTAGAGCCCTCCAAAGTTTTGAAAACAAAAAACAACAAACAAAAAACAAACACAAAAAAACAACGCCTTTGTCTCATCTCCTTTTAGATACATCGTATCTTTTATTTTTTTCATCATTTCTCACCAAAGAAGCTCAATTGGACAGCACTTGTCACAAAAGAACTGAGTGACGTTTTTGATAAAATTGAGTTATTGATTGATAGACCTAGCAATACTGAATCTCGAAGCAACAAGTGCTTCTTCTAATAACAACTATTTCCCGTCAAAATTCCAGGTAAAAGTGAGCTGGTGAGCCTCATTGAAGTCATTGTCCATATGATGAAATTAAATGAGAACTTGGTTCCTTTTTCTTAAACCTTAATCCGAGTCACGTAAGGAACCAACTCCGACTTGGTTCCTTTTATAGAATTGGGAACGGACTTAAGTCCGGATTAACGGATTTTAAAATATCAACAGTGTAAACCAACTCTGCCGTTTGGTTTCTCTTAGAGATTCGGTTTTCGTGATTATGCCAAACAAAAAGAAGAAAGGAGCCAAGTCACTTTAAACGCTAAAAATTAAGTAGGTACCTTTCCTGCATAGGAAATTCCTTTTTTCCGGTGTTGAAATGCAAAAACATAACACGGTAGTTGAATGAAATCAAAACGTAAGTAATTCCGAGTTTTTTGCTAGCTCTTCAACTTTGGACTCAGTTTTCTCGAGATCAGCTCCATGTCACGTGGTTCCTCTTTGATGAATTATCATTGCTAGCAAAAGCATTAAAGCTGTTCAGACTTTAGTGGCACGCTTTTCCAACACTTGCGTGTTGGAATTACCCCTGCTTGTTTATTTTTATTGTTACTTATTTATGTTTATGTTATTTTATTTTTTTACTAAGATTCGCAAAATTTGATCAGATGCATTGTAATTATAGTTGATGCAAATGAAAATGAAGAAGTTTTGCATCATTTTTCGTGTAAGCACGCCCTCGAAACCGTTGCAAGAGTCGTGAACGTAGAGACAAGTTGGTAAGTTTCTGCCAGCCTCCAAATTATTTCACCGAGATGAAAAGAAATGTGTTTATTTTTTCGCAAATGCCAAACAGCAAGTAGAGGAGTATCAAATTTGAAATTAGATTTGCAAGAAAAAAGGAAAGAAAGAAACTACTATAACTTTAATCAACAACTGAAATTAAGATGATCCTTTGAAAAGATTCCAAAGACGATAAGAACAAGATGGATGTACGACTCATTAGTTTAAGTGTCCTAAGAATTCAAATTCAGTAATAAACTCTCAGGCCTAACAATCACCAACAGTATCATTGTACAACTAGATAAAAAGTACATATTTTTTCTTGACGACATTCATTTATGTTATATTTAGAGGCCTTTTGATTGCCCAGTCTTCTGAGTAATCCGGCCTGTTTTTTTAGGATTTCTTAAGAACAAGTCAGGCATCCAAATTCATTCTCTTAGCTATCAACTTTATAAACACGTGAATGTGAGTGATTATTTGGTTATACATTCACCCATACTTTTGATTTATTCAGGTATTTATTTGTTTATTCATTTTTTTGTGTATATTTATTTTAAATAATTCATTTATTTACCAGCCGTACAGTGTTCGCTTCGCTCATCTCCACGTCTACCTGGGGCTATGTTGGATTGAATCGAACCAGGACTGAGCTTCAGGCAGGTTCGATTAATCGTGTTTTTACGAAATTTCCTATCCGAGTTCGGCATTCTAACTAACCTAGGTTCAGCTCGAGTGTAAATGCTCGTACCCTGGTAGGAAAACAATAATTTGTTTACTTAAAAAAACCGATAAAATCTAGGTAAAAAAAATGGTAAAACTTACAGTAAACTTTACGAGTTAGTTGGTCAATTTTGAGTAAATTTTAAGTAAAAATTAATAAATATTTTTACCATCATTTTTATTAAATGAAAAATTGATAAATTTTTGGGGAAAATTATTTTAAGATTGTGTAAAACTTAAATAAATATTCTGTAATTTTTACGAAAAAATCATTGATTTTTTGAACTTAAACAAACGGAAAAAGTGGATAAAAAATAAATGAAATTTATAGTAAACTTTACGAGTTGGTCAATTTTGAGTAAGTTTTAGGTAAAAATTAATAAATTTTTTAACCATAAATTTTTTAGGTAAATAATGGATAAATTTTTGAGGAAAATTAGTTTAAAAATGTGTAAAATTTAAGTAAATTTTCTGTAATTTTTACAAACCTTTAATTCATTAATTTTATTTACATACATTCAATGTATCCATGGGGCAGATATTAGAAACGTTGTACATATTTTATACACAGTTTGATTTACACAGAAATTACACAGTGACGAATAAACATAGAGAATTAATATTTGCAAAATGTACCTGGAGTTGGTGAGGATTAAACCTGGGCTGCCGCGGTGGAGGTAAAGTGCCTTAACCTATGAGCTACGATTGCTCGCGTGAAATATTCGCGGATATTACCTACTTAAATATTTCATCACAATTTGAAAAAAAAATTACCTAAAATTTACAGTAAATTTTGCTCTAAAAAAATTAATAATAATCATTGTGAATTCGCTCATACATTTTACCTAAATTATAAGTATAAAAAAAAACAGTTAACTCCTAACTTCAAACTTGTGTAAAAATTGGGTAAATCATGAGGGAAAAAAACGTTCTTTCACGTAAGAAATTCGTACTTTTTATTTTTAAAATTAACCTGAAATTATCTAAAGTTTCCTAAATATTTACTTTATTCAGTAGCAAAATACCTCGTCACGATTTTAATAAAATTTACCTAAAATTGACTGTAACAAAAAAATTAATTATTGTAAATTGGCTCAGAAATTTTACCTAAATTTTACACACAAAAAATAATACACGTTTAAAGAAAACTTTTTTTTTTCAAATTTATGTGAAGTTTAGGCAAAAAAAAATTTTTTTACAAAAGCAATTCTATTTTTTTTACAAAAAAATTACCTAAACTATACCTAAAATTTAAGTAAATATTACTCATCTTTTATCGTCAATAAATAGAGTAAAAATTGTGTAACATTTGAGTTAAATTTTAAGTAAATTTTAAGTAAAATATATACTCCCACGCAGCTGCCGTTTCTTCACAAAAGTTTTACCTCATATTTACGTAAATAATACGTAAAATTTAAAGTAATTATTTACTTTTTAACTCGCGAACCAGCCGTTCGCGAGAAAAAACACGGATACTTATAAGCTGGTTCACCCTGTTACTAAGGTAACTTAACTAACTATAACGCTCAAATATACAAAAATTTTTACTCTGATCATTTCCCAATATATACATACCAAAACGCAAACCTAATTGACAAAACCAATCACAACAAAGCATCCAAACTCAACAACATAAAAAAAACTACATTCAACGTGATCCGACCCCCATAGCAACAGCCATAAAATAAATGCGCAGCACCGACCTGCCTGTTATTCCTATCGGTAACGATAGGCAATGCAACGCCTACTTGTTTTTTTTTTGTTTTTTTGTTTTTTTGTTTTTTTGTTTTTGTTTTTTTTTTTTGCATTTTACATATCATGGATAAAACACAGACTAATCCTCTAGCACCAAAAATAAACCTGTAAATTTGAGCGCTTCTTTTTGTTTTCTTAAATTTCCCGAAACTTCCTTTTTTTTACCTTTCGGTACAGTTTTTTCAGAAACTAATAAAGCTGCTATCATATTTTTTTTTTTAAATGCTCATGAATTCTGCCACCAGTTATGGAAGCAAAGTCGATCGCATTATTGTGCAGTTAGATTTTAAACGAAAATGTTAAAAGCTCAGAAAAAAACATAAAAAAGTACAGTAAACCTCGGGTTATCCGTACTATTGTGGCGGTCGGCCAGTTCGGATAAAAGAAAGTTCGGATCATCCATAGTCCGTTTCTGACTTCGTGAAATGACTAAAAAGTGAATTAAAATACTGCAAACTACTTTAATTTTATATTTCAAACTTTATGCTTGATATTCACTTTTTACGACTGAGTTCTAAAAAGTTTGATTGATATTCACCTATTTAAAATAATCCGTCAAGTTACTTTCTAACCGCGGCTAGTGAAAGTGAGGAATATGTATTGAACGACAAAAGAGTTCGGAAAACCCGAGGTTTACGATACAACTTTTTGAGCTTTCAAAAAATCGAACTTAAAGTTTAGCTAAGATTAAAACTTTACTTCAATGTCTTCAGTAAGTATCAAGGAGTATGTACGCAAAATCTCATTGCTATGTTGCTCAAACAAATCCTTAGAAAAGTGTGCCAAAATATGACCCATTTATAGATATAGGTAACATAGGTCCACTAGTCCTATTAATGCTTAAGGTGATTCCAGGCGAAACTTTTCCAGATTTCAATTCGACGGATAGCGCCACAAGTCGCTCTTGGGAAAAGTCGTGTTTTTGATGTTTTAAACTGAAACTATAGATAAAACGCAAAATCTAATAACGTCAGCACCTGCAACATTTTTTTATGGATTTGTTGAGCTCAAAATGAGCAAAATTGGTTTAAAATTAAAGCCGTATATTATGAAATTCGTTTCGCCATAAGCTTGGTGAGTGAAAGTGAGCGTGAGTGATAATATGTCTATCTGCCTCACACGCACTCATTGAGGCGTATGGGAATTTTCGTATTTCATAATTTCCGGCTTTATTTTTGAATTTTTCAGCTTTTTTTTCAGGGTATCTTCCTGAAGTATGCTCGCAGGTGCTGACGTTCCTTAAATTTGTTTTTTTCGTGAATTCGTCACTTTAAGCCAAAAACTGTTGATTTTTTGAGCAGCGGGACGTGGTGTCCACAGTTGGAACTAATCGATCCTGGAATCACCAAAAGTCGTTTCTCTGTTAATAATTTAAACTTTGTTTTAATGGTCTTTCAGATAATCGAGGGGGATCTCTCCCATTTAAAGGGCTTGCTATCGCTGAAAGATAAATCTGTAAGAAACCATTTAGTAACGACATTTTTCTCGAACGCAAAAAGAAAATTAGTAATATCAGAGCAAAACTTAGAGCGAAATTGAGAAAAATCACAGCAAGAATGGAAGCAGCAAAGAAAAACGATTCTCGATCTCGAAAAGGACAAGGTACGTTGCAAACTTTCACATATAACCACGGATTACAGTTTCTAACTGAATGAAATAAGTAGTAATATTACGAATTCATAATCAGCTTAAAAGTTCAAAATTGGTTGTGTAGACTAGATTCCGGTAATTTTTTCCTAAAGGATACACAACGACACGTTTCCTCTTGGAGGGCAATGCCGTCGAGAAATTTCGAGATATTTTGAACAAATTGAAAATTTGACATTTTTTAAAATTTCGAATCGAAAACTGAAGACTTTCTGGTCGTATGATGGCAAATTTACGACAAAAGGTGTTGGAAATTTTATAAGCTATAAAACATGTACTTGGCAAAAAAATCTTGCGATGAGCAGATTTCGAGTTATAAGCGAAAACAGTCAAGAAACCGTAGAATCGGTGGCGCTCGATCCAGGCATTTCGTGCATAGAGTGCCGGGCCGCGAAATTACGCTCTGAACAACCAAGTATTATTTGACCTCCAGAGAAATCGTAACCGAATGGTAGTGTAAGCAGGTTCAACTGGACCATCTAGAGTATAAGCTCACAAAGTTTTCCGACTTTCCCGTCCCGGAAAAGCCCCGAAAAGTTGGGAAAACCCCGAAAAAACTACCATTCTTTGATTGCTCATAACTCCCTTTCTATTATACAAGGAGAGTTGTTTTGGGTCTCATTCTGTGAGGAATTGCGTCTGCTATAAGGAAGCATTTGTTTTCTGTAAAGAGACCTAAATCAACTCTCTACGTCAAATAGAAAGGGAGTTATGAGCAATCAAAAAATGGTAGTTTTTCCGCGGTTTTTCCCAAATTTTGGGGCTTTCCCCGGACGAGAAAGTCAGGGAACTTTGTGAGCTTTTACTCTAGATGGTTCAGTGGAACCTGCTTATAATCGCATTTGGCTCCGATTTATTTGAAGGTCAAATGCTAGATTGCCTGGACTAGTTGGGGGTAGCCGGAAGCCGGCAATGCTGGCATAACCACTTTGTTGCGAAATAGTGCATTACTACCTAAATTCTCACCCGCCCTCTTATCGTGAACATTGTATAATTAATAATTATGAGAAATTGAGACTCATCATGCCTTTGCCTTAGGAGTTAGGGAGCGTTCTAGAATTCATCGGATCGGGGAGCTGGTGAATCTGAGATTATAAATAAATGGAATGCAATTTTCAATTATGACGCCCTACATTTCGTAGACGGAGATCGATCATTTCAAGAGGCTTCGTGCCTGAGCCAATGACCTGCGAGCATACATTCTTTGTTTCGTTTTTCTATATTTCTTTGTCGCATTTCCAAGAAAGGATATAATTTTTTCAGTTTTACTTTTTCCGCATGTTCACAGGAGTTGATGGGAGTTGAATTGTCCATCGTTATGTTAAGAGCAATGATAGAAGACTTCGAGGTTGAATTTGGCGGTCAGAATGCTAAAAGAATTATGACACGAGAAAAACCGTACAATATGACTGCCCTAGAGTTTCGGTGGAACTATATATTCGATAGTCGAAGCGATGTAAAGAAAGTCCAAAAATTAACAAAAATAATAGTATCACGGGTTAATAGCCCAACGACTTGTGCAGAGTTTTCGAAAGAAATGTCCGAAGCGTATAGTTGGGCTTCTAAACAAATTGTTCCATGTGGTTTCCATTAAATCAATGGTGAAAAGGGTGGAAATGGGTAAAATTGGAATAATTTAGATTTGGCTCAAAAAATTTTGACGGAAATGAGCAAAAAAAACTACAACTTGCTACTAAAAAATAAAGCACTCATAGTTAAAATATTCACCCCTTAAACCCGTTTAAAAAATCAAAATAGGTGTGCTGGAGCCGAAAAAGTTTCTGTGCACGAGTTTTCTCCATTAACAGTCTCGTTTATAATGTTTACACCTCTTTTCTATCCTTCTATCTAAGAATACGATCTTTTCGTTCCATGCAGAAACTAGAAGTAAATGTTACAAGGAGACTTTCTTTTCTGATTTTAATTTTTTTTTTTTGTACTTATAATTAATTGTGATTTTATTATACATTTGCTCCAATATTTCCACGATTGGTCCATAATCTCCTTCTATGTGGATCGGAAAATCGATGGGATAGCCCTCGGCCCGCGCCAGAATCCTCTTGTGAATTTGTTTAGAAGCCCAACTAAACGCTTCGGACATTTCTTTCGCAAACTCTGCACAAGTCGTTGGGCTATTAACCCGTGATACTATTATTTTTGTTAATTTTTGGACTTTCTTTACATCGCTTCGACTATCGAATATATAGTTCCACCGAAACTCTAGGGCAGTCATATTGTACGGTTTTTCTCGTGTCATAATTCTTTTAGCATTCTGACCGCCAAATTCAACCTCGAAGTCTTCTATCATTGCTCTTAACATAACGATGGACAATTCAACTCCCATCAACTCCTGTGAACATGCGGAAAAAGTAAAACTGAAAAAATTATATCCTTTCTTGGAAATGCGACAAAGAAATATAGAAAAACGAAACAAAGAATGTATGCTCGCAGGTCATTGGCTCAGGCACGAAGCCTCTTGAAATGATCGATCTCCGTCTACGAAACGTAGGGCGTCATAATTGAAAATTGCATTCCATTTATTTATAATCTCAGCTTCACCAGCTCCCCGATCCGATGAATTCTAGAACGCTCCCTAACTCCTAAGGCAAAGGCATGATGAGTCTCCATTTCTCATAATTATTAATTATACTATGTTCACGATAAGAGGGCGGGTGAGAATTTAGGTAGTAATGCACTATTTCGCAACAAAGTGGTTATGCCAGCATTGCCAGCTTCCGGCTACCCCCAACTAGTCCAGGCAATCCAGCATTTGACCTTCAAATAAATCGGAGCCAAATGCGATTATAAGGAGGTTCAACTGGACCATCTAGAGTATAAGCTCACAAAGTTCCCCGACTTTCTCGTCCGGGGAAAGCCGCGAAATTTGGGAAAACCGCGGAAAAACTACCATTTTTTGATTGCTCATAACTCCCTTTCTATTTGACGTAGAGAGTTGTTTTAGGTCTCTTTACAAAATGCTTCCTTATAGCAGACGCAATTCCTCACAGGATGAGACCTAAAACAACTCTCCACGTCAAATAGAAAGGGAGTTATGAGCAATCAAAGAATGGTAGTTTTTCCGGGGTTTTCCCAACTTTTCGGGGCTTTTCCGGGACGGGAAAGTCGGGGAACTTTATGAGCTTATACTCTCGATGGTCCAGTTGAACCTGCTTACACTAGCATTCGGTTACGATTTCTCTGGAGGTCAAATAATACTTGGTTGTTCTGAGCGTAATTTCGCGGCCCGGCGCTCTATGCACGAAATGCCTGGATCGAGCGCCACCGATTCTACGGTTGTTTGACTGTTTTCGCTCATACCTTGAAATCCGCTCATCGCAAGAATTTGTTGCCAAGTACATGTTTTATAGCTGATAAAATTTCCAACACCTTTTGTCGTAAATTTGCCATCATACGACCAGAAAGTCTTCAGATTTCGCTTCGAAATTTTAAAAAATGACAAATTTTCAATTTTTTCAAAATATCTCGAAATTTATCGACGGCATTGCCCTCCAAGAGGAAACGTGTCGTTGTGTATCCTTTAGGAAAAAATTACCGGAATTTAGTCTACACAACCAATTTTGAACTTTTAAAGCTGATTATGAAGTCGTAATATTACTACTTATTTCATTCAGTTACAAACTGTAATCCGTCGTAATATGTGAAAGTTTGCAACTTACCTTGTCCTTTTCGAGATTGACAA
The DNA here is from genome assembly GCA_011764245.1 of Trialeurodes vaporariorum. Classification (NCBI taxonomy): domain Eukaryota; kingdom Metazoa; phylum Arthropoda; class Insecta; order Hemiptera; family Aleyrodidae; genus Trialeurodes; species Trialeurodes vaporariorum. The sequence continues at coordinate 37,505,260 of VMOF01000379.1, read as the reverse complement.
TTTTTCGTGTCGCTAGCTCATTTTCTTTTAGCCGAGCTTGTTGTGTGAGCTCCTTATCTTTTAGCCAACCTTGTTGTGCGATCTCCTTATCTTTTAGCCAACCTTGTTGTGCGATCTCCTTATCTTTTAGCCAACCTTGTTGCGCGTCCGAGAAAAATGTCATTAATAAATGGTTCCTTAGCGATTCGTTTGTCAACGCTAGCAAGCTCTTTAAATGGGAGAGATCCCCCTCGATTATCTGAAAGAACATTGAAACAAAGTTTAAATTATTAACAAAGAAACGAGTCGTTTCTTTGTTAATAATTCAAAATTTGTTTCAATGTTATTTCAGATAATCGAGGGGGATCTCTCCCATTTAAAGGGCTTGCTATCGCTGAAAGATGAATCTGTGAGAAACCATTTAGTAACGACATTCTTCTCGGACGCGCAACAAGGTTGGCTAAAAGATAAGGAGATCGCACAACAAGGTTGGCTAAAAGATAAGGAGATCGCACAACAAGGGTGGCGAAAAGATAAGGAGCTCATACAACAAGCTCGGCTAAAAGAAAATGAGCTAGCGTCACGAAAAATTGTCAATCTCGAAAAGGACAAGGTAAGTTGCAAACTTTCACATATTACGACGGATTACAGTTTGTAACTGAATGAAATGAGTAGTAATATTACGAATTCATAATCAGCTTTAAAAGTTCAAAATTGCGGTGGTGTAGACTAAATTCCGGTAATTTTTTTCCTGAAGGATACACAACGACACGTTTCCTCTTTTAAGGCAAAGCCGTCAATAAATTTCGAGATATTTTGAAAAAATTAAAAATTTGTCATTTTTTAAAATTTCGAAGCGAAATCTGAAGACTTTCTGGTCGTATGATGGAAAATTTACGACAAAAGGTGTTGGAAATTTCATCAGCTATAAAACATGTAAGTACCTTGTGGTAATTTAAAATAACTTGTTAGTACATTTCACCTCAAGGTGCGTTGCATTTACCATACTTGAAAGCAGACTCCAAAATCAGCTATGCAGATGGTAAATTCAACCAGCCTTTATTTCCGTGCAGAATTATTTGTACGCACTAGCTCACCCTCTGTTTAATGCGCCATTTTACCGAATATCTCTTCAACTGATGGTAGCATTGAGAAGAAGTTCCATTTACTCTTGGTTTAATCCGCCAATTTATAGGATTAGGATTTGAATGATCGAGTCAGCATGACGGCTTGAACAATTGTTTCAAGTGCATTTAATGATTCACATAAATTAGTGAAAAACAAAGTACAGCATAATAGATCGTAGCTCTCTTTGATTTTGTAATCTACCCAAACAAAATCTTAGCGATACTTGATACGCAGCGAAGCAAAGCTGTGCTGCATAGGCGGGTCGTATTAGGGGTTAGGGGGGGGGGCTATAGCCCCCACTTTTTTTGGGTGGAGGGGCTAAAAATCAGGAAAAATTAATCAATTGAGACTTGAGAAGCACTCATCACTTTTGAGGTGATCACTTTTTAGCCCCCCCCCCCCCTGTTTTTACTCAAGGTCCGCCTATGACCCATCGTCTTGAAGGCGCTATTGAGTAGAAAGACTAGAGAATAGCGATGCGCATTTATGCTGCAGTGAAGTATAACTTATAGTATTGAAGGCACTATTGAGAAAAGTAACTTGAACGAGCGACTAATTGTAAGGAACAAATGATACTGATTGTGAGTAAGGGGAAAATAGCCATCTGCTCTACGAGCTTAGTTGGTTGCTGATTTTATCCGCATCCATGAATGTGAAAAGTCAGAGTCGAAACTACTGAAGGCTCAAAAAAGAAGTAAATGGAATTGGGAGGGGGGGAGGTGAAAAATCTCCACATTTTCCATATTAACTTGATGTCAATAGAGTAGGAGAATTTTATCGTGCTATCTATCAACTCTGTACCAGGGCTGCCGTTTTGCGTATAATCAATGATATTTTTCTATTCACCGATGATTCCACCGGTTGAAAAAAGATTACAGAGTTCAGTTCAGTGTATGACTGTGATGCACGAAAATACTCTGATCTGTAATCTTTCCTTAATCGGTGGAAACTCCGCGTTGATTAATTAAAATATCCGCACGTTTTTTAAAGTCATCGACGACTCCTCCGATTGAGAAAAGATCACAGATAGGATTATTTTAGTTCATTACAGTTATGCACTGAACTGAATTGTGTAATCTTTTCTCAAACGGTGGAATCATCGGTGAATTGAAAAATAGCCTTGATTTTACGCAAAACGGCAGCCCTGCTCTGTACCTTCAAACGTATAGCTCTACATTCTGTCACAGTAAAGTCACTGCCTTTTGACCCGTGTTTTTATATTTTTTTCCAGCGTTCCTGCAACTATCCCTCCTCAAATAAGGAAGTCTTCCACGGTGCCAAAAGATATTGAAAACTACTGAGACCAAATCGCAGCTTCTATATTTTCCTTGTCTTCCTTGTGCTTCTCACGAGTTGATTTCAGTTGTGATGCGGACACATTTTTAACCCTCCACTATCGTTCAATAGGCGCTCTGAAGCTTGGATTTTACGTGCAATGCACTCACGGTGAAAATCAAGGAGACGTGTGAATATTCACGTCGTCTGTTCACCTTTAAAGGCATGAAATGTAAACCTAAAAGGATGCAATAATATATTCAGGATGCAGTTTCTCCTGTGCTCAAAAATCTGATCTGCAAGATTTATGTAAATTTTTGTTTGTTGAATTCGTTTGCAGTTTTTGTTTTCTTTTTTGCAATACACGTGTGTTACATGAAAGTTGGGCCCAAGGCCAAAGAATGATGTAATATTTTCGTTGAAGATTACTATCCAAAGCCGCACTAAGTATTCCAACAAATCTCTAGCTTTCGATTACTAAGTTTCGAAGATGATAAATTTGGGGAAGTCAACAATGACCTGAAAGTGAGTATGTCAAGTTCTTATGGAGTTTCATGGTGGGTGTGAATGGGAAGAAGTGTGACTTACATTTTTGCTCCTGATGGTTTCTTAAGGGGAGAATCAGTATTCTTACTACAGAGTCAGTTAAAGTCCCCTTGTCCTTTGTATGGTCAATCTTAGGAATCGTCGTCTTCAGTAATTTTTTTGAAAATTACTCTTTATGCAGAATCAGCCAACTTTTAAGTGCCTAGTTTGACTACCTTTGAGGTAGTGCCTTAAAGGTTAAGGTAGTATGTACCTTATCTATTTGTTGTACACCCCATACCTAATCCTAGGTACCTTCATTATGTCTGCACCAACTTCGCTGTGCTGGAGATTTGTTCTTATTTTGAATCGAATATTTTTTTTTTAAATCGATTCAGAATAGTTTTTACTTATACGGTTTGAAAAAAAAAAAAAAAGAAAAATGAAAAAAAAATACGTAAGTTTAGAAGAGTTTCGAAAATCACGAAATGAAAAAACAGAATGAATAAGTAATTATCTAAATCAATAAATAGGTAAGTAAACTACCAGCGAGGGTTATTAAAGTTTGATTTTAAGTTTGTTTTCTTTGTATTATTTTTTAATTATATCTATAATAATGATACCGACTTACACGGAAAAAATACTACGGTGAAAATAACCATACGGATACCTGATTTTGGCACCTGCTAGATGTTATGGTAATGTTAACCAGAAGTATACTATATTTTGACTAGGTACTAGGTGATGTTACTTGATTGCATGTCGAAGTTACTCAAAGTATCGGTAAATGTACCATACTTCTGGTCAAGTTTACCATAACATCTAGCAGGTGCCAAAATCAGGTATCCGTATGGTTATTTTCACTAATCTTTTTTTTCCGTGTATTGTAAAAATATTTTTAAGTTTTAAAATTAATAAATATTGTATATTATTTCCATCATACCATAATACGTTTGTTTTTTTCGTTGTTGTTTTTGTTTTTGTTCGGGAAGTTTTAGAGACAAGGGAGAAAGAGATTTTTCTTCCAACGTTAAGACTAAACTCAACTAAAATTCAGAAAATATTCAATATCATCGGGAGGTCCTAATAAAACAGTCAAGTTAGCAAAAACATATATTTCAACGATTGGATATGTTTGCCTGCATCTCACTAAAGATCTCACTGAACGAGAAAAGAAGTCAGGGAAAAGAGTTTACTATTTCTGAAACACAAATATAACTTTTATATTTACAATTAATTAAGATTAAGAATTTAACACACACAATTAGGAGTGAAATCGCTTGTCATATCTCCTCTGATAACAGCACAGCTCTCATAGCGAACAACATTCGCAACTGTTCCACCAAACCTGCAAAAAGTAAAATAACAAGTATGATTCGGGTTGTAAGCAATGAGAAAAAAATAATTGAATTGTTAACCCTAGGTTTAATTTAAAAAACAAAAAACAAAAAAAAGAACAAACAACAAAAAAACAAAAAAAAAGAAAGGTGGACAAAATAACCATTAGAAAACGTCCAAAAAGTTTGTAGCAAAATTTAGCTGTGAGACCTTAAGAAAAGCGAATTCTGATGTCAGATTTTATGGAAGAGTTGATGAGCGCACTGAATACTTAAAATTCACCTTATGCCTTATGGGATAAAGCTGTAATCAATTTACAGCCCTAATGATGAAATGGCAAGTAAAAATACTATATCTATCATATTTATCAAATTTATGCGATTCCCGGAAGAAAGTCCCATAAATCATCATCCATAAAATCGGCACTACGCTTAAATTAGAATCTCTCAAACAGAGCACAGTTCATGTTCTGAGGGGATCCCTTTAATATGGATTTTTTTAACAGCTCTCTCACTACCGTGGGTCGTTGGGGTATAAAAACATTATTTATCATTGCTAGTCTTATCATTTTTGTTTTGTTTTTGTCCCTTCATTTCAGGATTACAGAAGTACAGAATGTTCGTGATCAGGGCTGCCGTTTTGCGTATAATCAATACTATTTTTCTATTCACCAATGATTCCACTGGTTGAGAAAAGATTACGCAATTCAGTTCAGTGTTTGACTGTAATGCACGAAAATACTCTGATCTGTAATCTTTCCTTAATCAGTGAAAACTCCGTTGATTAATTAAAGTATCCGCAAGTTTTATAAAGTCATCGACGATTCCACCGGTTGAGAAAAGATTACAGATGCGAGTATTTTAGTTTATTACAGTCATGCACTGAATTGAACTGTGTAATCTTTTCTCAACCGGTGGAATCATCGGTGAATTGAAAAATAGCATTGATTATACGCAAAACGGCAGCCCTGTTCGTGATGATAGTTAAGGTATAATTTTGCACCAACGCGTCTTACTTACCTCTCGCTTGCAGACTTAGTTTAGAATGAAACATTGAAAAATCCACTTGATAAAACCTAGCTGCCGTTTCTTGACATTCTAGTTTTTGTTTGTATTCATCCCTACTCCGCAGCAAGTCCTCTGTTCTTTTCTTTTCTTCGGACAATTCATCTTCCAGCTCCACCTAAAAAAAATTTAAATTTAAAAAATAGAAAAATATATAAATAGCTGTGAATAACTCATCACAAATGATTTGCCATACATTTTTGACCCACAATCATCAAATATCAGGCTCTTTTCCAAACTCCAACACCAAAAAAATCCCTGCGTTCATGCCCCCAACGAGCCATACCAATAGTGAAGATTTATGGGATGTGCCATTGAGTCATCACGGACTTAGCCATGATGGAAATCTGTTATGGATATTTTCACACAGGCTCGGTTTGTTTGCCTCATATTTTTTAACCTTTGGATTTAAAAAAAAAAAAAAATTAGAAAAATCTATTTAAAATTGGTTTTAAACGAAAGTGCAAATTCCCACCAAGGATTTAACCTGTCTCTAAATTTATGGAAAATTCGAGAAGCGAAAAAAAGGGTTGTCTTTTTTTCCGCAAATAGGTTGATTTATTGAAAGAGAGAGGTTTACATTTCCGTAATATTTGGAAAAATAAAGCAAAGCGAGCTTTTAGAGTAGTGGCATTTTTAGTATGTTGTTTATTAATTTTAAGACCAAGTCATAAAATAGGCGTACATTAAAGGTACCATAGTAAAAAGAAAAAGCTATGACTGTTTTTGACCTTGCCCCCTTCCCCCTCAGAATTTACTGAAATGGCGCCACTGTTCGGGTATGAAGCTTCATCCAAACTGAATGATAAAATTAGCTGACAGTTAGTATTGCTATTGTCAGACGCTAAATTATCTGAGAAAACCTTTATCTAATGAATAATCCATATTGACCGATTTCATTCTCATCTTCGGTTTAACTTGCAACAGTTATTTATTTTTTCCAGAGAAATGAAAGGGAAGAGAAGGTAAACGGAAAAGAATATCGAGTTATTTACTCACCTTTTCTCTCAGCAACTTTTCATTAAGATTACTAAGTGATTGATTTTTGCCTTTGATGACCGCTATTTGAGACTTCAGCTCGTGCTCTTTAATCGCGATAAGTTGGAGACGTTTTTCTTTCTCTTCTAATTCACTTGCTAACCGCGCAGTCGCTTTTTGTGCCTTCCTTTGCTCCTGCAAAAAAAAAAAAAAAAAAAAAAAAAGTAATAAAGAGGGTTACTTGCTTTAGTCTATCAAGAGAGTCGACCTTTTAAAAACGTGGCTGTGTTACAGTGGCAAGCTTGCAATCTGACAACGTTACACTTGGATCATTTAAACCCACGATAACCATCAAACTAAAGGGAATCGGCGATGATCATCGAATTCAACCTTTTGTGTGCGTTCAAATGGAGAAAATGCTACGTTGCCAGCTAGCACGCTCCGCCTCTGATGTGTTGCAGTGTTACCCATCAATACAGCTGTTGCAAACTTTTGCTACACACTCATTACTAGTTGATTAAAGTATAAAACCCTGTAAAAATGACGAAAAGCGCACCGAAAAATCACGATACCACTCCCAAACTCATTAAATTATTTGAAACGCGAGACCACAATGGCGGTGATTACCGCCTTTTACACTATGGGTTTCCCGATCTCAATAAGCTCTATCCTCATGAGGTTTTCTCACGACGTGACACCACACAAGAAGAAGAAGCATACGATTCCCATAAGATTTAGGTGTAATCATTTGTCATTACACTCTCGGGTTAGAAAGCATTTTATGAGTTTTGGAGTGGATTTCGTGATTTTTTAGTGCGCTTTTCGTCATTTACAAGGGGGGTTTCCTTTAAATCAACTATTAATAATCCTGCAGCAAAAGTTTGCTCCATTAGAAAATCATGTGACTGATTGATTGATTGAGTACATCTGTAGTGTTAAACTTACGGATTGCAAGTAGACATTGGGCAACATTGAAATAACGATACATCAGGAGCGGATCAAAAAATGTATCTCCCTCTCTGTCTTTCTTCGCTCATTTAAATTAAAAGGTGTTAGAAAAGAACAGATACAGAGGTCAAAGTCACGTGACTGTAATGATTCTCCCTCTCTCTCTATCCTTTTCTAACGCACTCGCGCATTCAAACAGGCATTTCGGTGTGATGGTGATGAGTTTCTCACCAGTCCTCACTTCCGACAAGTAATAAAATTTCGTCCTGAGTGTAGTTACATTATATGCAATGACTCATTAGATATCTTCACTATAATATCCTCCTGCTGACAAGTGACATTATCAGGCTTCGAAGTAAATTTAAAAACATAAGTTCAGATTTTGATGAGTTATAGATACAAGCTTGTGACTTTGGCTCTTATTTCTAGATGTGGATACTTGAATATCATAATGTAGCTGAATGATATGGAAAAAAATCAAGAAACTCTTCTTTGCTTTCAATGGGTCAGTTTGCACTTCACTTATTGTCAGATGGTTCTAGTAATGACATCATCCGGTGAAAAAGTTCGTTGCGCGTTTAACACTATATTTCTCACTCTCACGCAACCTCCATCATGTACTCATGTATATCACGCTCATAGCTAAAATTTAATATCCATATACATACGTATACAGGTATTCGTGTGACATTTTTTGACATAAATTAATTTCTAAGTTATTTTCATACGAGAGGTTATGAGAGTTAAATGTTGATGTCCGCATAAATAATGCTCCTAAAACAAAATTCGACAAGAAAAATCCTCACCAAAAATCATCAAAAAAATCTCAGCATGAAATTTGGAACCTGATTTCACCTTGATCTCATGATGATTTCATGATGAGTAGAAATCATAGACGGTACTTAATTTACAAAAGAGGTATGCCATCAAAATTAGAATCGATTGATTGATGCACGGTACAGTTCTGACTCATCGGAAATATTTCCCCAAACATTTGGCAACGTTCATTTAGGAGAATCTCTGTCACATTAAAAGATAATAATGTGATTGTACTGAGTACGCATCGCGGAGGCCGGCACTTACCTCTTCCGCAATCTGTTTTCTTTCCGTTTGAATCTGATTCTCGACCTCGTCCATCATAGACTGTACCTGCAAAATTTAAATTTCAACAAAAATTTCAGTATCATTCACTTAAGAAAAAGAAAAGGATATTAAATCATTCAGGATAGTTTAAAAAATAAGAAACAGGAAAAAAAACAAAACAAACAAACAAAAAACAAACAAAAACAAACAAAAATCATTCAGGAGGACTTTAAGTGCGTAACCACTTTAGTAGACGGTTTAAGTGATGACTTGGTGATGACGTCATAAACAAACTGTCTCTCTTGCCCTCATATAACCCCCATGTACATCCTACTGTCTCACCCTCGTTTCAAAAATCGTATATAGAGACATATTTCGTGAAAATGTTTGGAAGAAATGAATTACTCGAGGCACCTTAATGCGATTTTGATAATAATATGTCGTTAAACAAGGATCTGTATATATGAATTTCGAAACTAGAATGAGATGGGTAATGGAGACATGGGGGTGACGGGAGAGTGAGGGAAATACTTTGGAACGCTAAGCAAGTTTTGTCACAACCAATTACGACCGATGAGTGCATTGTTGTGATTGTTGGCTAACCTTTGACTTCGCACTAAAACTGTCTATTATATGGTGGAGGGGGGGAGACAAATCGTGTCTAAAATGTTGACTGCAAGATAAGTTTAGGCTCTCTAACTGCACAACGAAACAAATATTAGTTATTTTAAAGATGTTTCCATCTATCTCTTTCGTGGTTGTTTTAACCAGAGATTACGAAGCCTAAGGGATATGGAACTTCCTATCTCCACCATGTTGAAAAACTGTTGGCCGGGCTCCGTAAAAAACGCCTGCATAATGGCCGTGATGCAACCTGCAGTACGCTGGTGACCGTAAACATTGTTGTTATTCATGTTGTTGGAAATGAGGTTAGATTCTCTGCAGCATCTAAATGTTAGTCATTTACTTATAAAGTGTCTTAGATTTTCAGATTCACGTTCAAAATATACACAGAGCTCATTTGACTTCCCAAACACTTTATTAATCTTATTAATTTAGTTAGTATGGCATTCTGTCAAACCTCATTTCAAACATCAACAGTAGTAACAATGTTTACGGTCACCAGCGTACACCACATTATGCATACTTCGTAGGAGTCGAACAACACTTTTGAATCGTTATACCATATCTCTTAGTCTTAGAAATCTCTGGTTTTAACAGAGGCGCAGCGAGCAATCTGGCAACTTTTATCTTATTCCCATTCAACTTTTAAACCCTTTCAAAAAGTCGAAGTCCAGGCTGCTTAGAGCACACCAAGTAGTTTGTTCTTTTTCGTAGTTTTAAAGGAAGTATTTGCAACATTTTCTAAAATTGTGCTTTATCACTGCGCTCATGAAACGCATCTTCATCCTTTTGAAAACATGGATTAAAACTAAAAATCGATCAATTGGACTTCTATAAGAGGTTGAATGATGAATGACAGTTTGAAAAAAGTTACTGGAAAATTACAGAAAGTGTTTTCGAAAAAATGATGTGATAAACTTCGCTCAAAACAAGTTGTCCTTGCCGTAATAGACCACGTTTAGTGAAAATGCAATTTAACTATACAACTATTATTCTATAAGCATTTAATTTTCAATGCATGAAGAAAGATAAATAATGTTTTTACACACCCAAGAAGCGTTAGTCATAGAAAAGTTTTTAGGCGCTTGATTCAAGTAGATATGTTTATACAATGTGAGTTAAGAGTGTTTCTTTGATGAATATTTTTTTTTAAACTAAGGCGTTCCATTAGGGCACAGAATACTACTGTTGAAACTAAAATTTCCGTCAGAGCCAATGGGGTAGTCGCACACTTTTGCTATGAAAAATTTAAGGGTCGATTTAGAGGTAAAACCCTGCAAAAATAATGATGGTAGCATTAAAAACCCACGAAATCCACTCCTGAACTCAAGAAATACTTTTCCAATTTGCAATGTCCAACGCCGCGCCGTTCCCGGAGTTAAAAGCATTTTATGAGGTTAGGGGTAAATTTTGTGAGTTTTTAGAGCTACCATCGGTGCTACCTCTGCTACCCAGAGCTGCCGATTTGCGTAGATTTAATGACATTTTGAAATTCACCGAAGAATCCACCGGTTGAGAAAAGATTACAGAGTTTAGTTCAGAGTATGACTGTAACGCACGAAAATACTCTGATCTGCAATCTTTTCTCAATAGGTGGAAACGCCGTTAATTAATTCAAATAAAACCGGTTGAGAAAAGATAAAAGACGCTAGTATTTTCGTGCATTACAGACATACTCTGAACTAAACTCTGTAATCTTTTCTCAACCGGTGGAATCTTCGGTGAATTTCAAAATGTCATTAAATCTACGCAAATCGGCAGCTTTGCTGCTACCCGCGATGCTTTTGCCGTTTTCTACATCTGAATCGACCTTTAAATCGCTTTAAGTTTGCAACAGCTCTTTTGAAACAAGGTTTGTTATTTACCACCACTGCAACCGTTTCCACTCAAATCTCAAAATGGCGGCGTACTTTTCTAGGTTACTTTTACAGTCAGGGTTGACACACAGACAATCACGACCCGACCGGTTGCTGAAGAGTACTCGAAGATACCCGAAGTAAACCAAGTTTCAGAATGAATTAAATATTTCGTTCTTACGGTTGTATCAAAGAGTAAACAAGAGTCGCAATTGAATAGAAGGCCTGCGTGGTCAACGCAGATAAGGGATCGGAAACGCGGGCTGGCTTCTGATTGGCTGTAATCGAGGGTGCAGACTGTATTTGGCCTTAAGGAAATTAACACGGGGTTTTCGTTCCGGGCCGTTTATCTCGAAACCTGTTCAAAATTGCCTCTACGCAATAATGCAAATCGATTTAGCAGAATTTTTCGAACAAATTGATAGGTCTTAAGTGCCATTTTATTGCAAATTCGAGAAGACTGTCTCAGTTGAAAAGTACAAATAATATAGTGTGTTTTCATGCTTGGCGTGTGTTGACTAACTCACTATTGTGTATATGTATGTTTCAACTGAGACAGTCTCTTTGAATTCTCAATAAACTAGTATTTGTGACCTATCAATTTGTTCGGAAAATTTTGCTAAATCGACTAATATTAATTGCGTAGAGGCAATTTAGCACAGGTTTCGAGATAAACGGCCTGGAACGAAAACCCCATGTTAATTTCCATAAGGGCAAACTGGACCCACGCATTTTTCTCCATTTCCAGCCAATCAGAAGCCGACACTTATCAGCACTGACCACTTTAGCTCTCCATGCAATTGCGACTCTTGTTTACTCTTTGGGTTGTATTCTGTGGTTAGAGCTTTGACGGTGGACTTCTTTACAACTGCGCCGAACTTACATAATTGAAATTTTCCTTTTCTTTTGCTTTCATGACTTTCTCCAAGCTATCCTCTTGCTGTAACCGTGACGTCAAGTCTTCATTTAAGCGCACGAGGAAATTTTCCCACGCGTCTTGTGAAACACTGGTTAATGAGCCCTGGTTCATCAAAATACTCTCAGTTAGCTTTTCAAGCTCTGGAAATGCTCTGAAAAAAAGGAGTGTAATAATTTGTTAAGAATATTCTACAATCATATCCATCGCAGAAGAATATTAGATGGAATCTTGATTCTCGTGGTATTTCATGTCTGTCTGTTTATTTTTTACCGCTTAGGATTCGATTTGGATCCATAATGCGCCGCGCCACAGCAGTGTGTTTTACAAGGAAATACATTGAAGTAAATGAAAAAATGATATATTTTTTATATTTTTTTTTTTAATTAATTAAAAATATTAAAGAAAAAAATCATGTTCCATAGATTGTTAACCATTTGGTACTTCGTACCATTTTAAAGCTCATTATATATACAGATTGATGTTAGAGCCGAATTTACAAGTGCTGTTTGAACGAGAAACATTCTTCGAGAGCTTAAAGTAGGATACCAATTTCCATCAGTATGTTTCATAAAAATGGTTTTCTCGTGAAATTTTTCAACGGCCGCAGCCGCAAGAATAAAATGTATGCGATAAATCATAAGACAAACAATAATGATAGCTTCATAGTTACACGCATAGATCACAACATAGATTGCATAAATCTGAGTACCTATACACATGGTGATATACAACTAACTACACATAGGGTTGTCTCGACGGGGCGCGGGGTACCGAGATATTAAAAAATCCCGTAGAAATGAAAAAAAAACAAAAACAAAAAAAAAAAATTAACTGACTTTGAGCCTCTTTAGAATATTTACGATTGAAATATAAACACCAATCAATATAAAAATCGACTCGAACCGCAATGTGCCTATCATGAGCACTCATATGGTTTTTTTTTTTTTTTTTTTTTTTTTTTTTTAAAGTAATTTTCCTTCTTCTTCAATGCATTCCCGAAAATCTTAGCACTCACTGTCAAGCAGGTTGCCTACCGATCGATTACAGTGGGCGGGCATTATGTCCAGTCTAGATAAGTCTTTCATTTGACCATCCTAAAATTGTTTTAGGTTTGGATCAGGGCTGCCGTTTTGCGTATAATCAATGCTATTTTTCTATTCACCGATGATTCCACCGGTTGAGAAAAGATTACACAGCTCAGTTCAGTGTATGACTGTAACGCACGAAAATACTCTGATCTGTAATCTTTCCTTAATCGGTGAAAACTCCGTTGAATAATTAAAATATCCGCAAGTTTTTTAAAGTCATCGACGACTCCATCGGTTGAGAAAAGATTACATGTGCGAGTATTTTAGTCTATTACAGTCATGCACTGAATTGAACTGTGTAATCTTTTCTCAACCGGTGGAATCATCGGTGAATTGAAAAATAGCATTGATTATACGCAAAACGGCAGGCCTGGTTTGGATTGCAAAAAAGCATGGTTGTCAGATTGCTCGAGCTGTCACTACCAACGAGCTATAGCGATAGAGAGGTTTAGCGGGGTGCACTAGCGCAACCAGGATCTCTTCCATCTCTCTCATTTTCCATTTGAATGTATAAGTAGGAAAAGGAAAGAAAGAGGTGGTTTTAACCCTTGTCCATCCTTGTCTAACATACGTTTTTTAATGAAGAAAAGAGAGAGATAAAGACACTCTCGATGCACTACTGGTGGGGTGTGATATTGAAACTTCACGGAGGCAGGCAGCCATAATCGAGATCTCTTTTGAACATTTTTCACACAGGCTCGGTCCGTTTGCCTCAATTTTTTTAACCTTTAAATTAAAAAAAAAACAAAATAAATTGTGACAAACATATTTGAAATTAGTTATAAACGAAAATGCAAGTATTTTAGAGTGGCTACCTGGACACAGAAATCGACATAACTGTTTCTTCTGAAAGGATTGGCACTGCATAGAAACTAACACCTAACAGAAATATGCAAAATTTTCTCACCTGGATAGTTTTATTAGAATTCTGTGTCCAGATAGCCGCTTTTTCAAATACTTGCACTTTTGTTTAAAACCAATTTCCACTAGATTACTTTTGCACGGTACAATTTTTGATTTAAGGTTAAAAAAAGTGAGGCAAACAAACCAAATTCATCGCACCTGATGTCACACTTTAAGATAGGACTTATAACTTTATGGCCCCCTCCACTCGCGGATCCAGGAATTCGTCTGTCTCTCTCTTCACTCATTTGAACGCGCATGGTAGAAAAAGATAGAGATAGGGGCACAAGTCAAGTGTGCGCCTCCTCTCCTATCTCTTTCTAACACGTGTGTTTAAATGAGCAAAGAGAGAGAGAGAGAGAGAGAGAGAGAGAGAGAGAGAGAGAGAGAGAGAGAGAGAGAGAGAGAGAGAGAGAGAGACAAATGTCTGTATCCGCCGATGGCCCCCTCTATCGCTAGCGGTCGTTTGTCACTGCAAACATGGGCGGATACAGGGCATTGACCCATTGTCTTTCTCTCTCTCCTCCCATTTGAAAACGCGCGTTAGAAAAGGACAGAAGAGGGGACCAAAGTCACATGATGGCCCCCTGTGCTATCCTTTTCTAACACATAAGTTCAAATGGAAGGAGAGAGAGAAAGACAATGGGTCTGTTGCAAACTTTTGCTACAGCGATAAAAAGTGTTTACTCCAATGTAAAATCGCCTGAAAAGTCCATTGGTGGCATCATAAAGTCAATAAATACAATATTAAACTCACAAGAGGCGTTTATCGAAATCCAAGATGGCGGAAAAATATCGAGGAATCTGAATGTATGCACCGTGATCATCCAAGGATTGCCAACTTTGACAACCTCACTGCAGGTAGAGGTTATGTGTTTATTTACGTTGTGATTGGTTGTGATGGATATTGTGAGGTTGGCTATCCTTGGATGTTCGTGGTGCATGCATACAGATTGCTCGATATTTTGCCGCCATCTTGGATTTCATTAAACGCATTTTGTGAGTTTATTGTTGCATTTCATTGCTTTCTGATGCCATCGTTGGACTTTTCAGGCGATTTTACATTAGATTGCACACTCTATAGCGCTGTAGCAAAAGTTTGCAACAGACCCATTCCCTGTATCCGCCCATGACTGCAAATAATCATTTGATGAGTGATGCATTGGTTTATACGCGTATTGCTTCCTCTCGGTTTCTTAAGAAGCTCTCAAACCGTTTATTTCTCAAGTCCTCGACTATCAAATCTAGGAGTTTATACACCATAAGTGTTTAAGTCGATGTGAGTGTAGAATATCAATCGCGGTGTCTTTCAGCAGATTAGTCATGACTTTTTATTCATTCAACTGAAGTACATTAATCATTTATCGAAGCTAGGAGATTTCGTTTCGAGCACTTAGATTCAACAATTTTTACACCGATAATAATCTGAAGTCAAGCATCTTCTCTATTTGCATTGAATTGTGCTCTTAGATTGGTGTTTGAATTTTATTGGATGCAAATCTTGCCAACGCATTTTGTTTGTAATAATAATTAGCGAAACCATATCTTAACTTGTACGTACAGCATCAGACGTTTAAACTACAACAGCGACGCCCGACAGTCTGTGCCTCCCCCCCCCCCCCCCCTAGTAAAACTGAGCACCAAAGAGCACCTAAAATTGTTCCAATTGGCACCTAAATTAAGTGACAATTAGAACAATTTTAGGTGCTATTTGGTGCTCAGTTTTACCAGGGTCTCTACCTTTTTTAAAATTAAGGGCTTACAAAAGAGGGAAAGATTTGAAAAGGAAAAGAGAAAGGAAAGGAAAGGTAAAACAGAAAAAAAGAAAAGGAAAGGAAGTAAATAGGAATTGAAGTAAAATAACAAAATATTAAAAACGAAACCTTGAATTTTCCCACCTCTTATAGTTTTTTAAACCACTCCTTCAAACAGCCAAATAAAAAAAAGGTGGCTAATCAATTTTTGACTCAACAAGCCCCCTTTTTTAACCCTCGTACCGCCGCGCCGCGCCGCTGAATTACAGACTTGTAATCTCACAGCTAAGTGATTCACTTCAACTTGACTGTTGATGTCAAACGAACAATGGGCAAGTATATTTACCTAACGCCTTCTCCAAATATCTAATATACAAAATGGGAAACTTGGCATTTCATACACATGTTTCTCATCAAATCACGAGCCTGTCAGAATTGAAAATTCATTCCTATATACGAATCTCGTCAAAAGCAAAATAGGGAACTCTTTTATACTCTTTGCCGAAGTACGGTACCGTCTCACTCATTGTCAGTATAATGAGACTCAAATGCTATTTATCTTACCAGCTCAAGAGACTCGTCCACGAATTTATGCATGCGGCGCACCAAGGTCTGAGATCATCAATAAAGTGGTCAAAAATAAAAAATAGTAAATTTCTCATCAATTTCCCTAGTGATATAATGGAAGGCAAACAAATAATTATCATCCAGGGGCGGCGCGGCGCGTGCAATTTGGAAATTTTGCATTTCGTTCATCTAAACTCATGTAAAATATCAATTTAACCCTTTAAGGACCGGGTTAGTTCACAAGAACACCACTCTTCCGTTTATATGCGTAGGGAAGGTATAGTTAACTGTTCGTACTTGAAGGAGATGGAATTGCCTATACGACAGAGTGAAGGCGCTAGACGAAAACTTATCTTGTAAGTGCTTTCATTTATCTGGAATGAAGACTTTTCAATGTGAAATAGACTAGAGGAGAAAAGCGAGTATACTCGGGTTTGGCCCACATAGGCACAGAATAATACAATCAGAACGAAAACTCCCATAAGAGCCAATGGAAGCAAATTTCGAATTTAACGCACCAATAGGCAACGCTGTAGTCCTATATCCCATCATGGCGGACGTGTGTGATTTGTATTGAAACTCATTTATTTCTGTAAATTTGGATTGAAATCTTAGTTTCCGGCCTCACTTTTATTCCACTGGCATTTCAGAATGAAAATTTCGCGGATCATGTCCTATATTTTCTTTTTCGCGCGCGAATCCAGATGTACACATCCTATATCCCAACATGGCGGACGCGGAATGAATTTGCTTCAAAATCCGACAGAGTTTCCGTTCTGATTGTATTACTCTGTGATATAGGGTTAAGGAGGTGAATTGTGCACCCCCAATATTCTAATATCGACCTTTTTCATGACTTTAAATTGATTAAATCCAACGTTGTCTGATTGCATGCGCCGGCACTGTATCATCTAGCATTGTCTTTCAAAACCAATTTTTATCACAAAAAATACTATCGATTGTTTATTTAAACCTTGAAATGTCAGTAAAAAAATTTAAATTAATTTTAAAAGCTAGAAAACGACGATACTTTTTTTTACTGATTTTAGTCCGCAATATGTCTATTCCAAAACCACAGTGCGACGAATCGTATCGTAACGCTAACATCTGTAATTTTGCCGTTCGGATTTGCATGCATCGCTTAAAACACGATCAAAACACGATCTCAATAGCGGAGGTATACTATCAGTGATCATCATAACCCGAAGAAAGTCAAAGAACTCTCGCATTATCTCGAGCGAAAAAAAAAAAAGAAAAAGAAGAGAACAAAGCTCCCTTTATATGGAGTGCGAATTTACATTTTAAGTGTCGGATGATCGGATGGATTCATACACGAGGAAGTTGATAATCTCTTTATCCTTATTCCTCGTTTATTAATCTTTGATGACTGACAGGTTTTTGTTTTCGTTTGTTTTATTTTTTTTTTTTTTAACCTTTCTGGATTGTCAAGAGCTCTCTTAGTGCCATATGACGTTACTGGTAGTAAAGAAAAAGTGAGAGTGTCGTTTGAAATACTATAACGGTGAGTAGGTCAGTTGAATTTTTATAATCTTATTCCTGAAGGTGTCAAAGAAAGTTGTCAGCATATGGGTCATATGAAATATTATTTTCCTTATCTTTCGTGAGTTTTTTTTTTTTTTTTTTTTTTTTTTTGCTAATGGAGGAATAATATTCAGGACCAAACGAAGTCGAAACTCGAATTCCTCAAGTCGGATTTGAATGTTTTGGGATCAAAGTTCTTCAAAATAATTATTGATCCTCGTCTGTTTGATACAATTTCTTTCGCAGCATTAAATTTCGATTAAATATTAAAATTCCAAAATATGGCACAAATTAGTGCTCGTACATCATGTCGGGGGGGGGGGGGTGGTCAATGTTTAGCTTTCAAGATGTTGCACGGTTACCGTGAATAGAACATCAAACTTTGGTCTAAGATTGGAAAAAAAAGCAGTGGTGCAATTTGGCAACCACATTGTTTGCCATTTAAACCTATGCAAAAGTATCGAAAACTTGGAGGTGCAATTGCACCTCCTGAGGATCGATTGTTTTACATAGGTTTAAATGGAGAAAATACGTTGTTGCCACATTGCGCACGAGCCGCCACTGAAAAAGAGGCCAACAACCAGTGAGAAGAGGTATCGAAAATCATCGTTTATGACCTTTTAAGCTTAAATTAAAAATTTCAAATGACATTTTCAGGTTTTAATTACTTATTAAAAATATTCTCTGTGGTTAAAGTTGGTATTGAAAGTTTATAAACGATAAATTGATGTGAAATTTACTCTCTAATTTTTGGCCATTTTTTGACGATCTCAAACCATAGTGCTCGGGTAGGAGGGGGTGTGGGGGGGGAGGGGTTAGAGAGGGAAAACTCATTGCCGCTGCACAAGACGAAAAAACCTTCACTAAAAGGGAGGGCAGTTACTGTCGGTGGCCCTTTTTTAAGGGTGGTGAAACAACCCGATCACGTGATTCAATCTGTGATTCTTCTTTCGTGTCCGAATCACCAATGACATTAACCCTTTCATATCTGAAATTCTGTTCGATTCGAAACGGATTTTTGACCAACATTATTGATCTTAGCGCTCTCTTCATCGAAATTGATGCGCAAATTGTATTTTTATGTTTTTCATAAGACTGCCAGTTATATTCCTGCGTCCATTGGAATGGACTCCAGGTCTGAAAGGGTTAAAAAATCCATGATAAATGTCTCTCATATTTTGGTATAAGATCTTTTTTTGAAACTTGACAAACCAGTCGAAATCCCTTCAGCCTCAGCATAACGAACAACAAGCTGTTTTTTTTACGTTTTTAGCCCCAAAAAATGTGTAACTAAAATTCACTGTGGGGCTAATGTTTTGTAGGCATGATGTTTTTTATATGTATATAGGCAAACAAAGAATTGGGTCAAACATCTGTAGGCATGAAGTTACGTTCGGTATAATGTTGTATAGGCACCAGTGCAGTGGTGAAGCGTGAAATTTGGCAATGATGTATTTTCTTCTTCATTTAAATTCACCAAAAAAATCGAACGCTTCGGTCATAGGTGATGACCACGCATCTCGATCTTTCTAATGTGTTTAAATGGCCGGGAAAAGGAAAGTTGCCAAATCGCACGCCTTGCCACTGATAGGGACCAAGTGTCTTACAGGTAAAATGTATGATGATGAACTGATACGTCACCAATCAATTAACTTGTCTGTACTCACCGTGAAATTATGTTTGTATCCCTGATAGTCTGAAGTATCCGTCTGCACTCGGACCTCCCTTCATTCGACTTTGCTTCATAGTCGTAAAAGTTTTCTGAAACGGGCGTAAAAACAGAAGATTATAAGATAAAGCTCTCGACAAAAAAATCTGAACCTTCCTTATGTATATGGATATACTTTGTGTAGAATCCCTTGCAGAAAAATTCTACAATCAGTTCTGAATTGCTGCAAGAATAATAAACCTCAAAGATACTGCAAAGCCTCTGTCCAGCAATGAAAATGCTGGTGCACTGAAATATCAAGCAATAAGAGATTTTTTCGTTTTTACGACATAATTATCCGCCTCAAATAACCATTTAATTAGGATTTTATGCGAATGATCGCAGACGGATAAGACTTCTGATTCCGTCTTGTGCAACTCATATTAAACTTAGTTTGGGCCATAAATTTCGAATTTGACCTGATGGTTTTAGTCTAAATGTCTTTAATTTAGGACTTTTCTGGAAGGAGGACACATAAAACAGCAGGTGTGCTCTTTATTAAACAATCGACAATCCATCAATATGCTTTTTTACGGAAAGAATTAACACATCTAAAATTTTATATGCCCTTCTTCCGGCAAAGTCATAAATTATTTTCACAATCTATGCAAAATTCAGGCAAACTTATTGACAGAAAATAATAATTTTCAAAATCAGGGCTTCGGAGTGAATGAATTCGCTAAATTTTAAAGCACAATTTCTCCGAAAAATCAAAATCACAACATCGGAAGTTAATTAACAACTGCACTAAAATTCAATGAGATTATAGCCGATAGCGGACAGAATGGGGCTCTTGCAAACTTTTGCTACAGTTGACTGAAGAGTTGATTCTTGCATAAAAACCTGTCAAAATGACGACGAGCACACTAAAAAATCACGAAATTCACTGTCAGATTCGGGCTTAGAGGCGAAGAGACGCAGGTATCAAGGGAGATTCCTATCTAATTTGAGACATATCTCTGTGTTTCCGAAAATAGTGACAACTTAGACAGGAATTTCTCATGGTACCTGTGTGGAGCCGCTGACAATACGATATTGCTGTTATAGCAGTTTTTTGAGTTTATTACTGAATTTTAGACTTTTGTAGTGTGGTTTTAGCTGGTTTATACATCAGATTGCACTGTTCATTTGCTCCCAGCAAAATTTTGCAGGAGCCTCATTATGTCGCAAATAATGATGATGATGATGATGATGATTCAAGATGATGTCCAAAGATGTGACAAGACGTATCAAGATCAACCCCAAAACCAAACATCATTTGCACCAATTAAAAAGAAACAAGAAAAAATAGAAAACATCCTTTGCATATGAATGAATGAATTATTGACAACGCGTTTCTCCGCACTTTTTCCTCTGATAATGACGCACGCGGATTTCCGTGTCTACGCAATTTTCTGCGCGGAAGACAAAAAAAGAACCTGGAGCTTATATTTGTCACATACAGTCATACACATGTGTTTAAATTTATACAAGTGGCCTCATAAAATGAATACAATTGCAACCCACTGTCTTCATTCAATATCAACGTGTTGAAACAAATCTCGGCTGTATAGAATCATATCACTTCATACTTATAGCAACGAGCTATACATTTACTTAGAGTGACAGTTTAATGGGTAACCTGCGTAACCACCATGGGGGATTTTTAGGTTAGGTTTAAGCGAGTAATTTGTCCATTTGATTCCGTGAATTTTGGTGCGGCGTGACGCAGTGGACCGGAACATGCTTTGATCCTTTGTTTAGTGGCGCCGCACCATAATACACGGAAACAAATGAACAAATTACTCGCTTAAACATAACCTAAAAATCCTACATGGTGGTTACGCATCAGGTCACCGATTAAACCGCCACTCTAGATAAATGTATAGCTCGTTGACTTATAGGTGTACTATCTTCAACTTCGCACCCAGGCGTGAATAAGATCGATGGCCATCCATTCACGCGGCAAGACACGAAACTTTCCGAAAACAATGCAAGCTTGGCCTTCGTGATGCATCCAAAAGTGCAAGTCATTATAATTGCGAAAAAAAAAAAAAAAAAAAAAAAAAAAAAAAAAAAAAAAAAAAACCTTATAGTAGTAATGGGACATCAAACAAAGTCCGTCCTCTCAAATTAAATCGTGAGTCATTAAGCACAAACGTATACTCACGAATGTTTTTTAAACATCAATTGAAGATCAACGGGAATAAAAAAAAATGATTGATTGAGCATACTACAGAGCTTGAAACGGAAACTAAAAACTCCCTCTCCCATCGATGAGGTGTAACTTACTTGCTTTTCTATATTTATTAATGTTAATTCAATGGTTTTTTGTTGATCAAAAAGCCTATACTAATATTGATGGCTGACTTGTGAAGAGTTTTGGCTATTGTTGCTGACCACCTGCTCACTGGTGCGTTTTTATAAGTTTCAGACGCAGGCTTCACTAATTATTGTCGATTTTTGAAATTCTTTGAGAAGTCAAAATTTTACTGTCTGTTCTAATTTACAATGTAGGTAATATATCCCTACGGTGTGCTGTTTCGACATGTAAATTTTCAGTTAATAACAAAAAAGGCTTATCGACTTTTATAGATTTTTTTTTTTCTTGGAGTACCTAAGTATTATTTTTAATCAAATAATTCAAATATGTCCGAATTTCATCAAACGAGACGTGGATCGGTGGAATTCTCGAAGGTACAAAAAACTCATATTTATTAATGTCACACTATGGCTTAAAATCTATCGTCGGGAAGCATCTGTATACCGATATTATCGATACTTGGAGCTGTATGTATTGTCGACTCTGTATTTAATGGATTTGTTCAGCTCCGAGTTTGATACAGAGTGTTCTCGACCACGCACTGCACTGATGTCAAACAAATTCTGCCGCAATCAATTTCTCAGGTTGATTTACACAAGCACCAGCCGCAAACTTCCTTTAATTTTTCTTCCCCCACACGAATTTGAAAAAAAGCAGAATGGGTTATATTTTGACGAAAAATTACTTAAAACTTGTCTCAGAATGAGTTTAAGTATGACCGATTTTATGTGTACATAAAACTAGCTAAGGAATCAATTGAACAGCTCAATATGACCGGCAGCTCTTGGTTTATCGCAAGTATTACAAACTTTTCAAATTGTTATATCATTTCTAAATAAAGGCGTTTGGAATGTCCCGGTAAACTATCAGTTACTCGATTTTACTGGGTACCCAATATTTCGCATCGTCACGGGACCTGCCTAAATCGATTTCTAGGGTCAGTTTACAAAAACCGCAAATTGGAGATTTCGTTTCTAATCGAACTTAAACAAATTAGAAAAGGTCATCTTGGAAATCAGTTATCTATAGCTATTATAAATCAAATCGTAAAATATTTTCCTCAAAAAAGCAGTGCAGTCATCGAAAACTACACATCACCACAGTGGCGGCTCGTGCAATATGGCAACAATGGCATGCCTCCATTTAATTGTATGTAAAACAATC
This sequence comes from Trialeurodes vaporariorum, assembly GCA_011764245.1. Classification (NCBI taxonomy): domain Eukaryota; kingdom Metazoa; phylum Arthropoda; class Insecta; order Hemiptera; family Aleyrodidae; genus Trialeurodes; species Trialeurodes vaporariorum. Next base: position 37,482,515 of record VMOF01000379.1, on the reverse strand, counting down.
GATTCGAAAGTGAAGCAGCGCTTCACCACCAATCGATTGTGAAACATTGATTTAAATGGAGGCATGACATTGTTGCCGTATTGCTCGAGCCGCCACTGCATCACCATCACATTCAGAATGACCTCAGCGTTGCCACATGTACGACCGAAGGACTTGTGTCTTTCCCACAAAAACCAATGCGTAAAATATGGGTTTTTATACATGCAATCTGACTTCACTGAATGGCCTAAACCTCATTATACTCCCTTTTTTAAGTCTGTGTGGAATCAAGTGCAAGAGTTTTCCCTTCAGCTTTGCTTCAGTCAGTCGAAAAAGAAGGAAATTTGCTCCGGGTATGGAAGCGACCTTCCGCAACAAACAGTGCATCAGAGAATTAGTCTACACATACAAAGTTCAGTCGAGCACCGAAAAAGTATTTATCTCTCTCTTTTCATTATTGAAAGAGATATGTAAGACAAGGATGGTAAAAAGGACAACCCCCTCCCCCCCTTTCTACATCATTTTCCAACCCATGCATGCAGAAGGAAGACGAGAGAATTAGAAGAATCTCAAATCCTTTGTTAGCTATATTCACAGAGAGTTATACGAAGCCAAATCCACAAAGGGCTTTAAAGGGATTTTAACTTTTACTCCCATCCCACCTCTTACTCTGCCGAGCTTTGTTGGTGGACTAGGTTCATAAATTCGTGGAACCGAGTCGAGTGGTCTGTACGACGTACGTAAGCAAATAAGATTGCAAGTTGCAAGTATAAAGAAAGGTAACGCGCTCTAACTTTAAATTACATTTTCCATCACATAGAGCCAGCTGAGGAATAAATTTTGTCATTCTTATTTATTTTTCTCATATTTACTTTTATGAATAAAAAGACCTGTGGACTAACAAGTAGATGATTTTTTTAAGAGATCCTTTAGAGTCTCTTAATGTGGAGGGTTAAGTCAGATGATATCATGCACGCAGAAATTAGATGCAATTTTGCACATTAGTTTACAAACACTCTTATAATGAAGTACTTGTTTGTTTACATTCTGAGGACAGTTGGTTCAAAGCAAAGATTACGGTGGATTATGGTTTCCAACGGTGTAATGTTTCACTGCCTTTGCTGATCGACACCTATTTATGCTTTTAAAGATTACTTTGGGCAATATAGACATTCTTGAGGTGCATTATGATTAAAATTATACCAGGCTCATCGACAGTAATTTACTCTTTTATCGTATAAAACACCGTGGAACCTCTCTCTTTGTAAACACATGTTTTTGGTGGCACCAGAAGCGGTTAAAACTCATTGGCCAATCTGATGTTGACTAATCTGTTGCATTAACAACTCTCAACATATAGGAGCTTTATTCAGAATCACTTCACTGGCAGATCCAGAACTCGTCCTCTCTTCCACTCTCTCAATTTCTCTTTTCACCCGTCGTCATTTGAAAAAAATTTCTCCATTTAATATACGATTCATCGATGTTTCCTCTATATGAACCTATGACAAATAATCGATCCTCAGAGGGTGCAATGGGACTTCTCAGGCATCGATATTTTTGCGTGATTTTAAATGCGAGAAAAAATGATACTTCGATTTCCACGGCATTTAAGTGATGAAACTGGCAAACTATCTCTTTGGAAGGAACTTGCGCCAATGACGAACACCTTGAATGTCATGAAGTAGACAAAATAATTAATTTCTTATGGGAAGCCGGCATTCTAATAATTAAATTCTCGCAGCGACGCGACGGTATAGTCATCCCTAGTTAAAATTAATTAAGTTTTAAAGCTATCGAGGGGCATCAATAGTAATCGAGGGTTAGTGCAGACGCGAAGTATACCTCAATCGCACCCATTGAAGATATGGGCAAAATCTGTTCTCAAAATTCCGACTTTATTTTTAAACCAATTTATTTTAATGATTGATAGCTCAGAAAACCCATCACAAATATAATATAACCATGTAGCCTGTAGTTCAGCATAATCATCATCTGTTTTTATTCCGATTTAAACAACCCAAAAAAGGCAACATATCAGAAAACGTCCCCAAAAAAATATCCCCAACTTTCGCCTGGAATGGGACTGTAGCTCGGAGCTCGCACTTTTGCTGTAAGCGATATAATAATCAATTCTGGTGTAAAAACCTCCAAAACTACCGATGGCAGCTCAAAAAAATTTCAAAATTCACTCCTAAATTCAATAAAAAGCTTTTATTTGCGTGAGTATAATAATGGCGGAGGACAGTAGGTAAAAGAGGGTGATTCCCATCTAAATTTCGTCACTCTTTTTATGCTGGATCGAATATTTACAGAGTAATGACTCTTGCAAAACTTTTGCTACAGGGCATTGAACATTGATTCTTGCATTAAAACCTGTAAAAATGCCGATGAGTATATACTTTATAAAATCATAAAATTCACTCTCAGAATCGGGCTTAGTGGCGGAGAGACCCAGATCATGGGAGATTCCTATCTAAATTGAGACATATCTCTGTGTTTTGATTGAGAAAGTGACAAATTAGATACGAATCTTCCATGATACCCGCGTTATTGAACTGACATTACGATCTTGCCGTTATAGCAGTTATGTGAGTTTATTTCTAACTTTTGGATTTTTTCAGTGTGATTTTCGTGACTTTCGCTGGTTTTTACATCTGATTGGATTGTTTATTCTCTCACAACAAAAGTTTGCAAAAGCCCTATTTGACACCAGAGTAATGATCCACATCCGATCAATAGTATTTTGACACCTGGTAACATTGGTGTCAAAGGAAAGTCGTCTCTTATTGGTCACTTCTCGATAAAGTAACAGTATTATGAGATGGGAATCTCCCATTATTACTATACCCTAAGCCAATTCACGAAAATCACGCGACTGCCCTTGATGAGCTATCCTTTTTTAACACACGCATTCTAAATGAGGGAAAGAGAGAGAAGGGCAATTTTTTTAATCCACCAATGCGCGGACGCCAAAAAAATGTCACAGAAATTGCATCTTAAGATGTCTAATATTAACCAAAATTATGTATATTTCTGTTAAAGGCGTTTATTTCAACAAGCTCTGCAGGAACGGAGGGTAATTCAAATAATCGTCGAAATTAAAAAGCGTTTCAAGAGTCAAAATAGGTGGAATGATCTAAAAAAATGATAATAGCTTTTCTTTTTGGGCACACGGAAAAAAACTACGGTGAAAATAACCATACGGATACCTGATTTTGGCACCTGCTAGATGTTATGGTAATGTTAACCAGAAGTATACTATGTTTTGACTAGGTACTAGGTGATGTTACCTGATTGCATGTCGAATTTACTCAAAGTATCGGTAACTGTACCATACTTCTGGTCAAGTTTACCGTAACATCTAGCAGGTGCCAAAATCAGGTATCCGTATGGTTATTTTCACTAATCTTTTTTTTCCGTGCATGCAGAGTGACTTTTTGACTCCTGAAAAGTAGTGTGATTAATTTCAATATATTGTTAAATTTACGGCCGTTGGTTTTGTTTAACTTGTTAAAAGAAACAGTTTTTACAGAAATACATGAAATTCAACGACCAAAATTCCGTGAACCTTTATTCTCATGTGGGTCATTTATTATGTCTCCAGAAAATTACATCACATTTTGGGAGCTCTTCATAGAATCCCTTGAAAGGCCCACGGGATTTTGGTCATGGAGCACTTTTACCAGGGTTTCATTTGTTAGATTTCTTTAATCGTTTTAATGGAAATTGCATGATTTCTATGAAAAATATCGACGCCAGCAGAGAATCCAGTTGACGCGGAATTACCCTTACGTATATGGGTTAAATGAGATGAAGAAGAGAACTTGGCCTCTAGATTGCTACCGTGCACCCTATTCGATTGATCATTTACTTGTGTTGATCCTTGTAGGTCAGGTCACATACAACAACACAGCACATTCTCACATCTCAAAAGGCTTGTAACTTCTAATGATAACTGTGAATGTTATGACAACGTTCGAAGACTAGATGACATATGTATCTCGCACGTTCTCTTATGGTGCGAGGACTTGACGACGCACTATGGTCCGCGATCGTTTAAAACAGTGGCGAAGCGTGCAATCAGGCACCGTTGGATTTGGCTCATTAAAACCCATGAAAAATATCGAATTATTAAGGAATCGCCAATGACCAGCGGATTCGACCTTTCCTATGGGTTCAAATGGACAAAATGCCATGTTGCCGAATAGCACGCTTCGCCACTGGTCTAAAAAGTGGCAAAAAATCAAGAGAAAAAAGTATGATAAAGAAAACAAGCGAATTTCTCATCAATTTATCAAAAAAAAAACTTTCAAGATCAACTTTAATTAAAGAAAACGTTTTTGACAAGTAATTTAACCTAGAAATGTCACTAAAAAGTTTTAAATATAGGGTTCCAGCTAATTTTTGCCTCATGCGATTTAGTTCTTGCCAGAACACAAGCGAAAATGACGATAATTAAGTTGAAAGAAATCACGGAATTCACACACAGACTCACAAAATGACTTTAAAGTTTAAGGTGTAAGGTGCCATGGGAGACTCATATTTTGTTTCAGGTTTTTATCTGTGTATTTCGATAGAGAAATAGAGATAGAGATAGAGATTGAGATTGAGAGAGAGAAAAAATTTAGATATAGGAATCTCCTGAGATACCTGCATTGCTCTGTCATATTTTCTCTCAAATGGTGGAGCTACGCGGTTGTCATGGGACATTCCTGTCTAATTTGTCTTTCTCTTTCTGTATAAACACGCAGAGAAAATCCTGGCATTAGATAGTAATCTGTCATGGTACCTGTGTTGTTCTGGCATTACGACTTAACCCTTTTATACCTGGTTTACATTTCAATGTACAAGCGGGGACAAAGGTACTGAGCCAGGGTTTGCAATACGCACAGTACACCATTCAACACGTGTATTACGAGTGTTGAGTGTTGCATATACTCTGGCTAGATATCTTTGTCCCCCGTGCTAGTACATCTGAATAACATAGAATCTAAAAAGAGAAAATGAAAATCAATAAGCATCTCGTTTTATATGAGCAAAGTGTGCCCAGATCAGATGTGAAGGCCAAAAAAAATCCGTTGCTGAACAAAAAGTATTTTTTAGGTTTGAAAGGGTTAAGCTTTAAAGTCATTTTGTGGGTCTGTGAGTAAATTTCGTAACTTTTTAATGCACTTATCGTACACTGAAAAAAATCAATTGTTTAAGCAACAATTCAAAATTTGCTGATTTTACAAAAATTGAAAGTTGCTAAATCAACCAGGGTTTTCTGTTGAGTTAATAATTTATTTGTTGAGTTTACAAAAATAGTTGTTAAATCAACCATATAATGGTGTTCTTTTAACAAAAAAGACATTGTCAATTTAGCAATTTTAAATAGTTAAAAAAATACAGAACTTAGCCCAATTAGCTAATCTTCTATTCAGCTTGTTATATCAGCAAAATAAATTACTGATTTTAATACTTAGTAATTTGTTATTCCAGCATAAAAATTGTTATTTTTACTATTTGATTTGCTGGTTGGGCAAAGTTAGTTGTTAAGCTAACAAAATGAATTGCTGATTTAGCATTTGAGTTGTTAATTTAACAAAATTATAGTTTAATTTAGCAAATCATTTTGTTCTGTACTTTTTTAACTATTTATGTTTTTTCAGTGAAGAATTAATTTCTCAATCGCTTATAGCAAAAGTTAGTAAGATCCCTTATAAGCTTTAAAACGGTCGTAAACGAAGACTATCGTTTACACTTTTCCGCGCCAGATTATTCTTAATTCTTAGAACATTGTGCGTCAATAGACTCGCGTCGCATATCGGTCTCGCCGTCCCTTTCTGAATGAGCCCTACCTCAAAGAGGAGCCGATATGGAGTGGCAAGTTACACGCCGAAGTTGCAGTGTTGCCAGATTGGGGTGAAAAATCCGTATGCTTTACATTGATTTAAATGGGGACGATACGGCTTTTTACCCTCCATCTGGCAACATTGCGAAGTTGAGACCAAACCATAAACTTGTAAACTTAGCGCATTGTCCATTCAGGAAACATTATTTACCGGTCATTATTGCATCGAGCAAGGTCTCGGCGAGAACTGATTTATACCGTAAAGGTGGACGACCAACCACTCAAATCTTATACTTATACTTCTTCAGATAATTTTAGAGACTCCCCCCCCCTCCTGCTTCTCCTACCACCGGGACCGGGGCCACACATCGAGAAAAAATGATTCATACTAAAATGCAATCAGTATATAGCTCTTAAAAAATACTCCACCTGTCATGGATGTCATTAATGTTTCATTAATAAAGCTCGTTAAATTTTACTACCTACCAAAAAGTCAAATGATGTTTATTTTTTTATTCCCCTTTGAATAAACATTATTCCATTAGTCACTCTGTGGTGAGAGACGGGGTGGTTGTAAATTCAATTCAGAATGATAAAATGCTTTTGCGAACAGAAAAAACAGGAAAAAAACATTATTTGGTTGCGCTGACAAAACCGTTGGTAGAAAAATGACCTTGCAAAAAACTTTAGTATTATAACCAAATATTTGGCTTAAACCCAGAAAAATCTCTCTGCTTAGGAGTTCAAAACTTCTGATTATTAGCATCCTGCAGTATTTGAAGTTATTTTTCTACCTAAAGTTTTGTCAGCGTTACCAAAGTGTTTTTTTGTTTTTGTTTTTTCTTCGCAATGATTCTGCGATGGTTCAATTTTAACCAAGAAATTTTGAACTCAAATCATGGCAAACGTAAAATTTACAATTTTCTTGGACTGTCGAAAATTTATACCAAGTTATGGTAAATCTTATGATAGCTGTTGTTTTAGTGTAGGTACGTTTTATTTACACTGAGTTGTGGCTATTAGCTGTTAGATCGGCATCTGCAGTGTTGACGTAATGATGCGTGCAATTTGGCATGCATCGAATTTCGTCCATTTAAAACCGTTTCAAATATCGAAGTATTGGGGGTGCACTGTTCACAGTGCGCTCCCCTCACCCGATATTTTACATGGGTTTAAATGATCGGAATGCAACTTCGTCAGATATTACGTGACGCCACTGTTTTCTCGGTGTAAATCATGACAAGTACGGAAGCAAAATCATACCAAAAATTACCGTAAAGTCCTCAAGCGTCACGTATCCGTTCCCTTTTTTATCCATCAGGTCGAATACTGATTCCAGCTGAGATGGCGAGAAAGAGATTTCCGATTGAAGAAGCCTCTGCAGTGGGGGGAAAAAAATAGACAAATTACAACATTGCACTTGCACAATCTATAATGTTTTACGTATACAGGGGGGAGAGGGAGAACAAAAACAAAACAGAAATGGCTGGTAAGTAAAAAACAAAGCATTGCGTAGCATATGCAGAGTATGCAAACGCGGCACGCTGCGTGTTACAGCACACGAAGTTCTGAGAACGTCAAAACGTGGCCAAAATCAGAATGTAAAAATCGATCATTTCTAAAGTTTCAAAACCAACTTTAATCACAGAAAACATTTTGAACAAGTAATTTCAGTCTAAAAATGTCACCGGAAAATCTTAAATTAAGCTTAACCCTTTCAGTGTTGCATTAACAAAATTTAGTTTTACAAATCTCAGACCTTCACTAGTAGAGGTCGTATTACCTTTTCTCGTATCATTTCGTGTGCATGTAACTTTTTTGAAATTTCATACCCGGCAATATATGAATCGCCCAGTGTGGTCCTAAAAACGTCCTGAAGAGAGCACTGTTGACAGATTTTCCTATAAATGAATAAATTTTATACAAAGTCAAATGGAAACAGTGCTCTCTGTAGGACGTTTTTAGGACCAAATTGGGCGATTCACTTTTTGCCAGGTAAGAAACAATGTTAACAAACGTCCTCTATGAGGGACTATATAGCGGAAGGGTTAAAAGGTCAAAAACGATGATTTTTGATTAATTTTTTTTTTTTTTTTCAATGATTTAAGCCACTTTTTATATCGATCTCAGACCATAGTGCAGCGATACGATGGGCGTTTTGGGATCCCATTATTCGTTCTACTTGATCCAGCAGAGCGCGGGTTCGTTCGACCATAATCGAACATTTGTTTTAAAAAATAATGTGGGTTGATCGTTGCTTCAGTGATCGCAGCGGCTTTGACGGCGCGGCGTTCGTTTTAAATAGATCGTCGCCTACTCAGTCAGTACCTCATGACGCCACCCATTCATTTGGTGAATAATCCATTGAAAAGTTATATTATATACGCGAGAGGATTTCTCAGGCGAGTCCGTCTATGCGGCTATGCTCAAAATGAGTGAAATCAGGGCTGCCGTATACGTTCTGAAGATCTTAAGAGGACTTTTTCATTCTCCGGTGATTATGATTTCACCAGTTGACAAAAATACTAGAGGAAAGGAACCAAAACCGGACCGCTGTTTTGTTTTTGGGCTGTAACTCAGCTAAACATTGATGAAATTTAAAAAAAAACTTTATATCAACATGTACATAGAACCCTTACCTTCAAAAAAATTGCGTTGGTTTAAAATTTGAGCCATTAAAATTTTTGTGAGAAAGAAAATTGCGAAAGAAGTCAAAAATACCGTCTGAGAAAAGGGGCTCCAAAACCGGACCGCCTGGTAAATTTCACTCATAATCACTGATTTTTTGCTCTAATGCATATTTCTTAACTAAACAACCATGGCTAAGGTACGTCATGAGAGGAAATGAAACAAGTCAGCATTTGTACCTTGGAAAATCCAAAAATGTTTATCGTAAAAATTTTGATGCAAGAAATTGTGATAAAAATGGAAAAAATAGCAGAAATTGAAAATCGATTGAAATAAAGATTGAAAACATCTGCAAACCACCAATATAACAGCTAGGTAAGCCCGCAATACTCAGAATGTCATCAAAGTTTCCTAACCCAGGCCAAAAATCTAGGCGGTCCGGTTTAGGGGATGTCAGTTCTAGAGAACTTCCTAACCTCACTACGGTAAAAGAAATGGGACTAAAGTAAAAACTTAGGCAGATTTACAAACCTTAGGTGTTACCAAATAACACCAAATCACAAAAAATCACTAACCTTTATCTTAAGTATAAAATGTAGGCCCCAACAATAACAAACTTGGAAATTTTGACAGTCACGAATAGCCAAATTTCAGCATTAAATGCGTTTTACGACAAAGACAATGAATGAACCTAAGGTTTCGATGCATGAGCGACACCTACGGGTAAAAGAGAGTAACTTGACGCCATTGTCGCTACAGCACAGCGTCATTTTGGCGGAGAAACGCGAGGCGGTCCGGTTTTGGGGTACCGGTCCAGTATTGGCGACCCTCCTCTAACACAGGTCAGTTCAGCAGTCTATCTACTGTGACGCAGTACAGCAATCTGATCTGTAATATATTTTCAACCGATTGAACCATTTGACGCTATCGAAATTCCATCAAAGTTTCGCCCTCTGAGGGTCAGGTTAGTCTGGTTAGTTCCAAACAAAGTCACTCATCCGTCTACACATGGAAGGTAGTTAACTGTTCGTACTTGGAGGAGTTGGAATTGCCTATACCATACATCAAAGGCGTCCAAAAAACCTTATCTTATAAGTGTTTTCATTGATAATCGCGTACAGGTATCCGGAATGGAGACTGAAACAATGTGAAATATGCTAGAGGATCAAAACGAGTATATACTTGGGCTTGGCCCTTAAAGGGTTAAAGTCAGAAGTGATTCCATCGGGCAATGGCTAAAAAGATTACAGACCAGTGTATTTTCGTGGGCTGTTGTAAGACGCCCTGGTGTCGCCCTGCTGATTGTTGAACTGGACTGTATATGTGTCATATTTTTGTAAACTGATGAAATCTTCGGTGAATCAAAGAAATCCCTCTTAACCCTTTTAGTTCCTCGTTCCTCGCATCGATGGGTAAGTTGCAATTAAGGGTCTGAAATGTTATGTTTTTTATAAAAAATTAAAGTATACTTAATGAGCTGAGAACAACAAAGATGCCTTTGGTTTCTAATTTAGTTCCATTGTTCCGAAGATGAGATCTTGACCCTAATTACATTGTTTTAAATGGGAATTTCGCGTAGTGACGTCACTGCGCACATGACTATTTGCTATTTTACACGTGTTTATTATCTCTAAAACCGGGACGCTTTGGAAAAAACCAAAGCACAAATTGCTCTCAGCTCATCAAGTAGTATCTACTATTTTCGTTCAAAAAACACACAATTTCAGACCCTTGCAACAGCCCCATTGCGTAGCTCGATGGCTCATAGGTAATAAATCTAACTACAAATGATTAACAATTGCAAAACAAATTTCTCATCAAGCGCCTTCAATTACCGGGATAGGCAAAATGAACACTGCTAAGTACGAATATTGAACTACCCACTGCATTTGAGCTAGTTACAACTTTGATTTCTTCTGGTAACCTGAGCCTGGTAGTAAAATATTCAAATTTCGCTAAAGTCCTGAGTAAAGTCCTTTAAGGGGAAAAAAATCCGATAGAAATGTATTGACATATAGGTTTCGGTTTTTGTGATCATGAAATGACCGGCTTTCTATTTGCTTTTTAAGTGAAGAGTGGCGAAGCGGGCAATCTTGCAACGTTGCATTTCGTTCATCTAAAGAGCTTGATTCAAAATGGGGGTTTTTCCCCCCCCCCCCCCCCACCGATTTTCCTGAAACTTTGTATTTTGATAGTACTTGATATAAGTAGTCTTTTTTTTCAAATAAAGTTTTTCCAAAAATAATTAGGGGGAGTTACAGTGTTGCAAAGTTGCACCTGTCAAAAATTCATAACCTTCGCTTAAATCATTTGATTGAAACGCGGTTTTCACCAAAAGATGCGGATTGTAAAGCACTTTCATGTCATTCAAACGGAATTCCATTTCAATAATTTTTGACTTAGTTATCGTCATTTTTGTGATTTTTAGGCCACTCAAAATCTACTTAAAGTGAAATAAAAAAAAAATGGTATTTTTTGATTTTGACCTGGTTGAAATATGTTATTCCTCTTTAAATTCTGCGTAAAATGAACTCAAGCAGAATGCAGGGCGATTTTTTGTTCCGGAGTTATGCATTTTTTAGTAAGCGAAAAACGAGTTTTTTAGGGTACCTATGAGCGTTCGATAGAGAGGCTCAAGTCAAATAAATGGAAACGGTATTTTTTTGATTTTGATCGAATTGAAATATGTTATTCCTACTTAAATTCTGCGTAAAGTGAGCCCAAGCAGAATGTGGGGCGAATTTTTGTTGCGAAGCTATGCGCGTTTTAGTAAGCGAAAGTCGAGCGTTCTATGGAGAGGCTCAAAGACGTGGGTAGCCCGGGTAGCCTCAACCACTTGACTTTCGCTTACTAAAACGCGCATAACTCCGCAACAAAAAATCGCCCCATATTCTGCTTGGGCTCATTTTACGCAGAATTTAAATAGGAATAACATATTTCAATTCGATCAAAATCAAAAATACCGTTTCCATTTATTTGACTTGAGCCTCTCTATCGAACGCTCATGGGTACCCTAAAAAACTCGTTTTTCGCTTACTAACAAATGCATAACTCCGGAACAAGAAATCGCCCTGCATTCTGCTTGAGCTCATTTTACGCAGAATTTAAAGAAGAATAACATATTTCAACCGGTCAAAATCAAAAAATATCATTTTTTTTTATTTCACTTTAAGTAGATTTTGAGTGGCCTAAAAATCACAAAAATGACGATAACTAAGTCAAAAATTATTGAAATGGAATTCCGTTTAAATGACATGAAAGTGCTTTACAATCCGCATCTTTTTTGGGGAAAACCGCGTTTCAATCGAATGATTTTAAACGAAGGTTATGAATTTTTTACAGGTGCAACTTTGCAACACTGTAACTCCCCCTAATTATTTTTGGAAAAACTTTATTTGAAAAAAAGACTACTTAAATCAAGTACTATCAAAATACAAAGTTTCAGGAAAATCGGTGGGGGGGGGGGAGAAAAACCCCCATTTTGAATCAAGCTCTTTGGAACCTGTAAAAAAGATTGACTTCTAGGTGTCTTCACCGCGCACCCAACAGTTCGATATTTTTTTATGCTCTCAGGTGGACAATGACAAACAACAATAACGTTGCTAGAATGTACGCTTCGCCACTCATAAGCACGATTAGCAAGCCGGTCGCTATATGCCTCTTGGATTGGATTCCGCCTGCGACATAAACATGGGTGATCATTACTTTTTTGTGCAACGTAATTAAGTGACAAGAGCGAAGAACGAAGGAGAATATTTTAAAATAAGGAAGACTGAACAAATGAATGAAATACACGCTCGTTATTCACAGGGCAGCAGACACTCGGACAGGTTATTGGCAACTTCTATAGTTTTTAATTTCTGATTTACGATGAAAAGCCAAAGATTGCCAAAGTAGGAACTATTGTTCTAAATAAAGTAAACTTACATACATTAAGCCACAGAGAAGCACAATAAAAGAATAGAGTTTGACAATTCTTGCATCAGGAGCGGAAAGAGGTAATTGTGACTTTTACTGAAACGAATACCTGACTAGCAACAGCAAACCCCTATATGCAGCGGCAGATCTAAGAGAGCGCCTCCCCCCCCCCCCCCCCAGAATCCTAAAATTTTTGCCCATTATCACCAAAAATAGCCCAAAATTGCTTCCTAAGATGCTTCAAATTTCAAATTCCATAGGCGTGCCCCCCTCCAAAACAAGCTTCTGGATCTGTCTGTGTGCTGTTTGCAGTGGCACCACGTACTATTTGGTAACCATTTTATACGCCATTTGAACCTATAAAAAAGTATCGATTTCAGGGTGTTGGTGAACCCTCTGAAGATCTACTATTTTCTGTAAATATAAATGGAAAGAATCTGATGTCATCATAGTGATGGCGTAGCCAAGGAGGGGTGTGTGTTCATGAGGTCTGGACTACCCCCCTTGACACCAAAATTTCCCTAAAAAAGATAACTTTCTGCGTTCTCAGAGAAATTTTACCAAATAATAACATTTGGATCCCCCCTTGAAAATTTTTTGGACCCCGGATCTCCCCCCCCCCACTTTCGAAAAATTCCTGGCTATGCCACTGTTAAACCTGATTGCATGAACCGCCACTGGCTGTATACGGCTGCATACGCAGTGTTTAGGTTCAAAATGAGAATGTTTTGCTCAATTTATAAAGCAAAAAACAAGTTTTTGCAGAAAATCGTCATGGATGAGAGCGAGCTCAACAGAGTCTCAAACGTATATTCTTCAAAAGTCTGTGAGTTTCGGACCTGCAGGCTGATGCTGCTCGTTTGGACGAGACGATACGAGGTAGCGAGAATCGACCAATCCCATTGGTTGAAATGGCGTCACGTGACAGATTTGAAGTCATTCAAGGGGAGGATGCGCGGGATTATTTTCAAATTCATGACTCGGATCCCGCGCATCCTCCCCTTGAGTGACTTCAAATCTGTCACGTGACGCCATTTCAACCAATGGGATTGGTCGATTCTCGCTATCTCGTCTCGTCTCGTCCAAACAAGCAGAATCAGCCTGCTGACATTAACCGTTGAGTGTTGTTGAAGCCTGCTTCCAACATAATATTTTATTTCCTGGGTATTCATGTTTAAAAGTATATTCAGCCATCACATCATCGGTGACATCATTATTTAGAGGTAAAAATTTTAAAAAGAGAAAAAGCTTTCAGTTTTCATAAAATAAATAAAAAAATTTAAAATTTAAAATTTAAAAAAAAAAAAAAAAAAAAAATCTACTTATATTTGTTACAGTCCTTTCCATTTTCCTGTCAAGAATTGAACATTAATCAAGCTATACTGTTTGTTGAGATTGATTGTCAAAAAAACAAACTATTCAAAATTTGAGAGCATCAAATCTCTTTGTATTCGCTTAAACAATTATGCTTATTCTACCTGTAATAAATTCAAGTATCCTTGAGATGTATAAATAAAACCCTGATTACTTTCAATGTAAAAAAAAACACAGCGGCTGTTTCATCACTTTTTCCAGACGTAGAAAATGTTGATTGTTTTGTCTGGGGAACTACTTATTATTGTTAGTAGTGATATATTCTGGTTTGAATCAAAATTTTTCACTAATTTGATGCAACTAAATCCATATGCAAACTCATCGTAAAGTTATATAATCCTCTGCGATTGACGTTTAATGATTTTGAATATCGTTTGTGATGTTCACTGAAAAATAAAAAAAAAAGAGCTGAATTTAACTAGTGTTTTGTTAAAAGTATGAACACCACTTAAAAAGTGTTAGTTTGGCTATTTAAATTAGTTTAAAAAATAGTTAAATTAACACGGCACGGAGGTAATTTAAATAGTCAAACTGATAGTCGTAAAGTGGTATCCATACTCTTAACTATAAAATAGTTAAATTCAGCACTTTTTTTTAGTGTACGATGTCCAGAGAATTCTTCATTTTAATCCACTGTGAGGCTGAGAAACGGTCAAGTTTAGCTACCATTGTCGTAGCTTGCTTTTTGGCTTTCTATCTTCAACGCAACATCGGACAATGAACAACGCTTCGTCTCTAACGATTGCAAATTATCACCTCAAAACGGGGGAAAAAAGTAAACGTGAATGAATTATCTCTAAGAATAATTTTAAAAGGAATAAGAATGCGTAATATCTTATTAATATTCATTTTTGTGATGAGAGCTTCTTCTAAGAAACAAAACAGTAGCCAACGGCCAAGTGGGTGTCATTCCAACAAGAGAAAAGTTTACAATTGATGGAGTTCTATAGAATGCGATTTGGTGAAGTGTGCCGGTAGCGATGCTTGGAAGATTACAGATCTTGGTTCAGTAGTAAGTCTATGTACATTAAATATTTTGCAATCAATAATCTTTTTCGCACCATAGCAGGACGCTCCGTTGAATGATGGAACTCCCACCGAGCGGATGTATCTGCATGAATGCATACACCATGTAAATACGTAACAATTGAGATACATATTCATTCACTCCTTACGCTGTTAATGTTTAGGAAGTAGATATTGTTCCATTGATGATATCATGCCCTCTTCCAAGATAGGGTTTGGCAGTAAACTTGACTCGTCTCAAGTAGCAAGAAATAAACTATAGCCATGTAATTAGCCCCTAAATTGTATTTACCTATATACACTATATACTATGTCAATATTATTCATCTACTCTAGTAAGTACATACATAAGCAAAAAGGTTAAATTTTGTCCCAGAATTTAACTACAATTAGATATGAGTATAGCATATACTCAAAACAACACGATATATTTATAATTAGTATAATGTACAATTAGTTATAAGAAAATGAATTAATTCCAACTGTGGAAGTCTTCATAAAAATAAATGTTTAAAAAAAAAAAAAAAAAAAAAAAAAAAAAAAAAAAAAAAAGATGATATCATGGCGCAAAAAACCAGTATTCGGTTCCTTCACGCAATCATCTTTCTTTTGCATCTTGAAAAAATCATTCCCTAGGTATAGAGCATCTAGAAAAATGAGGTCTTTATTAGCTGCGTGAAAAAGTAGGGTAAAATTTTGAATTTCTATCTTCATTTGTAATCTAAAGCTCGTGATTTGAAACCGGGAAATAGATGGTTCACTCAAAGAACTCACAAATCAGTGAAAGCTCCGAGGTTTTATTTCTTTAGGTCAACGAGAATTTGGATTTGTCTACGAACTATCTATGACTTCAACTATAAGTATAAAATTACCGACTTATACAATTCTGTCGATTTTTGTTTGTTTTTTATTTATTTGTTATTAACGCGGTAAGTAGCCACAAGCCAGAAATTCATTGATCTCCCTCCCCCTCCGCCCCTCCACCCCCTCTAAAAGGTTAAATGAAATGAGCCGGGTAAAACGGATCGCTCCGAAAATTGTGAAGCTTTTTTGTCTCAAAACTTTTACTTAGTGACAGCATAGTAGCATCATTTTCAACAGTGCATTTTGTCCACTTAGGCCCGAATATGAAATATCGATTTGAGGGTGTGCATTGGGCAGCCTCAAATACGAGGGTGGATTTTAAATTAAGCTTACCTATTTTTTTTCTCAAAAACTATCAATGCTAGAAAAAAAACAAACCCAGCATTGAATCGTACGTACTTTCAGCTTTCTAACGAGCTTTAGTTTTTCAAATTTGGCCAACGCGTGCGGAGATATCGTGGATTTTCCCCCACCCGTCTCTCCTTCAAACGTGCCCACCTTTTCACGCGCTATAGAAAACTGCGAGTTTCGCCAGGCGATACGCTTATCTCCGGATCAGACATCTCAATAACACCTGAATGCATGTTTTTTACTTAATAGACTACTCTTCTTTTGATAAAATGATCCAATTTGTATCGATCTTCAAACTTTCGGTCAGTACTGAAAGTGCAATAATCGTGAATTGAAACTGGATTAACAGCTTGCGCCAAAACCTGGTTGAGGAGTATAGGGAAAGAATTTTACGAAGGCTGTATATAGAAATTGTTGCACCGATATAAGAAATTCAAGAATCTAGCGGGTGACTATGTCAAAAAATGAGATGAGATGCCTCACAACAATGTTATAACTTGTTTCAATAAAATAATAGCTCTATTTTACTTTTTCAAAGTCTTGAACTCATGTTTTCTGTGAGGCTAAAAAGGTGGGCACGTTTGAAGGAGAGACGGGTGTGGAAAATCCATGATATCTCCGCAACGCGTAATCTAAATTTAAAAAACTGCAGCTCGTTAAAAAGCTGAGAGTATGTACGTTCCAAATCTGGGTTTGTTCTTTTTTTCTAACATGAATAGTTTCCGAGAAAAAAAATAGGTAAACTTACTTTAAAATCCACCCTCGTATGTTTGAATTCAAATGGACGAAACGCAACTTTGCTAAATTGCAGGAATTAAACGCCCTTGGATTCGATGATGCAAGTTCTATTCAATCGTGTACTTTTTAAAGTCGGCTCGCACGTTTAAAATTTTCAGTAAAAAGTACAGACTTTTTAGGAACAAAAGAAGAAAAAACAAAAACAAAAAAACAAGTGGATCACGCAAATCTCTATGACGTCACTCTCACTGATTAGCACTTGCGAGCCTGGAATACACGTATATTATAGATGGTTTTCATTTTCTAGTTCACGTCGATGATCGACGACCGTCCTGATGTTTTCATTTACTACGTGTGAGTGTGACCAACATATACGGCATACGCGTTCACACATCGTTTTGATCACTATCTCACGCAACTCGTATTTACTTACAAAGTAGCGAAGACTTTTAGTTGTAATTAATTAATAACAGTTACTTGCTTCATGACATCATTTCCACTTGGCGCCTATGCAGCACAACTATCCCGTTGATAAAAAAAAAAAAAAAAAAAAAAAAACAAGTTGGAACTTGCAACACTGGAACAGTGTTAGCAAAGAGAGCATGAGTGTCGGCCGTAAATCATTGTAAGTGTGGAGTTCCATATTGATAGTACAAAACTGCGACAAAGTCAATCGCAACGCTGCATTTGTGTTTGTATAACAGTGATCGCTGTAAAAATAACTTGATAGGTCAAAGTGGGAATGAAAATTTACTTATAGCGTGTTGAAACAGTTGTTCACGAGGCGAGGTGAATACTGTGGTTTTGAAAATCGATTTCGATAGTGATAGTTCCTTTAAAATCGGATGACGCAATACCAATCCTAGCAAGCCGCAAAGTCTAGTTTAGTTATTTGGGACTTTTTTAGATTTCTCTCGCCTGAACCAAAGTCATCAGGAAGGAAATTCTTAATACCAATCCTAGCAAGCCGGAAAGTCTAGTCTAGTTATTTGGGACCTCTATAGAATTTTCCTCGCTTGAACCAAAGTCATCACGATGGAAATTCTTCGTCTTTATGGTTTCAGCTCTTTTTGTCTCAGATTAAAAAATGAATGTTAATATTGATCAAATGTCATCCGACACTCATCAAGGCCCTTAAGGAACGTAATATGAACTAGAAAAAAACTCATTCAATTTTTAAGGGAGCTTAAACGGTCCATGAGAGACGAAATTCGCGGATACAGAGTATCCACAGTTTATTTCAATGTTCGATCTGACAAGACCGTGCGCCTTTGAAAAATCGATATCTCGATAGTGAATCGATGTATTGCAATTCGGTTTGCACCGGTCGAAAGCGCTTGCTTGTGACTGACAACCTCGAAAATTTCAGATCCATCCGAGTTTATTTAATGACCTTACAGGACCTCTCGCGGCCGCAGTTAGACATTTCTTGTCAGAGTTACGCTGAAACGGGGAGTAGTTTGATATTTTTAATAAGTCCCCCTAAGATGATATTTTTGGCTCGAAACTGCATTGAGCCCTCTCGGGACATCATTGGGACCCGAAAAAAAGCGGAACCGATATAATACGGCACACGACTGGTTCGTGAGAGACGAAATTCGCCTTTTTCCAGCCTCCAGCGCCCCTCTAAGGTCGATCTGACAAGACCGCACGCCTTTGAAAAATCGATATCTCGAGAACGAATCGATGGTTTGCGCACTGCGGTTTGGATTGGGCGGTAGCTTCAGCTTTTAGATAATTCTTGAAAAAAATTCAGATCCATCCAAGTTTTTAAACGGATCTTATGGGACCTCCCGCGGCCGCAGTTAGACATTGTACGTGAGACTTACGCTGGAGTTGGGGCCACGCCCCCCCCCCCCGATATAGACTTTATCGGTCCGACATTTGTCAGGGCCCTTAATGAACTTCATGTGAACTCAAAAAACTCACATATGACTTCTCACGGCGCATGCTAGGTCCATGAGAGTCGAAATTCGCGGATTTTAGAGAATCTTAGATTTCTGACCCTATACCGCGCGCCTTTGAAAAATCGATATCTCGAGAGTAAATCGATGTATCGCAATTCGGTTTGGACCGATCAAAAGAGTAAGCTTACCGGTACTCGCCGTTAAAATTTTGGATCCATCTGATTTCATTTTGAGACCTTACTTGAGTTACTTGGACCCCAGTTGGAATTATTTTTTCGGAGTTACGCTGGCAAGGGGGTCGCTCCCTCTCTTGGAAAACTGTGGAGGGGGCCCTTTGCTGGGGCATACATTCTATTTTTCATTTTTTTTTTTTTTTTTTTTTTTTTTTTTTTTTTTTTTTTTTAATTTTATATTTGTGTCCAATCTAAGTTGGGGGAGGAGGAGGAGAGTACCTGCAAGTCAACCGGCAATTTACTTTTGATAGTGGCTGCGGGTCGAGGGTGCGGATTGCGGACTTTTAACTTGTTGTGGGGTTTACAGGGTGGCCGTGTCTAAACTTATGAGAAAAGAAGGCAGCCACAGACCGAAAGAACGTTCAATTTCTGGTTCAGAGACCATGGACAAAGACATGGGCACCCGCAAAACAATTGCCCGGAGGGGCAACTTTTTGAATGTCAATGGAAGGTCTAGGGGACACCACCTAGAGACGGGCAAGTCTAGAGAACCCCCCCCCCCCACTTCCGCCCAAAATAGAAAATAAATCAATTATCCTTCCAAATGGTAGAAATTGTAAGTGATTGTAGCATGTAGTTGTATCAAAAGTAATTCTATTTTTGACGTGTTTGATATTATGAATAAAGTGACAGCATCAGATGATAGAAATAGTAAAAAGCTGAGTACAACTATTCCTTCTTTATTTTCATTGTCCTGATGAATTCTAAGAGTTAACCTATTTAAATTAACAAAACCAAAACTCTTGCCTATACATTCTCTAATCATGTAATTATCGACCAGAGGATTCTGAATTTTCAAGGAAGTTCGCAAAATTCTCGTTGCCAACGGTAGTTGCCAATGTAGACACGTTCATACTAGTAGATTTTAAAACTTCTTTCGGCGAGGGAGATGACGGGTGGGAAGGATGATGTCGTCTGAATCAGGAGGGGGTGGGGTAAAAATCAGGGGGAGGTCTAGATCTGGGGGAGAGGAATCCTGAAACTGGGGGGCGAGCTGTATAGTGGCAAGAGGTGGTTGGGCACCACTGCTTAGGGGGGGGGGCTACTTCCCGCCCTGCCCCCCCCCTAAATTACGCCCCTAATTAAAATTGTAAAGTAAACTAAGGATAAAGTTTGTTAACTCTTACTCCTTTCGTTATTATTTGATCTTCGAATGTTCCGATTCTTTTTATTGTAAAGTTTTGATTTTTCTGAATTAGGGGGGGGGGCGCCCATTGACAGATAAGGGAGAAAGGTAAGTGTAGGAATTTGCACGGGAATCCGGCGTAGTGTGCCGCAAAAATTACTACCAATGGCGGATCCAGAAAATTCTTTTAGGGGGGGGGGGGGCTTCACGCCTATGAATTTTCAAATTTGCAGGGAGGAATTTATGGGATTTTAAGTAGATTCCATGAATCTACTTATTGCGGAGGGTGCGATGTTGGATTTTTCGGGAAATTTTATCAAATGAGCACGTTTCATGGTCCCCTGAGTGAGAAAATACCACTCGTTGAAAATTGTATATATATATATATATATATATATATATATATATATATATATTTATATGTATGTTTCAGCCAGTTTTACCGTTTTTATGTACCACGATCCTGTTCGTAATTTTTGGTTTTTGCTCTTGAAATTTTTCTCAACTATTTGTTGGGTTGATTTCTTGGATGAGTTCGAAGATGGTGTAAATCCGATTGTTAGTTTTCGCGCTATGGGCCGTGTTTGAGTCGTGAAATGTGTTTTTGACGTTTGTTTTTAGGAGTGTTTGTATTGAGCGTTTTTTTTGGGAAAATTTATGTTAACCGTTTTGTTACGCAACTTTTTACTTGAGTCATTTTTTTGTGTTTTGCGTTGTAAGCGAGTTAAAGTGATGTGTTTTTCGGGTTTTTTGGCAGTGTTTTTATATGAAGAAATTGTTTTTTTGGTTCAAAAATTTCAGTATATATCGTGGAGGATGTTTTTAGTTCATATGCTCCATCCCTTAAATTTTCCTTGTGTTTTACGTGTTTTAGGAGCTATTTAGTTTCTTATGGGATTTTACATGTGAAAGACAAGGATAGAGTATTGGTATAATTGCTCGTTCTTTGTTTTACACGTGCACTGTTGCTTAGGTACGTTATTTATTTATTTTCTTGTTTGATCAGCTGCTCTTATTCAGATTTATTCCTCATTAGCGTTACAAAGATTACACATTTTTCTATCTTGGTACTATAATCTTTTTCTCATGGGTATTTTTATTTAAATGTTGAACAGCTGATAAAAAAAAAAAAAAAAAAAAAATGAATAATTCAAAGAAAATCATAACATAACCTATTTATTGAAATTTGTGAAAAACTTATATAACCTAGCTTTTATTTCTCACTTGCATTGTAAAGATTACACATTTCTCTATTGGTAATATAATCTTTTTCACAATAATATTTGGATTTTGAGCAGCTGATGAAATAAAAAAAAAATTTAACGAAAATTATAACCTATATGTAAATTTTTGAAAAAATGATGTAACCAAGCATGGAATCTACTTCGTCTTACCGGCCTGCCGGGAGGCATTTTTTCTGTTGAAAAAAGGCAAAGACTACCGTGAGTTGGGGGGGGGGGCGTGCCTTTCCCGAATCCGCCGCTGATTACCATGTAACACTGAGCCACGATGACCGATGTCGCATAAAACCAGGTAGAAGACCCGTGGCGGGCGTGGCATCCGTGGACCGTGATGGCTGTGAAATTGGGATGAAGTAGATGGACACACATCATTCATGCAATCTGCACAACGCGGCAAGCAACTGTTGTAGGCGTAGGTGCAGTAGTTCGTGGGGAGGGCAAAGGGGACGGGAGGTCGTCACAAAACCATGGACGAAGATATAACTAGACTGTTGTTAGTCCTGTTTTGCTCTCGACCCCAGCGCTCCAAGCAGCGGTCAGCTGAACTACTCTTTCAAGTGAGCGATCCTGGCGATGTGTCCATGCTCACATGCTGTGCTACTGCTAAAACCGTTGTTGGAGTTGGTCTGTTATGGCATGGCTGTCAACTGTTGTCGGCGACCCAAGAGGATCAGATAACTCAGTATCTCAATGGAAGATCGAAAGCAAGGGAAATCCAGAATCAACTTTGGACAAGGTAACAGAAATCATCAGCAAATTAAAAGAGTCGCCTGATCTCTACTAATAAAACAAATGTCTATGTACTCTTTCTTGTTTGATTCCGTTTTGAGGTTAACTGTGGTGTATAGTATTTCAGTCCTTGATTAATCATTTTCGACAATTCAGGAATCTTTCAAGAAATACTCCAGACGTTTGCTTTTTAGCGGATTTTGCTTCCTTTTAATTCGCTGATCATTTGTTCCCTTCGTTCAATCGTGATTCAAATTACCTACACGGTATACATTTGCGGGAAGGCATGGGAGAAAGGGAGCCGGAGCGGCCACCGCTGCAGCGGTTCGCTTTTAGTTGACCCTTACTGCTGCTTGGAGCGCTGCGGTCGCGCTCGAAAACCCGCTAACAGGTTTTAACACGGGCGGAGATAGGAAGTCGGCAGTTCTTAGTTATATCTTCGTCCATGGCTCGGAATGGTCTTAAAATTTTCCTTAGGATTTGATCTAGAACGCAACGTTCTTACATTTTCGAAAAGTTAACTCTAGCTCTCGCAATTAACGATTAAAGGCGGAAAAAGCATGGTTTCAGGACCGCGGAACAGTGGCGTTATCTAGCGGATGAGAATCTTACTACAGGTCGCTGAGGATTCACCTTAAAACGCAACGCCGATCGCGTTCCCCAAACGAACTCTTTTAGCGGACCGAAACATCAACAATAACAGGATTGGAAATTTGAAATCATCTAAATGCATTTTAAATCGCAGAATACACGAAACATGGACACAATCCTCTGATATAAAACCCCAATATCTCATACAGAAAATTTCGTTGAAGTCTGATCCAAATTAGTAACGTAATTACATTCCCAAAAATGCTTAACCTCAATCTTGGCCAAAAACTCCCGCCACAAAGAAAAAGCGACAAATTGGGAGGACACCGGATTGGCGGAATCACATGGGTCAATCGGTCCTCGAGGACCCGTTCTCGATACTGAAACCAAGCGATCCCCCGAGCGGACCCCCGAACCATGCCGTTCCTATAAGAAAAGCATTATTGACCTTGTAGAAACGATTTCAATAGAGCATGACACTCATGCTCTAAAAAAAGTTTGATTTAAAAGCTACACCAAAAGTGTTCATGATAAAATGAAGTATGACAAAATATCAAACTACATAACATACGTGGCAGTCATACTTCAGAAACGGACCAATTACTGCTGACAGCTACATGCATACACCATACACCGCAAATTCAGAGATATTTGACACTTTCTGTGTAGCAAAATTGTTGTTGACAGACAAAATCAATCTTTTGATCAGGAGAACAAAGCTGAAGCCTGAATTGAAATTAAGGAATTATTCAGTTGAAAGGTGGACAAAACAGAGAGCATATACTGGTGCTCAAAACACGTGATTTCAAACGGTTATTGTATGAAATCATTAATTGTTGGTTTGGGTTGTCTTAATCATTTGACCATTAGATTCACGATTTAAGTTTTAGACAGATACGAAAATCTAATTATCCTCATCAAAATCTAACGCAAAAACACTTGAAAATCACAATTTTTGAGCACAAGAGGACGGCCACTGTCATACCCGCCCTTTTACCAAAGAACTCGTCAATGTTTTGTTCAATCTAATTTAATGTTTTGAAATATGACATTTTAGTTCATTAAAAAAGGTTGGGATTGCGGGGCTGGATTTAAAATTGTCTGTCTCATTAAAAAAAAAGAACGATGACCCAAAAGAGGGAACGAAAACCAACCTGCTAATTATTGTACAGACCGAAACATGTTGGATGGTGAGCATTTACTAGTCATTTTAAATGGCAGTACGCGCTCACCAATAATCTGCAAGCACGGCCGTGGGTACCGAACATTATCGGTCCCTGGTCAAATCAAAGCTTGTATTACCGGGCCTTATTGTTTAGACTCTCAGAACTTTTGGTTAGCTCAAAAGAAGTATTTTTCTCTGTCATTTTTCTACCAAAGGTTTCTTCAGCGCTACCACAACTTTTTTTTTTTCCTGTGCAACTTCAACTAGTTGATTTTCTAAAGTTGTATTAGCATCCTACCTGCATGTCTCTTTTGACGATAAAGCCTTTTTTCTCCCGATCGGCCAAATTGAAATAAAACTCGGCCGCTGCGGTATCCATGGCAACAGAGAGGACAGGATGAGGAGGAACTATACACGACTTGAAAACGATGGGAACACCTACGATTATAAAAAAAGACAGCGTCGACACTTTTGTATAGTTACAAAATGTTTAAAAAAAACACACACAATGAGTGGGTGGTATAGGTGGAGGAAACACTATTACGAATGGCAGTAACGATATCTATATCGGTGTTTGTTATGTTTCGGCAACACCAGAATTCGTCGCGAGGAATCTTCTCAAGGATCGCGTGTGACCGTCTCGACGCTTAAGCGGCCGCCGCACTAGTGCACACACGGAGTACTCTTCGGGTACTTGCTCGCTGAAACACCGCATATTGAAAGCTCGACATTTATCGCACCGTACTCCAGCGTTGTCAAATTTCTGTATCATGTAACACAACATTCAATTCGGCACCCACGACCCACGCGAGTATTTGATCAACATCAATTTGTCAAACAATCGCTGTACCAACTTCAGTTTGTCACAGTGATGCCAGTTTGCAGACATAGGCAGACCGCATCAGGGGCTAGGGGGCTATAGCCCTCCCCCCACTTTTTTTTGGACGGAGGGGCTAAAAATTGGGAAAAGTCGTCACTTGAGACTTCTATGAAGCAAAAAAAGAATAATAATAATAAAAAAAAAAAAAAATCATCACTTTTTAGCCCCCCCCCCCCATTATTTTTGGTCACGGTCCGTCTATATTTGCAGACAACTCAAGGCATTCCAAAATCCTTCGGTGATTCCATCGATGGATTAAAAGATTACAGAATCTAACGTTCCAAAATTTTCAAACTAATTTTAATCGTCAACAGAGTTCATTATTCAATTCGTTCGATTAATATTTGTCGAAGATTCTTTAACTCATGAGGAATAAAAAAATAAAAAAAAATTAATAACGTTTATTTGTGCATAAGCTTTCAAAAACCTTTCTAAATTCTCGTCAACGGCCAAACCACGTTGAAAGCACCGGTTCTCGTCCGATCACCGAAGTTAAGCAGCGTCGGGCGAAGTTAGTACTCAGATGGGAGACCGCTCGGGAACACTTCGTGCTGTTGACTAACTTTTTTCGTCAGCATGAACTTTAAACAGCCTAAAGGACAAAAAAACTAGTGATTTGGACCTAAATTCCATGATTTTTTTTTCTTCTCGCAGTCCACCTCCTTAAGGTCAAAATAAGGCATTAAGATCAACTCTTGACTTTTTTGAAATTTCCTCCGGATCAATGTCCTCAGGATGTCCTGAGGATTTTTTTTTTGCTGGGATATTTCACTCCACTAAAAAGCGATGTATGTTTTTGATTCTTTCTGGTAATCATAACCTGGTAAAAGGGTTTAGGCCATACTTTAATTAATACTGTGGACCAATGGCGTACGCAGGAATTAGCCTCTCTCACTCTTTTCCCCTTTGAGTGTATGTACTAGAAAAGGAAAGAGACAGGGGTTGATGTCACGTTTGAGCCCCTGTTTCTATCCTTTCCCTACTCACGAGTTCAAATTGGGAAAGAGAGAGAAAGACAAATCCCTGTGTGCGCTATTGCTGTGGACTGACGACATATTATAATTTAAAGCTGAGATTTCCTTGCATAAACAAGGCAACGTTTTGACACCACGCACGTAAGAGAAAAAAAAAGATAAAAAAAAAAAGTCCAAACATATTCATCGTTATCGGAGGCGGATCTTCGCACAGCTGTTCTAACAAATCACCTTGTTTGGCAAGCTTCCCCTCCCCCCCCCCCCCCCCCCCCCCCACCAACTACTCGTCAAATCGTTCTACTGATGAGGAGTACCCATCCGATTCATTTTTTTTACTGATAGTAAGTACGTGTGTGTATGAGGCTGAAAGTATAAATATATGTTCAAGCTCCTCAAAGTTTGTCATCGGGGACTGCGCTGCTGCAGCTTTTTCTAATCGCGCGAGCGACAGATTGTGCGTTCGCGCGTGACGGAGAAAGAAAAAATGAGGAAAAACGAAACAAAAACACTAACATTCAAACAACCTCGACTGGGAAACCAAAACAAAAAAATATTGAACTTGCGCTTTCGCGATTAGACTGCGTTGATGAGTGTCAAAACTGTGGAAAAACATTAGAGCAAAGTAAAGTGGAGACAAAAATAGAAATGAATCCAGGAATTTTTCCATTTTGACACGTGGTTAGAAAAGGCTAGAAAGAGGGAAAGTCACGTGACGAGCGCCCTTATCTCTGTCTTTTTCTAACACGTGCGGTCAAATGGGCTGAAAGTGAGGGAAAGACAAATTCCTGAACGCAAAAAATAATCACTGAAAAGCTATTCAGTAGATAAACAAGGGAAACAAGGGGAATTTAAAAAGAAAAGAGATTATAGCGGCCACGGAAAGAGCTAATAAAGTATATCGAAACATTTAAGGCCTAGCATGCATAGGAAGAAAATCGCTGAGTTTACACTGAAAAAACAGCTATCGTAAGATTTACTATAACTTGGTTTAAATTGTTGACAGTCCAAGAAAATTGTAAATTTCAAATTTTCCATGGTTTGAGTTCAAAACCTATTGGTTACATTTTGACCATGTAATGATTAAATTTTAACCAAGACATATATTTAACTCAAACCATGGAAAACTTGAAATTTACAATTTTCTTGGACTGTCGAAAATTTAAACCAAGTTATGGTAAGTAAAAACTATAGCTGTTTTTTCAGTGTAACAATTAACAAATAGTTAAAAGTATATAGTTGCACCTTAAAAACTGTTATTTTACCATTTGAAAATATGTAGTTAAGTTACCTCTTTGCTGAGTTAGTGTAACTATTTCAAATGGTCAAACGGCAAACGCACAGTGTTTAAGATTTATCCA
Organism: Trialeurodes vaporariorum; assembly: GCA_011764245.1. NCBI lineage: Eukaryota > Metazoa > Arthropoda > Insecta > Hemiptera > Aleyrodidae > Trialeurodes > Trialeurodes vaporariorum. The sequence goes on along the minus strand of VMOF01000379.1, from coordinate 37,455,597 downwards.
TTATACACTATAAAAATAAGAAAAAAGTTAAATTAAGCTCCTTTTTCAATGAGCAGCCTGGCAACGTTGGAATTTATCAATTCAAATTCTTGCAGAAGTTTGAATTGGAAGTGTTCAATGAGCAACCAAGAATCCGATTTTTTTCAATTGCTTAAAAGGAAGACATACACGATACATCTCTGGTTAAAACGCGTTCGTTTGAGGATTTTAACAAAATGCATTTCATATGGACTCTCAGAGTAGGTGCTGTAATAACATATGTATCTTAAGTATCCTGATTTTTTTATTCAAGTTACGAATGAAAACCCCCGTTGAAAGACAACACTGTTGACGCCGATGTATGTTGTTAAGAGGAACGATAACTGTCTAACGTTATCGCAAAAAGGAGTCAATATTTAATTTTTTGTCTTGAATGTTGCGAAATTTGCTTGCGCAAACTCTAATGTGCGAACACTTTTAAGCACACTTGTTACGAGAGTAAATTGAGTGCATCTTTGTTATTTTTTCTTCTTCCCCCTTTTTTATCATAAGGTAATAATGAATATAAAATGATTGAAAGCTTTTTAGCGAAAGAAAACGCAAAAGGAGACAAAGAAAGAATCCGAAAAAAACTACATTTATGAATTGGTTTGTTTCTGGATTTAGAGTTAGTCTTCTTAGTACACAAATTGGAGTAGCCCTGAGGAGGAAACAACCTACTTTTTTACGCCAATTTTTAAACATTAGAATCATTGTTATAACATATTCTTTCATATTGGGTTTTGGCACAGACATGTTTTTTTTTTCGGTTCCTCAAGATTCCTCAAGTTAAGGCACGATGCGGCGGCAGGCGGCAGTGGCAAGGCGTGCGATTTGGCAACGTTCCTTTTCCCCGATTTAAACACATTAAAAAGGTCGAAATGCCTAGTCATCGCCGATGACTGGAGTGTTCGACTTTTTTGGTGAATTTAAATGGAGAAAATACATTGTTGCCAAATTTCACGCTTCACCACTGGCAGGCGGAGCCAAACAACTAATGGTCTTAAGCCGTGGACTTAGCGCGGCTTAATAGTCTAATAGCCACCTTGTACGAAAATAAAATAAAAAATCAATGACGTTTGTATGATTAATGTTCCTCTGAGAGGGAGATTTACCCTTTTCGGAGACAGATAGTTTGCAAATTTTGCATTGTCGCTAAGAAACTATTCCAAAAATAAGTCTGTAATCTTTTCTCAACTAGTAAAGTCTCCGTCATTGTATTAACCCCCTATTGGCCCGGCCCGAGTATACCCGTGTTTCTCCTCTTGTCTATTTCACATTGCTTCAGTCTTCATTCCGAATAAACACGAGTATCGATGAAAACACTTTCAAGATAAGCTTTCTTAGGGTGCCTTCAATGTATCGTATAGGCAATTCCAACTCCTCCGAGTACGAACAGTTAACTAACTTCTCTATCGTGAACGGAAGAGTGGCGTTCTTTAGAAATAACCTGGCCCTTCACAGGGTTAGTAAAATTTGCGAATATTTTGATTCTTTGACGGTGATTACACCGCGCACCGATTGAGAAGAGTAACATAGCTACAAGTATGTTCGTGCAGCATTACAGCCATAAACTAAACTAGAATGCGGTGTATAATAGTTTGTTCAATCATTTTAAAAGCGTTCATGCATTGAAAAAAAAGCATTTAATAAAAACAAAATGGCAGCCCTAGAGACAAAAATAATAATTAATCATGACCTTGCTCCGACAAATTATCTGTTACCATGAATTAAAAAAAAAAAAAAAAAAAAAATCATTCAATAAAAACAAAATGGCAGCTCTAGAGATAAGAATAGTAACTAAATCATAACCTTGCTTTGAAAAATTATCTGTTACCATGACTGTAGGCCCCTTTCCACCAGAATTATTCCTTTCCGCGCACTCCTAGTAAAAAAGAAAAAAATGAACTTTTGTGCCTGAGTGAAACGAACAGTTTTGAAATGGAATTACCAATCCAGAGGGAGGAGCAAAAATATGGTCTTCTGTCCCAACTTTCCAACTCATCCGTTTTTCCGAATTTCATTTTTATTAACCTTTAACTTTACGAACGAAATAGTTTTATGACACAATGAAGGTGACTCGGAAAATAAGGTTATACGAACATACCATTTGCCACAGACTAGATAATTACAGTTAATATCTACGTAGGTACGTATATCAGCTGTTCTAGCTTGAAAATAGTTTTTTTTTTCGCACCGATCGAGAAACCAGTGTTGTTAGATCGAGGATAAAAAGCCGTATCGTCCCCATATAAATCAATGTAAAACGTACGGATTTTTCACCCCAATCTGGCAACACTGCGAGAAACAAGGTAGAGTACTATGACCTTCAAAAGAAAGTCCTCTCATCGAAACGGTCATTAAATTTTGCTGTCCATTATTTTTCAGAGTTTTGGATTTTTTGAGGTATACCTTCAACTGCGGCAAAACTGTTCCGACTCTAAAATACATGAGAACTGCAAACATTTTTAAAACTGGTCTAGCAGCATGCAAATGAAAATGAAAATGTCTACTTAAATACTTTCTTTTGAAATTCATAGTACCTGTTGCATTTCAACCAATCTAGACTGAGGGTAGTATCATTATGACTGAAGGCTCTGTCGTCATGAAACTGGGGGGTGATCACGGAGGATCGTTATCGTTATCGTTATCGTTATCGTTATCGTTTTCGAGTGCAGCAGTTACTCGCGCTGTAGTAGGCTATCCTCTTATTTCTTCTTCTTCAACACTATTCTACTCGATAACGATAACGATAACGATAACGATAACGATCCTCCGTGATCACCCCCCTGAAGTGTTAACTATCTCTCGGAAGGGAATACTGAACAAAAAAATAATTGGTTTGCGCGACTAATTATTAGTGAAATTTGAGCAATCAAATTCATTGGTTGTACTTACCCAATATAATTGGAAACATAGTTACCAATTATTGGTTGGAGTGCCTAAGTTTTTGGGTAAATATGACATTTGATGGCGCAAATTTCACTAATAAATAGGTAGGACGAACCATTTTTTTTTTTTTTTTTAGTGTATCATGTATCAGCTTACCGTACCGCCCGGTGAAATGTTTCGACCGGCCGGTACGTTTGTACGATACTGCGTTTTCAGCACCTCTACATCCATATAAAAATCGAGTTTTTGACATCTCATCTGTATTTCGACTAATCTCTGTTGACAAGGAACAAATACTGACAAATTTCGTTAATAATTTCTCCCCAGTTTATTATATCATCACGAAGCAGTGGCGCACCCTAGGGGGGGCTACAGTGCTAAATCCCCCCTCCCCAAACCCAGAGTAAATTTCCGGGCTGGTCTATAACTAAACGCCACACTCTGAATTTTGTGATGCTAAAAAAAGTTCTCAAGAAGCTTTGACTTTTTAGCCCCCCCCCCAAAAAAAAAATCCTGGGTGCGCCACTGTGGCAAGGTGTTTCTTCCAGGGGTTCACGGTTGTAGCACAGAATAATACAATCAGAACGGAAACTCTGTCGGATTTTGAAGCAAAATTCATTTCGCGTCCGCCATGTTGGGATATAGGATGTTTACATCTGGATTCGCGTGCGAAAAAAAAATATAGGACATGATCCGCGAAATTTTCATTCTGAAATGACATTAGAATAAAAGTGAGGCCGGGAACTTAAGATTTCTCTCCAGAATTTACAGAAATAAATGAGTTTCAACACAAATCACACTTGTACGCCTTGTTAGGATATAGGACCACAGCGTTGCCTATTGGTGCCGTTAAATTCCAAACTTGCTTCCTTATGGGAGTTTCCGTTCTGCGATTGTATTATTCTGTGGTTGTAGGACTACAGGGGTTTTGGCGCTTCTTTATCCTTAAATCAAGTCTGCCATAATATCATAAAGTATTTGAACCATTCTTTGTTGATGAAGGACAGTTATTGAAAACAATTTTTGTTAACTCTTTAGTTTTATCCAGAGACAATATTGTATAATAAAGACCACGCACTATCTATCTTGCCCATGTTTGCGCGCGGTGGCAACTTTTTTTTCGGGGTCTCAACAGAACACCGCAAACATGGACCATACGTTGACTGATGAGGAACGTCGTTGAGATTTTTGCCTAATGAATCCTAAGCACCGAAACTGCATCAATCAACGTATGGTCCATGTTGGAAGGTGCTCCTTCATGCTCCCCATGTTAATTTCTGTTGAGCCCCAAAAAAAAAGTCAGCCACCGCGAGCAAGGCTAGTGCGTGGTCTCTAGTATATACTGTCTCTGGTTTTATCATTGTATAACTAACCAAATCACCGCGAAGTGTTTCAGCCACCGTTTACTAAATCGTGTTTTTGGCGCCTCTCCATCCGGAAAATAAACTTGGTTAATTGTCTCATCTTTATTGATAAGGGACAACTATTGAAAACTGCATCTGCATTGACTGTACTCAGCAAATCACCAGTTTATTTTTCACTAGATGTCGTGCGCAGACGAAGAAGTTTCGGACTCGACGCTTGACAAGGACTTCGTTTCTTATTTGTCACTGGCCGAGAGATGTATCCGGAACAAAGATATCACGAGGTGTCAGAAATGGTTCGAGAAATTGTGCGGGAAACTGTACGTCGATCGAGAGGCTAAACGAAGACGCAACGCTTACTTACGACGACTCTTAATTGCCATCTCTAAAAATAAACTGGTGCCTCCCTTCGATCGGGAGCCACCCACAGGATCCTTAACTCCTCTCGATGAGATCTTCAGACGTAATGCAAGCGATGATGGGTTGAGAGTCAGAGGTCAAACTGAAGATGAGCTGGATAAGGACGGAGCACGGGTAAGTTTTTTTTTTTTTTTTCTCTCTAAAGTTGCTTTCTTGAAAATTGTTGACAAGCAGTGACGAATACAATATACATATAGTCAGCTTGAGAGGGAAGGGAGCATTACAATCCTAGGAAGTAACTTGACATTTTTTCTGTTTAAGGAAGAAATCTGAATATAACTTTTCGCGTTCTGCAAGTACGAATACCAATTTTAAACACTCGCGCACACTTGCTTAAGTTTTAAGCCTTTATTTAACTGATTAACCAATAAATAAATAAATAAATAAATAAATAGATAGATAAATAAAGAAATAAATAAATGAGAATAAATAAAACAAAACTCATCATTTTCAAGTTTCCCCGATTTCGGCCCCCAAATGCCGCCCATGGACGAATATACTTGAATGCTTTTTCTGCTACACATTCTATTAGTCCACATGATGATAAAAATCTTTACACAGATATTGGCCCGTACATACCACGAAATTTAAAATGTTTTCCAAATTATTGATGACCATTGAGTGGCTATATTGTAGTATTAGTTGCATACACGACAGTTTGAAGGGGCTGCCATATATAAATAAATCCATTTACTTCAATTCCTCGCTTATTATTTTTCCATATAATTTTAAAATTCATTCCGAAGGAGTGACTGCTCAAAGCATACTGCCGTAGTTTCGAGTAAAGGGACTTCAGCCTTTTTTGGGAAAAACTAAGTTGGCTAGCTTATTTGTTACATTCTCCTTTACATATTACGCTAAATTCCAACATGTTTTGAAAAAAATGTATTGAAATAAAGGTGAAAAATGCAGGGTATGGAGTTACAATGGAGTTAAATGAGAAAGCAACGCATTTTCAACCGCCTTCTGTGAAGTTGGTATAATGGGCTTTAGCACCTTTACGCTAATCTCTGTCGATATATATTTTCTAACAATTGTGCCGATTAAAAAAAAATGACCAAACACCCCCAGCCGCACACACTCATCTAAAAGACCAGAACAAATGACTTGAAACATTGCAAAGAACAATTGATGTATTGTACGAAAAGAAAGAAAAAACGATACAAATGAAACTAAATTCATAATAAGAGCCAATCTTGTATTAAAAATTAAACTGACTTACATAAAAGTCGCAAAGTCAAAGGCCTTCATGTAAGTCAGTTTAATGTTTAATTCAAGATTGGCTATAATTATGAATTTAGTTTCATTTGTCTCATTTTTTCTTCTAATACAAATGACGATTTTTAATGTAGATCGGATATTGTTTTTTGCTATACGGTAATCGAATGGCTGCTAACCAAAGTTAATTTATTAAGGCATTATTTAATTAATAATGCATTATTTCGCAATATTTGATTAATCGTCAGTCGAATACTAGGGCAAATATCGATATGTAATTATTGTAAACAGTCGTTCCATCTCAAAATCTATCGCGAACACTTTTTTTGGTTGATAGAGGCTTTTCCAATGTTGTTTTTTTTACATCATTTCTCCTTAAAAGGTTTTTTTTTTAAAAGCAAGGCTCGTTTTTTCCGAAGCGTGAATAGAATTTTGTGTTTCTCTCTCTTTGCTCATTTAAATGCATGAGTTTGAATAAAGTTGAGTTGAGAGTTTAATGTCACGTGATTGCCTTTCCTTTTTTCCTCTTCTGTCACGTTCATTCATGAAGACGCAAAGAGAAAGAAAAATACTATAGTTCTTGAGTGCTGGACCACCGCACAATGGTCTGAGATCGTAAGAAAATAGCCAAAATTCAAAAAGTAAATTTCTCACCAATTTATCATTAATAAACTTTCTAGACCAAATTTAGCCATAGGGAACACGTTGTGCAAGTAATTTAAACTTATAGAAATGTCAATTGAAAGTTTTTAATTGCGCTTAAAAAGTAGAAAACGATGATTTTTTACTTCTTTTTTTCACTGTTTTTTGGCCACTTATTTCTGATCTCAGACCATTGTGCATGGACTAGCGGGGACAAAGATACCTGGCCAGAGTATGCAACACGCAACACACCTAATACACGCGTTGAATGGGATGCTGTGTATTGCTTATTGCATACCCTGGCTAGGTATTTTTGTCTCCGCTAGTACATTGTACACCGCACCGTCCTCATATAGTTAATTGACTCTTACTTTGTTTTCTTTTGCTGTGCGATACAAAGTCAATGACGGGAAAACCTCCACAAGGCAAGAAAAGCGTCTATTCGACACCTAATTCAAACGGGGCGGCGGCAGATCACCATGGTTCCAGCATCAAAAACCATCCCCTTCCGAAAAACGGTGTTAGTGGGAGACTGGCGGTAACTATCGGTGGTAAAAAAACGAGTCATTTCGACATTGACTGCAACTCTACGTGTGATCCATCATCAATGAAAAAATCAGCGCGAACTAAATCATCTTGCCCGTCATCCGAAATGTCATCAGACGAAATCAGCGATGAGTCATCAAAAGAAAAAAACGACATTATCGATGAAGAATCGGGTGATCATACCAACAAACACCAAAAAACATCGTCGAAATTCGTAGAGAAGGGAAGCTCGACAGAAAACTCATTTCAGAGACCTCCGAAGTTAAGACACAGAGCTGGCTCTCTAGAGACATTCCCTTTGGCTGGAGACACAATAAACTCCAGAACTGATGAGCGGATTGGCGCAGCTTTGAAAGATCGTGATGAGGCCTTGAAAAACTTTCGGCAAGAAAAATCCGGATTTTTATTCGAAGAACTTTCGTCGGCGGAGGTAATTTTTACGGAACCGAACTTTCAAATGTCCTCAACAACCCGACCAAAACCAATGAATGATAATACAAAGGGAACGACACAGCGATCAAAATCGCCTCCTCTTTTCGAACATTTTCATCGGTCAGAGGCAAATTTTCCTGAACGTACTCAACATCAATGCTGCCACAGTGAGTGGAAAAATCCGAGGGGGACTATGAAAGGCAGATTGTTCGAGGAATCAGTTGATTCTTCAGAATTACCATCCGAGTCGGCTGGTCAGCTAGCGGCTGGTTTTGATGATATGACTGCTTACGATGAAAGATTTAAACCACCGAATGGTAATTTATTTAAATTAATTAGCTAGGTAATATAAAATATACTTTATCTCCATCTGTTAAAATTCCGGACTTACTAATGGTTCAAACGTCTGAGACAATACGGGATTTCTTGGTTTCAACTTTGGAGCTTTTGGGAAAACGACCCTTTGCTTTATTGGGCATAGGACAACATTCTGTTTTGAGACAACCCGTTTGAAGCTTTGAAGCAAACATTTTTAGAATCTGTTTCATAGCATTATACATGCGTCTGTTGAACGTCAGTTGACTCGAATTTTCATCTGAAATTAGCTGCTAACAGTTGGCACTTTCATGCTAAAATTAATGGATTTAAAAGTGTGTCTGTGGATGCGGCATGTATGAAGAATTATTGCTTAAAACTACTTTTTCGAAATTCCGTGACAAAACAATTTTACGGGTAAATCAATACTCTAGAGCCTGGTGCTTGGTGAGTATTCAGCGTTTTCAGTACTGATTTTTTCTACCAAAGTACTATACCATTTGATAAATTTCAAATTACAACCCCAAAAGTAAGTTTTATGTAAGGAAAACGGAGAGAGTCAGATATTAGATTATCACATTGGAAGCATGCCTCTGGTTGGGGTACATAATGCGCCAACAAGAAAGGAGATTACTACCAGTTAGCTTCACGACACAGTGTAAATGTATATTTATACATACATTGTTAAATAACAGTCGTAGACAATGTAATGACAATTTACCTGTACGAGCATGCGACCAATTGACAAATAATATTATCCATACGTTTCGAGTGGCATGCCACCCATCTTTAGTGGAGAAATAAACGAAACTTAAAATAAATCGACGAAAACTGAAAACGAACAATAATAGATTACGACATTTTGAAACTTAATTACGAGAAAAACGCGACATAAAGCAATACATACATATATGTTATGGAGCTATCAGGTTGCAGCTGCCCCAAAAATCAGAGCCCATTTCTCTGAAACATTTGCATATCTGTATAATATAAGATATTTGAAGCCGTCTCCGGAGGAGGGGCCCATAAAAAAATGGGTGTGCTCTTCCCGAGAATTTCGCATTGTGAGCAAATATAGATTTTTAGCTGAAGAGCACACCTGTTGTTTCAAAAGGCCCTTTTTCTGAAGAAGGCTTAATTTGTCTGCAACTGATTCATTTATTGACTTTCTCAATGATTAGCGAGAAGCAGGCCACCGTTCCACAACAACCGAAAATCCAGAGCCTCTTTATCAATCGTCGACCGGTCGAGGGATCGTAGAAGCAGATTCACGAGTCGACCGAGATCGAGTGAGAAAATGTCGACGGTCGAAGAACGAACCGAGTCGTCAGCTTCGTCGCCAAGACGCGACGGGAGTCGAAAGGGTTCAACCGCGAGCCCTCGCGATTCGGAGCCGAAACCAAGATCCAAGTCGGAACCGAGATCGGAACCAGAATCCAGATCCAAGAGCCTCATGTCTAGGATCAAACGGTCTCTGACGCCATCAAGCCGGAAACGAGAAGCGGACGAGACTGCTTCCGCCGAAAAGAAAATCGACGTCGATACGATCTCGTTGGCCACCGCATACGACGAGTTCTGCAACAAGCAACCGGAATCGGCTCAGAAGAATATCTGCGCCCTCTACCGGATTTATCCGACAGCGATCGTCGATAAGCTCCTCGAACTTTGGAAGGTAGGTATAGAGGTCGTTTCAGAAGAGTTAGGCGCACTTGGACCGATAATCTTTGGAATTTTTACATCATTATATTACTCATGTTACGAAATGAAAATTAATGAAAATGACCCTGAGCGTTTGCTTTTCATTGAGGAACGTTTAAAATCAAAAGTTTGAAGTTGGAGGCAAGTTTTGTTTGGATTTGAAGGAATGAACATTGAAAATTCGCCAAAGATTATGGGGTTGGTGCGCCTCTACACTTCTGAAACGAGCTCTAAATGCAATGACGAATAGAATTTACTGTAAAAGTTTCATGCTGATCAGAACTCAGAAACGGAGCCAAGGTTAAAATCAAAGTTTGCTTATTTCGCGGTAGAAAACCACTTATGAAAGTTGCTGTCAGCCCATTATAACTTTAATCATAATACAGATTGCATAAAATTGAGCAAATGTATAGAGCTACGTGTGTTGTCTCAACGGGGTACTGAAACAGAGGAACATCCCAGTGGAAATAAATATATAATTTACCTTTAACTTTCAGCCTCTGTAGAATATTTAAGATCAAGAAATCAATTAAAATCCATAAGCTTTAAAATGGTACTAAATTTTACTTGAACATTTCTTTTTAGTATTTTTAATAAATTTTAAAAAAAGTCATTATCACATGTGCGTAAATATTCTTCCGGAAATCTTACCACATACTGTGACACAGGCTGTCTACCGATCGACTACATCGAGGAGGCGTTATGTCCAGTCTGTATAGTATTGGAGGTCTTTCAAATAAGCTATGCTTGTTCCTGCTTATGTATGTGCGATCAGAGTCATGCTTCTTGCATATTTGTCGCATTGAAGGCGCCTCTGCAGTAAAGCACTATAGCACTGAAAGCAAGGTGATAAAATCGTTGATGAATAAAGTTGAAGCTGTAACGCCTTCATTGCGGAGAGTATGCAATAAGCATGATGATTAATTACGCCTGTTAACGTATGTTGCGGCGGTTTTTGCCGTGTATGTAAATATGCATCTAACCTGTTGGTTCGATTCTGGCTGCATTAAGTTCAGTGGCGTCGTCAGCAATTTGGCAACAATGCATTCCATCCATTTAAACTCGTATAACACTAGAACGCCTGGACTTGGGCTCCCACCTAGAACGCCTGGTGTGCCTTTTTTGGCACACATTGTAATGAATGTGTTTTCATCTAAATTTCAGTCTTTATCCAGGTTATAATTTGCTTCTATTATTGCGTAGTAAGTGGAAATTGATTAATGATTTTTTGTGTGACTAATAATGGCGGTGTTTGGGGGAGGGGGGGCAATATTAAATTATGCAGCAAAAAGGGAAAAGTTATAACATGAGTAGTTCGATTTTTTTTTAACCTCTCCTCCCCATCGACACCTCTCCACCACCTACCGCCCCTACACCCCTCTTTCTCCTTCTTTCTTCCCCTCCCCTTCCCCCTCCATCCCCACCACCAGCTAATGCTCACACTCAAGTAACAGTTGACCCTCAAAAACGCATGTTGGTGGAAATAGCTGGGTCTGGAAATTTGAATAAAACACACGTGTTTCTTACATTTCCAATTACCTTTTATAGATTTTTTATTCTTTCAATCAGAAATTTGAACTCTTGAGATATTTCCAAAAATTAAAAACATGAAATTTATATTAAACTTAGTTTTCACTTTAGTTTTTGTTGCAATGGAGCTCTTGCGAATTTTTTCTATAAGGAAGTGAATAGTCCAATCGGATGTTAAAAACCATCGACAGTCACGAAAATCACACTGAAAAAAAATCTAAAATTCAGTAAATAAACTCACACACTACTGCTCTAAAGGCAAGATTGTAATGGCGCTTCAACGCAGGTATCGTGGGAGATTCCTGTCTAATTTGTCTCTTTCTCTGCGAAAACTCAGAGATATGTCTCAAATTACGATATGATATGTCTCCCACGATGCCTGCGTTGAATCACCACTATGCCCGATTCTGAGAGTGAATTTCGTGATTTTTCTGTGTACGCATCGACATTTTTACAGGTTTTTCTGCAAGAACCAACTCTCTAATCCCTTGTAGCAAAAGTTTGCAAGAGCCCCATTGTACTGAGTACTAGAGCACTTTTATTACGCTTTCCTTCATACACTATGGGTATTTTACTGTTAGGCTTCAAAGGAGTAGTGTCAGAGAGCATCTCTGTAGCAGCTGCAAGGATCTCTCTGCAAACTTGGTTCATAGTGCCGATGTTACTCGTTTTTTTGGCTCCGAGATTGTCAGTATTTGGTTCGGTGTTACTGACTCACTCCCTTCCCGAGACACAGGAGAGGGGGGGAGGTCTCAGTGGCCGATCATACGACGTACCTACACTATAACTACTGAATATCTTGAACACGTCCATAAAGAAATATCACGCCTTAGAAACTCATTTGACTGAAAAAATACTCTCGACAATCGGATTTTACCATAGTGCCTAAAAAGGCACACCCGGCGTTCTAGGTAAATAACCGTTTTACGTGAAAACAAACAGGAGTACCGAAGCGAAATTTTAGGAGCATGTTAATACCCTAAAATGATGAAAAGTCAACAAATTTCAGCTTCCTAGGGTTAAAGGCCAGGTTCCGTCACAACTTTGAAACATCAAATGTGCCAAAAAAGGCACAGCCGGCGTTCTAGTGATAAAAGGTCAAATTCAGGGGGTACACAGTGCACTATAAAAATTTGATATATTTAATGATTTTAAATGGAAGAGTTGCATTGTTGCCAGATAGCACGCGAAGCTACTGATTAAGTTCCACAGTACTGATCTCAAAATTGAAGATTCAACTCAAAAACGAATGTGTGAAGACTCGGCGATATTCTTGCAAGTGGAGATAAGTCCTAACAGGGTTTTAAAAAAAGAAAAATTCAATTAAGTAATACCACATCACGTAATACTTCTGGTAAATATTCTTTGCCTTATAAGGCAAACTACTTACTTGTATGCGCGTGGTGCTGGGGGCAATTAGAGTCCCTATATACTATGAGAGTTGCGCCATTGCTGAATCCATTTCTGATTGGCTCTCAGATTTAGGCTGTCAAGAAAGCTCCAAGAGGCAAAATGCAAATGGCGGAGGGTTTTTTTACTATTCGCGAACTCGCGAACTTACACATTTGAAGTAACAGTGGCCGCGGTAATTTTTGTGAATTTTTCCTCTGCTTGAATTTTACTCTGGAGAACATTATCTCTTTCAATAACGACCGTTATTGTCGAGAATCTGAATCTAACCTAAAAGAGATAGCGAAATAGTGGCAACAGCGCAGAGGCAAATGGCCATCCGCCATTTGCAATTTGCCTCTTGGGGGCTCCATTGATCAGCTTCTTCTTCTTCATTTTGAGAGTCTTGTCGCAACTCTCATAGTATGTAGGGACTCTAGGGGCAATGAGGGCCCATACGATTTGGCAACAGTGTTTTCCCTTAATTTGATTCGATGTCAAACTATCGATTTTACAATGAAGCGCTGCTTCACGAACTATCGATCGTTGTATATTAATTCAAAGAGAAGAAAGACATGGTTGCCAAATTGCACGACTCGTGCAGCACGAGCCACCACTAATTGGAGGTCAAGTATAGTTCTGAATTGACATTTTATCAAATCATTCAAATTCCGATGTGAGACGAGCACCACGGTTGTTAAGTTGCGATGTAAAACATAACAGAGACAGAATCGCCTTCAATTTCCTATGATACAAAACCAGCTCCTGCAAGAAATGCTTTACTTAGCTCAATATCGTATCGGGCGCTGCGTTGCTAATGAAGTGCCCTAAACATGTAGTTCCAATTACAGACTAAAGGCTCTTTCATCCTTCAACTTATCATCGAAACCTCTTCAAGTCTTCACGGATCAAAAATTATCTTTGGAATTACGAAACGTATTTGTATTATTTTTTGTATGCGAATTGAAGAAACCATACAGTTCTTATTGATTTTTTTTCTTTCTCGTGAATGGGGCTCTTGCAAGCTTTTGCTATGAGCAAATAAATAGTTTAATATGATGTAAAGACCAGCGAAAATCGCAAAAATCACACTAAGAAAGCATAAAATTCAAAATAAACTCAAAACACTGCTATATCGGCAAGATTGCAATGCTGGCTCAACGCAGGTATCACGGGAGATTCCTGTCTAATTTACCACTTTCTTTACGGGAACAGAGATACCGGATACGTCTCAAATTAGATGGGAATCTTCCATGATATCTGCGTCGCTCCACCATTCAGACTGATTCTGAGAGTGAATTTCGTGAGTTTTTAATGTTCTCATCGTCATTTTTACAGGCTTTTATACAAGAATCAACTCTTTAGCCCCCTGTAGCAAAAGTTTGCAAGAGCCCCATTATCAGAACGTCCTATTAGAGTAATAAGAATTCCACTAATTCCAAAGATAACTTCTTTTAAATCGAGAGAACTATCGAGAATCTCGGAAGTTTTTTTCTAGTTTATAATCGAAAAATTTGTCTGCGTGTTCTTCCTATCTCAGTACTTGTAATTGAAATGACCTCTTCGAGCTGAGGGAGATTAGAGGAAATTTCGAGCACTAGCGGATCCAATTTATTATTCTTCTCTCTCTCTTCTCCCATTAGAATGCATGTGTTAGCAAAGGATAGAAGAGGGGGCGAAAATCACGTGGCTGCCCCTAATCTGTCCTTTTCTATCATACACGTTCTAATGGGAAAAGAGAGAGACATATAGATTCCTGGATCCGCCAGTGATTTCGAGGAAGTTTAAATTCGGCTCTTAGAAATATCATCTAACCTTTTTTTTTCGTGCAGGTGGAGGGGCAGGCAGTGATTTCAGACTACAAGGAAATCCACCGGCAACGAATCGAGCAGATGAAGATAGAATTCAAAGAGGACATCGATTTAAAATCCGAAGCCTTTCAAGAAGAGAAAGAGGATCTGAGAAGATGGCGAGATTGCAAAACGAAGCTGGATCGTATGATGGACGATCTCACCTATCTACACGGGGGCGGAGCGAGCAAAGAGCAGAAACAACTTATGGAAGCGCTTCGCATCGAGATATCAGAAGAGAGGACGAAGCTGAATGAGGAGAAAGAAGCGAACGCTAAGCTCAAAACGAAAGTAAAGAAAATGTCTCGTGGAAAGGACGGCCATTGCACCGACGTTGAAAGATTGAAGGTCGAACTTAAAGAGGTTTCTGAAAAGCTGTGTACCGAACTGGCCGACACTCTCAATGACTACCAAGAGCAGCAATCTGCTTTGAATGATATCCTAAATGTTTAGGAATAAATGGTCAGAGGCGAAAACACTTGAAAATAACACTGATATCATCAGCAAGTTTCAAAATCCATTCCAAAATTCCATAAATACGTTAAACGAAATTTCAAGATGGTGGTCGAATGAGAGGGTGACAAGATGGAAAAACCCATCTATAATAATTATAGACGAGATTATTATACGTAGATTATTTCTATAATAATTTTTATAATAATCATAAAAGAAGCTACAATTATTATAGCTTCCTTGTTGATGGATCACTTTTATCGTCAGGATAGGAATCTGCACAATGCACATGAACCGGGAACACACATAAGGCGTAATAGGAGAAATTCGAAATTCGAGATGGCAGTCAAATGAGTGGGTCACAATATAGGGATTCCCGTCTAATTGGAGCTTTCTCTATGCTAAATCAGTTTCCTCAGTATAGAAAGCAAGCTGCAAATAGATAGGACCCTGCCTTCGTCCCCCGCCCATTCCACCGCCATCTTGTAATTTTGTTAATCGCATTTACTGAAATTTCAAGTGGATTTTGGAACTTTCTGATGCTCTCAACAGTATTTTCCAGTGATTTTACGTAGGAATCAAGCTGCCACAACGCTTTTGCAAAAGTTTGTAAGAGCCTCTTTGTGCTACAAATTCAGATCTGTCCAAGATGCATTCTTGTCTGCTCATGAAAGGTGCATTTTAAGGAATAACTTGTTGGAAAAAAGTGAATGGTTCTGCAGACATTTGCGCTACCAAAACAAACATAAACTTTAAAAATTTTCTCTCAAAAATCTTTGAAAATTTTGTTAGTTTGCCTCAATTTTGAACGCTGACATCGAATTTGATAGCTTTCGGAGCGAATTTTCATTAATTCCTCTTGAATCTAGCATTCCTAGAACATAACCTCAGATTCATCAGAACACTAAGTTTTTTGGAAAAATTCACTTCTAAAGAGGAAAAGTGAATGGAAACAATTATTAGAGGGCATACTTAATATTTTTCAGTACGTACGGTTGCAATTCCGCACTTTTAATGAAGCTTTTGAGACCTTTTTTCTTATTCAACTAATAGTAGCGCTCAAAGTCTTAGGTAGCACAAATGTCTGCAGAACGTAAAATCCTAATCGTTGGAAAAATAAGGATTCTAACCTTTTCTTTTTTTTCTGTTTGGCAAAAGCAGCCGTTTCGTACTCAAGTTACTTATCAAGACTAATTAAACTGAAAACTTGAAAAAAACTTGAAGTGAACAAAACCGAAGAAAAAATACATAAAAATAAGATGGACAGATGAAGGAGTAAAAAATATAATTAGAAGAAAATAATAAAAAATAATTTTATGACATAGACTAAGAACTATAGATACATCCTAACTATAATATCACAAATTTTGCTCCGCAATTAATATTAATAAATTACACGGATGACATTTACTTAATTATAATAACTGCGAAAGTTCTCATTTTTAAAGCTCGCCATAGTTTTTGAAAGGATCACTTTTTTAAAGCAAGATTGAGTATTATGATAAACGATTCACAACCGCAAATTAGAAATAAAAAAAAAGAAAGAAAAAAGCATGTACCACATTTCCTCTCTATCTGTAGGTTAGGTTTAAACTTACAAAATGAGCTCAAATTTTTCCATGAGTCTTGATTATTTTGAGTCTATTCTATAGAAAAAAGCGTCAAAAGAGAAACGCCCAAAATACTTTGTGTCTTAAAAATACTTATTTACATACAATCATTTGGTGCTTAAAACTATAGTGATGATTTAAAAATGCAGGTACTTTACATACAGTAGTCAAATAAATACGAATTTGTTCATGTTTTTGGTTTTTCTAAGTTCATACATATTGTTCCTTATTCTCAGTCTGTCAAAATTGTGTTTTGAGATATTACATAATTTTGAAAATATGGTGGAATAGTAATTTGGTTGAGAGGAAAAAATTGATGTGGACTAAAACTCTTGGCTAGATGTTATGCTCATATAAATAATCACAGGGACATGTTTTGCTACAGGCTCATGTCGACATTGACATTTTGAATATCGATCAAGTGGATCTCAGTCTCAAAATATGAAATATTGGTATTAGAAAAACAAATAATAAAAAAGGACGTAAAAATATTAGCAATGAACGATTTTGCTGAGGCTGGATGTTATGCTCATATTAATTACCACGGGCCCATATTTTGCTAGAGGTTTATGTCGACATAGACAGTTTGAATATCGATTAAGTGGATCTCAGTCTCAGCATATGAAGTTTTGACCTTCGTTTTCGAAAAAAAATAAGAATAAAAAAATAAAGAAGGACGTAACAATATTATCATCGAACAATTTTGCTGAGTACTTGCCTTTTAGCGATCATTCATTGTGATTTGAATCAGTATATTAGACTATAGTCTAATACTGATTCAAAGTACTATAGTTCAGTATTAGACTATAGTCTAAAGCTGATTCAAAGGGATTACTGATTATAAAGGGTTCGGCGCACAAAAGACAAAAGTCTGCAGTCATAGATGTGGGATTTGGCCACAAAATCACTAGATTTTCCAAAAAGAGTCAATTCAAGATCTAGAGATTTTTGACTGGTTCACTTCAGTTCTAGATTTAAAAGAAGATAATCAGCTAAATTTATCCAACTAACAGAAAATAATCGGTAGGAACTTGGGACAAGGCACTTAAAATCTATTTTTGAAAATCATCATCTTCGGCTAGACAACGGAGAAGATGGTGGTTTCAAGGTCACTATTTATAGTGGTAAGATTATACCTATACCTCTCGCTCATTCTAATTTCTTAATAATCTTCACAGACGAAAGAAAGAAAGAGGGGAAAACAAGTGCCACGATGTTGTAAAATACTGAGAAAAAGTCACCGTCTTGTTGACGAAAATTAAGGTTAAAGTGAGGTTATATCCGACCGTTCGCCCCCACTGTACGGATTCAGGCGGTAACACGGGTAGGGGCCGGTGTTTCACTTGGAGGATGAACCCAACCACCAAATGCAGTCTCTAATTCTTGAGCGACGGACAAGCATAGCCTATCTTGGTACTTATTTGCTGCTACCTGGAAAAATCAATCGAAACGATAGGTTAGTTGCCATAGTTTGAATTTTGGCTTTATTATGACACGTGGAAAATAACTCTTGGTTCATTACGACTGAAGAAATATAGAAATGCAAGACTGAACGGGGCTTTTGCTAACTATTGCGATATTTGCGATTGAATGGTTTATTGTAGCGTATAAAGCCAGCGAAAATTACGACAAGCTATTTGAACAATTACGAAATTCATTCACAGACTCACAAAATGACTTAAAAGTTCAGGGCGTAATAGCAGAACTACGCGGGTACCATGGGAGATTCCTATCTAATTTGAGGCTTCTTTTGTGTCCCAAAAGAGAGTAAGATAGGAATTTCTCTTCTATGATACATTGATACATGCAATGCTCCGCCATCTTTGCTCTTAAATGCGAAGCTACGCAGGTGTTATGGAGGATTCGTGTCTAATTTGTCACTCTCACTCACTACGGAAACACACAGAGGAAAGCCTCAAATTAGATAGGAACCTCCCATGGCACCTGCGTAACTCCGCCATTAAGGTCTTGAAATTTTAGGTCATTTTGTAAGTCTGTGAGTGAATTTCGTATTTTTTTTCATGGGATCATCGTCATTTTCACTGGTTTATATGAAACAATTAAGTATTGACTGACGCTTGTAGCAAAAGTTTGTGAGAGCTCCACTATCGTGACATATCTTAGTCACTAAGTGGGTGTGTTTTGATTTAAGCCAAAAAAAATTAATCCGTTTAAGAACGAAAAAAAATTATTGCGTCATGTGTCAGTAACTTTACAGCGTGGGTGCACACAGAAAATGAGGGGGGGGGGCAATAAAGACCCACTCTTTTATCAAAAATTTGAAAAGAGGAAGAAAAATAACGAAGAAATTAAAATATAAAAATAAGAAGAATCAAAAGTTCGAAATATAATGAACGCCTCTACAGTTTTCATTTCAGAGAGCAGTCTTGAAAATGTTTTAAGATTTTGAATTGCCATTATTATTTGGATTAACTCGAAATTAAAGGCTTAGGATTATTGATTCAAAATTATTTACCAGAATTTATCGAGGCGGTAATATTCCACATGCAGGGTAGGGAGAGGTGAAACGATATTAATAAACTCGCAGAAAAAAGGAAAACAACGATTCGTGAAATCACACCGATTTTTATTTAATTAGATCTTGTTCCGTACCTGTATGCCGATTGGGAGTCCTTGAGAATTCAATCCGACCATACAATTCGTTACTGGCATTTCGGTTACATTGAATAAAGCTAAATACGAGCTGTTCGGGAACAAGTAGTAGATCTGGTAGTGGAAGTGAGCCACGTTTGGAAACGATGGGAACAAGAAAACTCCATCGCCGCCCAGCATATCCTTTAAAAAAAAAGAAAAGGAGGTTAGTAAAAATGACATTTTCTAACAAATCAACGACCCTAAGGCAACGCCAAAAAGTCATCAGTTTTGGAAATATTGGGTGGAAGCACGGATTTCGAGAGGGACCGAGGATCGAAAAGATATCATGCAAAGACCAGAGGGCCGATCATTTACTTCATCGTTAAACCGATCATTATGACCATCTATGAGTCATGCTATTGGTCGAAAATTGTAAATCTTGGCCTTTGCTATGGTAACCATCGTTAAGAGTCTCATTATATAAAGGCTATTCATGAGTAACCTTTAAAAAAACGGACACTATAACGATGGTTACCGTAGCAACGGCCAAGTTTTACAACTTTCAACCAATAGAACCACTCATAGACATTCTTAACGATCGGGTTAACGATGAAGTAAATGATCGGCCTCCTGAGGGCCTACCATACCAACAACGTCCACGTCATTTTCATCATATGTATAGGTACTTACAACGTACTATGGCTTTCAAAAGAAAAGTATCCATAAAGAAATTTTCATTATTTCATTTAAAGAATTGATTTATGATTCATTAATATAATTTATTCATTTATATTTAGCTATTCATTTACATTTATTAATTTATATTTATTCATTTGTTTTATTTATTTTTTATTCATTTATTTTAATTCAATTTTTTTATTTCATTTATGGGAAATTTTGCGGTTTTCAGGTATTTCAGTGTCTCACAGTATTGACACTTGTGACATTTTGCCTCAAAAAATTTTAAACGATGGAATATAAAAGAAAACTTCATCAATTACGATATTAGGTACTGTAAATGGTGAATATCTAAGTAGGGTTCTAAGTTTTATCCATATACTTCCAACTATGTAAATGGTTAAATCCAGCACTTTTTTCAGCGTATGAACCGCTTTCACAAGGAAATTTGCCCCAGATACGCGGATACATGAATTTGTATTTCTCTTTCTCCAGCCATTTGAACACACGTGTTAAAAAAGGATAGCAAATGGAGCCATCGCGTGACTTTAACCTCTATCTCCGCTCCGTCCTACTCTAACGCACTCATTCAAATGAAAGGAGAGAGAGGAAGACAAATTCCTGTATCCGTCCACGATCGGCCCCAAAATATTTGAGATAGACTGTTCAGAAGCTTCCATCCTTTTTGAGTTTTTTACGCCCTTAACAGCTTGTCAAGGAAATGACATCCCTTTTTGTAGTTACTTTGGCGTTTCATCTTAAGGTAATGTCATATTGTGTGAACAAACCTTTATTTTTGCCCATTTAAATTTGTCAATGTTTTGAAGTGTGTTCACGACATCTAAAAACTAGCATTTGAAAATAAACTTACTTCGAAAACTTTGGTTAGTTCTTGTTTCTTCTCGAACAACGTCTTTATGCTTTCTGCGGAAATGGCATCGATTCCTTTCTTCAGAAGTGAGAACAGCACAGGCGAAAGAGTATATTTATAGGTTAAATACGAGAAAAATTTCTTCACCTCTTCTACATGAGTGTTACCTTGCGCCTGAAAACATCGGAAAAATCACAAAGTTATCAGAAGCTATAGATTTTGAAAGTAAGTGCCAAACTGGCATTCTATTCTATCGGAATGGGCTGTGGTAGAGACAATTTAGAAAACTCTAAACCCACTAAACGAAAAAAAAATTGTTTAAATATTCAATGATTTGTTAAATTTTTCGTCCACTGTACTTGGCATTAACAAGCGTTGATGTTTCTCATCGAATTACAGGTACTTTTTGTGTGTATAACTTTCAATCCGTTATCACTGAAAAAAATAATACCTAAATTCAAGTAATATTACCAGAAGCACAGTGATACGTGAACCACAGAAAGTCTAGTATTTTGGCCAGAAAAAAAAATTGGTGTTAACGCTGAAGTATGGTTATGGAACTAGAATTTCCTCAAAATTTTCAAGAACTATGGTACAAATACTAGACTTCTGGTCATCGTATCTTCCCTTACTTACATTGGTTCACATATTGCCATGCTTTTGATAATATTTCTTTTCATTGTCAGTGAATAATGGCTTCCCCATAAAAATCAACCAGAGTCATCGGAATGTCATTGTTACCATGAAATCACCCGTATTAGTAACGATAAGTATCAATAAATCAATATTGATCCGCGTTTCGATCTATGCCATTGCAATAATAGAGCAATGCATTGGCACCATGTCCGCAAGCAACAATGTTGCCAGATTGGAGGTAAAAAGTCGTATCGTCCCCCATTTAAACAATGTAAAACGTACGGCTTTTTCACCCCAATCTGGCAACACTGGCAAGCAAAATAATTTGGGCAACTGCAAATGAGTGGCAGAAGACTACGAGCATTTTAGAGAACCCCAGAAGGTTATGCTAATAAAAATCCTCGCGATAAAACAGGTTTTCTTTTTCTTTAAAAACAAAGATGTTTTGGCAATAAAGGCGGGTCATTTATTTCGTGGATTTGGTCAAGAGAGACCACATTTTTCCTTGATTTGGAGAAAACGAAGAAAAGGGAACGACACTTTGCTTTCATCGAATATTAACTCAATAATATCAGAATCTATATCAACTCTACCTTCCTTAAGTGCTTTCGTATTCTTCAGAAAAAAAGGTATTTTGGGACAAGAGAGTTAAGAGATACCGCGAAGAATTGCTATTGGGATTTAACATTCCTAATTTCCCAGTTTTTACACAATCGTATTCCCGAATAAGCGAAATCGGCCTCGCGAGAGGCAAGTTTGTAGGTGCCGCTAAAAGTATAATATGGTCGACAAAAATCCAAGACTTCGGTTGAACGAAGGAGGCTCACAATGGAGGAGTCTTGAATCGGGGGAGTCACAATTGCGTATCGTTGCGCATTTCTCTACGACGAATCAATTTTCTCAGCATAGAAAGTTGCAATTAGATGGGGCTTCTTCTCCATTGTGACTCACTCATTTGACCGCCATCTTGGAATTTTGTACAAAGCATTTTTATTAAGTCAGTGAGTTCGACTTTTGAGATGTACGGACATTCCCCTCCCCGCAATTTCCCCCCGGACACTTCCCCCCGGACACTTCCCCCCAGACACTTCCCCCCGGTCATTTCCCCCCAGTTACTCCCCCACGAGGTTATTTATAGCTAATCAAATAATGCTTCAACTTTTTCCTCACACTTTCTACAGGCTTGGGACTGCCCTGGCAAAAATGGTCCATACAGGTCCATAAGGTCCATTTAACCAATTCCTTATACAGAGTATGGATATTGGATATATATGTATCGATATCGTATGGGTATACGTGATGATATCCTTGCAGAACCATACATATTCATATGGATCCATTCATACATATGCAAACTCTGTATTGAGAATTGATTATGGCCAAGGACCTACATGAACCATTTTTACCAGGATGGCCGTAAGTGAATTTAGCGGAAAGTCAGAAAATTTGACTGAAATTCGTTTGACGGGCGTTTTTAAAAAATTTGCATTATTTGCTTTTGGCTTTGTTTTTTTTTTGTTTTTTTTTTTTTTTTTAAGATGTTTTCATTCTTAGTGATTCATCAGCTTTTTTTTGTTTGTTTTATACATCTTACTATCCAGTTCTCAAGTTCGAGCCATGGCTCAATCAATAGCGTCATCGACTACCGTTAGAAAGATTCGCGGTTCAAACTCTGCCTTCCAATTGTCTTTTGTTTTTTTTGTTTTTAATTATTTTATAAAATAATTTTACTCGGGGGCACTAAGGGGGGGAAAATAGTCGGGAGGATGTTCTCAGGGGGAAATTCCCTGGGGGGAAATTGAGGGGGGGAAAATTGCGTGGGGAAATTGCGAGGGGAAACGTCCGGACACCGACTTTTGATATTTTTTTTGATGGTTGCAATGTGACTCTGATGCCATTTTACGAAGAAATCGACTCTCCATCGAGCAGAGGTTTGTGACAAACCCATATTAGATTATGGTTGTTGAAGAGATTAAAATTATAACGCCAACCCTTTTATAGATGCGGCACCAACGGTGAAAATTCTCTATGGTAAAAACTTTTAGCAAGTTCAACTTTTATTCTCCAGACAAAAAGCATGTCGAAGAAGAATTAATAGAGAAAACTAATTTTGAAGTGCAAAAAAAAAAAAAAAAAAAAAAAAAAAAAAAAAAAAAAAAAACAAGCGGGAAAAAAATTTCCAACACGCAGGTGTTGGAAAAGCGTGCCACTAAAGTCTGAACAGCTTTAATGCTTTTGCTAGCAATTATAATTCATCAAAGAGGAACCATGTGACATGGAGCTGATCTCGAGGAAATTGAGTCCAAAGTTGAAGAGCTAGCTTTTAAAATAAAAAACGCGGATTTACTTACGTTTTGACTTCATTCAACTACCGTGTTATGTTTTTGCATTTCAACACCGGAAAAGTGGAATTTCCTATGCAGGAAAGGTACCTACTTAATTTTTAGCGTTTAAAGTGACTTGGTTCCTTTCTTTTTTTTGTTTGGCATAATCACGAAAAACGAATCTCTAAGAGAAACCAAACGGCAGAGTTGGTTTACACTGTTGATATTTTAAAATCCGTTAATCCGGACTTAAGTCCGTTCCCAATTCTATAAAAGGAACCAAGTCGGAGTTGGTTCCTTACGTGACTCGGATTAAGGTTTAAGAAAAAGGAACCAAGTTCTCATTTTATTTCATCGTATGGACAATGACTTCAATGAGGCTTCAATGAAGAAATAGTTTTATTAGAAGAAGCACTTGTTGCTTCGAGATTCAGTATTGCTAGGTCTATCAATCAATAACTCAATTTTATCAAAATATCACTCAGTTCTTTTGTGACAAGTGCTGTCCAATTGAGCTGATTTGGTGAGAAATGATGAAAAAATAAAAGATCAGATGTATCTATAAGGAGATGAGTCAAAGGCGTTGTTTTTTGTGTTTGTTTTTTGATTTTGTTTTCAAAACTTTGGAGGGCTCTAGCTCAGAAGAGAAACATTTCCAGCACATATTCGTGTAGGAAAATAAAGCCTTATATATGTGTTGACCCCAAAAATACACTCCATAAGTTTGGCACTTAAGTTTTGAAACACCCTATATTCTTGATATTTTGCTCCCCCCCCCCCCCCCCCCCCGCCACCCTTCACAGAACACAACATCTTGACCATGCAAATTTTTAAAATCACAGTTTGACTGTAGAGATATTTTCTTTTTCCCCCCCTTTCAACAAAAAAGGGGGAAAATGGATCGCCTATCTTTGATGTTCGTCGTATGCGCATGTAGAGATTGTTCGGCTTTACGACTGCCATTTTGACTTTCTTTATAATGCGTTTTGTGGGTTTATTAATGGATTTTATGACTATTTGATGCCGCCAATGTAATTTTCAGGCAATTTTACGTAAAAGTCAAAACTCTATAGCGCTGTAGCAAAAGTTTGCAACAAACCCATTGAAAGCTGAAAAGAGAAAATTATTTGATAAGGCTCGATCTTTTTTACCCACATAAAGTATAGACAATAGATATTTCTAAATCCCTCCACCTTTTAAACGGCTTGTTCAGGGATCAAAAATGAGGTTGCGTTCTTTTGAAGTCAAAAAGTGTCATATTCGGAAAAGCCGTGATTCTAAATAATAAACAGTTTTTTTTTCTTTTTTTTTCCGTTTTAGGTGCTGTCAGCACTTGTTGCGATTGTCACGATGTAGATATGTAATATGCATAAATGGAACACTTGCGAATTCATAAAAAAAATAATCCTTTAATATACAGAACTAACCATTTCAGGTGCCCCTTACACGTCAAGCATTCTAGGGGTATAGTTTATAGTAGGTGTGGAGGTTTAAGACGTTTGTGGATTTTAATTCCCCCTCCCCCCATTTATTTTGTTGAAAAGTATCGAAAGTTTACAGTTAAAACTAAGCCTATAACGCGTTGTAATATTATTTTTTTTTTCTGCTGCCGTGGGTCGATATCATTTTTCGTGTTGGAAAAGCAAAGTTTCATATGGACCTATAATTTCCAAAATTTGAAGAGGCTTCCAGTAAAAAATACTGTACACGCGAGAAACTTTTTAGGATAGGAAAATAAGTTATTCCAGAGTCAATTCCATAGCCGCAGGGAGGAGGCTGTCCAGGGGTGGAAGACACGCGACAGCCCTCTCATTTTTTAGAGCTATTAATGCAAATTTTTAACCCCCTCCCTTTGTTCTGGATTTTAAAAACCTTTTTTTCAACAAAACGCCCAAAATTTCCTCAAAATCCCTTGATTGCATAGACGCTCATTAAGGGTTTTCAATTTGCCGATCCCCCAGAATTTCAAATGTTTCCTATGACCAAGACCTGTTTAGTGTGACGTCATGAAATAATTGGTTCCAAAAAAAGGCTCCGTCTCACTCGCTCTCGTGGGTTTTCCCATATGAAACACGATCCAAATTTTCAAATACAAGTGCTAGTAAACAACAAGTTCTTTGCACCAGTTGTGTTTATCACACCATTGGGTTCCACGTCCCTTAAAAAAATTTCCGATTGTTTCAATGAATTTTCCGTTAGGATATATATTCCCGCGCTTTATTTCCCATAAAAATAGTCGAAATTTTATAGAGACAATCGGAATTTGTGTAGATTTAAGCGCGCTGACTATAGCAACGATAGGTCTTATGATTGAAATAAGACGGAACACATCTATGGTTCTATTCTTACAGTTTTAACAGCCACTTTTTTCTCAGTGATAAAATATGAGCTCGCTATCACAAACTTATTGAAACATCGCGCATCAATGCACAATCACAGCTATATCGAAGAAAGTCCTATGTTTTGTCCTTGTCACACTCACAGTTTCTTATGAGCACAAAATTCTAGGATATAGGCTCATCAGCACCATCACCCCTAGTAAAAATTTTTTGTTGACCACCAACAAAATTTTACTGGCACCAACAGAATTTTACTGACTGCCAGTAAAATTCTGTTGGTGCCAGTAAATTTTGTTGGTGGTCACAAAATTTTGTTGGTGCCAATACTTTTTGTGACCGTCAGTAAAAATTGTGCTGGCAGCCAACAGAATTTTTGATGGTCGGTCATAAGAAGCATTGGCGCCAACAGAGTTTTGTTGGTGCCAATACTTCTTGTGCCCAAACCAAAAAATTTTGCTGGCAGTCAACAAAATTTTTTGATGATCGGTCACAAAAAGTATTGGCACCAACAAAAGTTTGTTCGTGGCCAATTAATTTTTGTTGATGACCATAAATAGCTTACGGATAAAGGAACTTTGTTGGTGGCCATTCATTTTTTAGTGCTGTCCGGTAAACTTTTTGTTATAACTCGCAAATATCATGATGTGGAACATACAGTTGCTAAGTATGTCTAAACTTACAGTCTAGGTTTTGACTTTCTCAAGTTTCACAGAACTGGAACATGGCTATGTTGACGGTTTAAAACGTCCAGGATTTTAAACAATTATTTACCCCCATTTAGAGCTCAAAACTGACTTTTCCATGTAGATAAAGAATTAGAAAAAAGTATTTAGACAACACGGACTTGAAAAAAGTACGATACTAAATAAAAATTAATCCTATATTTTATTTTATTTTAATCAAGTGTGTATTGTAGAAACTGTATGCAGTGTGTTTATTCTGACACATATGATACACCTGTGGATATATTTCACCTATGTAGGGATCGTACTATAGCGGGGAAAAGAACCTGACCAGGATATGCAATATATGCAACACACCCAATACATGAGTTGAATAGTATACTGTGCATTGCGTATTGCATACCTTGGCCGTATTTCTTTGTATCCGCTTATAAAATTTAAATGAAAAATGTCCATATAAGGAAATAAATGTGTTTTTTTGAACTAAACATTGAGACTGCACTTTACAATTGACACCGCCGCTCTTACATAAGTTAAAGAAGCTTTTATTTGGTATGCTGTATGATAAAAAGGCACTATACCTAAAAAACAATACGGCACTTTAGTTCTCTTTTTTAAATGTGTTGGAAAACAGATAACATCCCTGGTAAAATGTTCCACGTGGATAATTTGATTTCCGTGACATTATATAGATTCAAAGACCGATCAAACTTCAAGTTCCGCGACCGTTCAAACTTTGAAGAAAGGGAGGGAGACTCACTCTGTTGCACCCAGTAACAAATTGATTTTATCTCATCAAGTTTTTAAAACCAAAAATCTGAATGCAGAATCAGATTCCTCGACCAAAAATACCTTCCATACCAATTTTCATGCAAATCAGACTTAAAGTAACCATATTCTGTTTTCACAAACTTATATCCCGGGATTTTCGTCACTCATACACATCTTATGGGGTGGTGTAAGGGTTAGGTCATCGGACTTGGAGTCGGGAGGTCTCGGGTTCGAACCCCGGGTAGTAACCGTAAAATTTGGTAGCCTCCGTCCGATCGGCGGACGTAGGTGTACATCCGTACATGTCTGTAAGTGAATTTTTAAATTTTATTAATCCCCAATATTACCCTTTAAACGCCCTTTTAACCATTTAAAACTTTTGATGGTGATCAATAAAATTTTAATGGTGGACCAGCAGAATTCTGATGACGGTCATTAAAAACACTGAGAAATGGAACGCTGACCGGTCAAAAATTTTGTTGGTCGCCAACAAATTTTGATGGCAACCATCAAATTGTTGACCGGTCAGTGTTCCTTTCTCAGTGTTTTTAATGACCGTCATCAAAAAATTTTTACTAGGGACGACATGTGTTATACCTCGAACAAGAGCTTCGATACGAGGAGAAGTTAGAATGATTGAGTGTCATGGCGGTGATACTCCCATAAGAGACCGTGAGAAAGACGAGGACAAAACGTAGAACATCTTTCGGTATAACTGTGATTGTAAATTCGCTTGTGATCTTTTAGGAATTATATTAGAGTGAAAAATATTTTAAAGGTACGTGGAATATAATGGTGCAATAAAATTTGAAAAAACTGTTCTTTAACTAGCATGAATATGCGTTCGAAAATTTGGATCTGATTTCTTATAGGTAAATCAACGAGAGTGAGCGAGATAGAGCATTTGTTTTGAACCTATTTTGATGGTGACGTCATCACTAAACAGGTCTACTTAGGGATATGAATGAGCCCCTCTCTTTTCTATCCCCCCCCCCCCCCCCCCCTCGCTCTTCATCAATACCTCGCCGTCACTTCTTTTCGATACCGTCGTCAATAGATTTTGACACTTTTATTAGCCCTCAGACCCTCCGAGATCCGAGACACAAAGCCTCTCTAACACCCTCTCTCTCCCACACATTCAAAAATCTCTCCGCTTAATGAACCGTGAAGAAATCTCGTAACCGGTGGAGCCCAAAACCGAGGGGCAAAGAGGGTTTCTGTGAAGGATGTTTCCACCCCCCTCCTGCCTTGGAATTTTGACTCATAGGTTGGCACAAATGACTTAGGTTGCTGGACCTGTATGGAATTCTCGTTCAAAGGAATTCGACTTTGACGCTTAATAACTTATTGAAATTAACAGGAATACCAAAACTTTTACAATTTTAAGAAAATAGACGCCGAGACCTCCTGGATTGCAGCAATAAATTAACGATTAATGAAACCAGTTTTAAGAAAACACGTT
Organism: Trialeurodes vaporariorum; assembly: GCA_011764245.1. Classification (NCBI taxonomy): domain Eukaryota; kingdom Metazoa; phylum Arthropoda; class Insecta; order Hemiptera; family Aleyrodidae; genus Trialeurodes; species Trialeurodes vaporariorum. The sequence continues at coordinate 37,426,861 of VMOF01000379.1, read as the reverse complement.
TTTAATTTTTCAAACCTTTCCCGCCAAGGTTTTGCCATAAGCAAAGCATGCAACCTATATATCAGATATGAAAATGAAAACAAAAAGCGTACCGTATACATACGGCACGCTTAAAAAAAACAGCACGTGGCGCGTTTTAGACATGGAATATAAAACAGTCTTATACATTAAAGTTGTTGGGTGGCCGCACAGTAGATTAAAACAATCATGTTTCCGAACATGAAAAGTATTTATTTTATCTTTTAAAACATTTAAATATTGATATTTTTTCGCTAAAAACATGTTATTTTTGACTCATTTGAAGCTCTTAAATGAATACTTTTACACATTTACAAAGTTATACTTTGATTTTCACTGTTTATAATCTTGAGTTTTATTCGTCAAATTATGTCTGAGAAATTGTATTTTTTGGTTCACTGTGCGACGTGAAAGTGGAGAGAGGTGGCAAGACGAAAAATCATTAATGATTAAACGAACAAAGAAAAAGATTCACAAAAGGAAAACAAGGGCATGACTCGGAAAAATACGAACATATAAATTTTTTTTCTCACATAATCAGGGTTTTCAAAGCAGAAAAACATTAATTAAGGAGAATGCCGTAAAAACGAAAGGTACGCGAAATTTCATTAAAAAAAAAAACAGGTCATTAATTCAATTGGGAAAACCATCGGACGAATAAATATAAAAAAAGGGAAAAAAAAATCATAGTAATTTCGTAATTAGATGAGTCGATACGTACGTAGGTGCAAGTATGTACAGACATGCGATGAGACACAATACATAATAATAAGAAAAAATAAAAATGTTGATTAGGTGTAAAAGCATATCCCACCTCAAACTTCTTCTTTTTTGTTTTGTTTTTTTGTTTTTTTGTTTTTTTGTTTTTTTTTTTTATTCGAAGTAATTTATTTATTAAGCGTCAACAGAAGAAGAAGCAGAGCGTGTACAAAGGGGCTTAAATTGGGTGGTTTAAAGGTGTGTAAAAAGGAGTACAGTCGTGGTTGAAAGATTATTCAAAAAATGTCATAATGTGTATTAAAAATTTAATTGAAAATTAATGAATGTTACTAACGATTAATTCGCGGTTAAAATACTAATTAATTACTGATTCTGTTTTGTCTAGGGACCACGATAATAATTAAAACGAATTAAATTATTTTGAGGAAACGAACATAAATTATTTATGAGTTTACTTAGTCAAAAGAAAGGATAAAGAATGGGTTACTTGCAAGCTTTCACCACAGTGCTATAGAGGGCCGATTCTTAAAAAAATTACGTGAAAATCACATAATCAAAAAAACTCAAAATCTGCTCAAAAACTCAATAAAATCAATTAACAAAATGCAAATATGGCAGTCAAATGACATTGGTTACCCTTTTGTCTATTCAACCTATATCTTTGAATTTTGTTTAACATATAATATTGGGTTTGCGACTAGGTTTGAGAACTTTCTGATGCTCTCATAACTTTACATTAACTCGATTTTACTTACAAATTCACCCCTTTCGTAACGCTGTAGCAGTATAATTTGAACAGACCCGCATTTTAAGATTTAAGTGAGGTCAAATATACCCATTTAAATAGCACGTAACACGTGCAAATAATCCGTTTGAAGTGTCGATCTTAAAGATAAAAAAAAGCAAGATAACTGCATAGTCTAGAGCGAATTTTGATAGTCAATAATCTAAAAATGTTTACACTGGAAAATAGGAAGGGGAAGAAAAAAAATGTACATTAACAGAAATCAAGTCTAGGACGCGGATTTACTTACATTATTTGTTGGGGGATCTTCTCTATCAAAAACACTGGGGATATTTTCCATGCGTGCCATCAATATTAATGCTAATGCAAAAGCATCGTCGAGAGAAATCGAAACCTGCCAAAATAAAATTAAAAATCTTAGAATCATGAAAATACTATTAAATGTACATGGAAAAAAATCCGTCAAAAAAAGGAACGAGCAATGTTTTTCTACCGATATTTGTCTCTTTTTTTTAATCCCTCGAAAAATTTTAGATTTTTAACATGAGCTGTTAGAAAATATATTCAATTAATATTCTGTAAGTAATACAGATATTGACGTACTTCAAACGCCTCACTCCGCACCAATGGTAGCTCCTGCAATTTGGAAACAAGGTTATATCTCCATTTGATTGGATGTAAAACAATCGATTCAAAAGTGAAGCAACCTTCACCAGCAATCGATTGCATGTTGAACATAGATTCAAAAGGAGCAAAGACATTGTTGCCAAATGGCCACTGCTCCGCTCCATTTCAAAGTCAGATAAACATTAGAGGACACATCGAATAAACACATACACGTACACACTATGTTTTTAACAAGACAATTAACAGACAAACACACATTTCATTGTGCTATGTGGTGATCCATTTTTTTTTTTTTTTACTCTGAACTCCCATTTATCCATAGGATAACTTAGTGCTTAATCTTAGTAATATTCTGCTCGTTTACAATATGATACTCAATCTATTTGCTGATTGTTGGGAGGATATTACACTTTGACCTTTAAAAAGTAGTTTTAATTGTCATACACAGAGCGCTTACAATTCATACCAAACTGAAGAGAAATTGGTCTGCAGAGCGAGTAACATTATGAATTGATCACTTGATCACTGACACAATAAGGAAAACAGTGTAACACCAAATAAAAAAATAAAAAATAAAAAAACTTCAGAATGCTTGACTTGGTCATGATGAGACAGTGTGAGAAAGTAAGTCTGTCTAAAGTAACGTTACCTTTTGAGCTTTAATTCCGTATTTGGTGTCTAAATGGGTGACAACTTTCGTTAAGGCATCTTTGATTTCGGCATCAGGAGCTTTATTTATAATAGTAGGTCCATCACTATCCATGTAATAAAATTTAATATTTTGAATCGGTTCCTGAAAAAAAATACCAACATTTGATTACTATTTTACCTAGAAACAAGACAGTGCCAGAAATAAAATCAGAGGGTGATACAAGTTTAATCATAATAATAATTTGAGAGGAGTGAAATTGATATTAAAAGAGTTTTATTCACTCCCGCGAACAAAATGGGTCTTGGATGTTCACTGAGCGCCTTAAATTATCGGGATAGGCAAAATCAACGACGCAGAGTACGAATATTTAACTATCCTCTAAATTTGAGGGAGTTATACCTGTGGTTTTTCTTCTAGTAATCTGAACCTGTTAGTTCAAGGGTTAAATGAAAGGGAACCGTTGATTGCTTACCGGTTCTTCGAGCCTTATTTTGGTTGCTAGAGATTTGTCTGACATCATACATCTTAAAATTAACGGTAAATCTTCGCAATATCTTGTCATGCCTCCGATGGAGAAAAATTTGTGCCATTGCTTGTCACGTGCCGAGGGCATGTGACCATCGATGCTGATAATACCTAGAACCAATCGAAATGATAAATGAATTATTAATAATGAACGTTAAACGATTTGACAAGAAAAACATTTTTAATAGTTAATCTATTTGTAAGAAGCATTCTTCCAACAGTAATCATGTAGTAACTTTAAACTGAAGGAAGAACCTCAGTTGACATATTTTACTTGAATCAGATTCGTTCAAGCGAAGACATATATATACACGGAAAAAAAGATTATACCATCTTCATCGCTGATTTTGGAGTCTGCCATCAAGTATGGTAAATTTTACCATCATATGGTAAATGCAATGTCCCTTGTGGCAAATTAAGATAACCGGTTTGTAAATTTCACCACAAGGTACGTTGCATTTACCATATGATTGAAAATTTTACCATACTTCATAGCAGACTCAAAAATCAGCTATGCAGGTTGTAAATTCCAGCAGTCTTTTTATTCGTGTACCTGGAATCTGGATAAAGAATGCAATACGCAATGCACCTTATGATCTGACATGCATGTGATACCTATATTTTAATTTAAACGTAACAGATTACACAGCTATTATTGTCACCACTGGCTTGTCAAACAAACTTAGCTCAACCTCGGGTGTATGGCATAAGCTCAATTTAAGGTTTGAGATTTCGGCTAATTTTCACAGCATTATATCACGAGTTTTCTATCATGGCACATAACTGTAACATTTGCTCATTATTGTTTTACAAGAGCTAGTGGCATCGCGTGTAATCTGACAACGCTGCATTTAATTCATTTAAATCCCTGAAATATCGATTATTGGGAGTGCACTGTGCACCTTCACTAATTCGACCTTTTACGAGCATTTAAATGGACAAACTACAGCGTTGCTAGATTACACGAGACGGCGACACCACCGACAAGAGCTGTATCGTGCAGACTTTTAAACAAATTCCAAATTTCCAGAAAATTAAAATCCACTTGATTGAATTTTGAGCATTAGATTCCTTGGTAGAAGATATTTTGTAATCCGTGCAAGCAACACATAATAAAAATGGATTTGTCGAGGTTGGCTACTAGGTTCTGCAGTTAACTCGCAATCAAGCAACTATAGGACGCACCAGTTAGTGAAATACTGACGAGTAAAATTTGACTAGTGAGTGGCGTGTTATACGTTTCATTCACGCCATCATTACAGGCTATTATCAATGGAAATATAATTCAGAGCGTTTTGGGGGAAACAATACCAATATTGACCATTCATTCATAATTGAAGGGACCTTCGGAAGAAAAAACACCAATATAAGAGGTGAGCTCTTTCCTATCAACGGGTGTTGAGGCCGAATTAGGGTGTCTACGGAAGAGCACATCCATTGTTTTTTGGGCCTTCCCGGAAACTGCGTCATTGGCAGTGTTGCCATTTTTCGGAGGTTTATCCGATTTTTACAATTTAACTTAATGTAAAATTTGGTAATTTATTGGCAAATCAGGCAACAAATTGCTGAACGGGATAGTAGTGGGAGCCCCTGAACCGAAGGCAAATCTAGGAATGTGTCTGTCTCTCTCTCCTCCCATTTGAATACATGCGTTAGAAAAGGACGGAGATAGGCGCTAAAGTCACGTAATGGCCGGCCCCCTCTGCTATCTTTTTCTAACACACTTGTTTAAACGGCCGGAGAGAGAGGGGGGAAAGAGAGAGAGAGAGAGAGAGAGAGAGAGAGAGAGAGAGAGAGAGAGAGGAGAGAGAGAGAGAGAGAGAGAGAAAAATAATCATTTTACCCCGTTGCTTCGTTTGTTGTAACACGTTACACCAACACGGAAAATCCACCCGGTTGTTAACGAGCCGCCTTCCAAAAATATAGAGCCGCCTTCCAAAAATATAAAGTGATTACAAAAATACATTACCGGAAGTTTGTCAATCAACAACGAATTTGCGGTATCATAGATAACCGATACGTTAACGATGAATGCTGAAAATTCGACAGTAGACCTACCATACATGTATACCATGAGTACACACGACCACACGTGCGCACCGCATCTCTCTCTAGCTATCTCTTCCCTTTTTTTTTTTCTCTCTCTCTCTCTCTCTCTCTCTCTCTCTCACTCTCTCTCTTTCTCTCTCTTTTTTCCTATTCTACACGTTACAAGTGTGTTTGAATTGGTAAAAAAAGAAATACGAATTTCTTGCTACGCCTCTGACGCGCATCATTAATTCATTACTCTTACAATCATACATAATTCAGAAGAAATAAGACAGTAGCCTAGATTGGAATCACAAGAGCTGCTAATAATGACCAGAAGTTCAATATAATGAATCCATTAAATGAATGGTCGAGTAAGGATCGTTAAATGGAGGGAAAACGGACTTTTTTTATCCGCCTAATCTACGCTCGTATTTGCGAGTTGTGATTTTTTTTTTTTCCTTCTCATTCAATCGTACAAATGCAAATCGATCATCATGTGTTATATTTTACACGTGCTTATGAACTTTTAAAATTCCCCTCTCCTCTCTTATTATGAAACGACACAAATGACTTTTCCACATGCGCAACTCAAAAAAGTGCGTAGACGAAGAAGCTTACCCGTCATTTCTCATTCGTCACCCACGATGTTTTTCCTGGTATGCGACATTGCGACAATATACTTTGATGGTCGATACGCGTCTTTTTAACTTTCTGTAAAAATCTGTGTCCAAAAAATGTTCGGGAAGGACGCAGGTGCCTTGACTCAAGTTAGTCAAGTTCGGCGTTCGTCCAACAAAGAATCTCAACAAGCATTAGTCACCAGTCATCAGACCGGATCGAACCGTCACAAAAACTGTAGCACCACAAATTAGCCTCAAAATAAGTATCGCACGCCGAGAGGTAATTGAACGAACCATATCACTTAGGAGAGTTAGGTAGACTAGACTGACCGTAAATAACATAGCATTGGGGGTGCTTCCAACATTTCGATGATCAGTTAAAGAAATGAGAGGTTATAGCCACCTTTTTGGGTCCAGCCCAAAGCCCAACCGTCCCGAAAACTGTTGTTGGGTACAGGGACCAAATAATGTTTGGACCTCTCGATTCTTCTTTTAGATGTATGGTACGTAATAACGAGGGGTTCTTACCAGTTCAAACCAATGAGCTATAACTTTAGAGTGGCACATCAAGGAACGTTCCGCTGGTTCATTTGTTGTCACCTAGGGCGCCTTTTTTAGGGGGTTGCCGTAAAAATTGATTTTGAGGTTAAGTTTTGTAGGTTGTTTCCGGTCGTTTCGTAAACAACTCGGGCATCGCCGGAAACGACCAACAAAATTTAAACCCCAAACCTTGGAATCTGCCGTCCAAATTCCGCTTTTCCCCAGGATTCCTTCTAAGCTGTGTGGCACTAGGTGGACCAGCCCGCTGCCACTCTAAAGTTATAGCTCATTGGTTCAAACCCCTCATAAGTGAACACCATTCATCTATTGATGACCGCCGATGACCTCTCGTAAGTGCCAAAAAGTCCAAACATTATTTGGCCCTAGATACCCTGGTAAAAGTGTACCATGAACTCTGTTCCAATTTTCCATTCGCTTTGATTTCCATGTAAATTAGGTTGATTTCCGTGTGAATTTACACGGAAATCACGGTGAATTCCATGTCCACATGGAAAATTGGAACAAAGTACACGGAACATTTTAACTAGGGTAAGCATGAAAAATGGCAAACTCTAGAAGTAATGACGTTGAATAGTTATGCTGAAGGAAGGGTTGCATACCTGGAGTGGGTTTGTGTCCAAAAATACCGCAAAACATTGCGGGAAGTCTACTTGAGCCACCAATATCTGAGACTACTCCCATTACTGATCCACCGGCAGAGATCAAAGCCGCCTGAAGACAAAAATAATTTAAAAATTTGACACAGCAAAAAAAAAAAAATATTACGATCATTCCTCCGCACATTTTAATACTAACTCTAATCACACTATTAACATTTATTTGAATCGTTTATTATTTTCCATTCATTCAAAGTTTGTTTCATTTACCTTTTTAATTACCTATATTATTTTTTTTTTTATCGAAGTATTTTTTATTCTTTTAAATTATTTGCTTTTACTTATTTATTTCGAATTTCGAATTTTCATTCCACCTTTCTGTTTGATAGTGGGTTTTGATTTGGGTCAGAATGTTAGCAATACTTAATATGAGTTCTTGCAGTGGCGTAACTACCTACTCTTTTGCTCTGGGGGGGGGGGGGGGGATCAGATCTCACGATGTTAAAAAAAATCGATGACTTCCATTTTTTACCTTAGAATGACCCCCCCCCCCCCCCCCCTTCTTCTGGTCACCTTAAAAATCAATAACTTTTTTTTTTTTTTTGGAGGCTTGTCCCGGCAAGGAATAACGTGCCGTATCGTTTTAACTATAGGTAAGTAACGTAAATATTTTACCGAATGAATTTTAGAAAATGCCGCTAAGTTCCCAATATTTATCAAAAATTGTTTATTATCTTGTTTTTCTGTAGAAATAAATTTTGCGTCCCTTTCAAAATTTACTCTCCTTTCTATTTCTTGACTCTTTTTCATGATATTTCCATATACTATTGGGCTCTGGGGGGATTGATCCTCCCGATCCCCCCCCTAAATACGCCGCTGAGTTCTTGTCTAAATGTCCATGTGTATAAAAAGAAATAACTTTATCAGCTACAAGGTAATTCTTGCAGGCGAATTGTGTACTTCAACCCAGGGCCCCTTCTCTCCTCCTTAAATGCCACATTTGCGTATCTATATAGTATAATATCTTTACTAAAAACTTACTTCTCCGCCTGAGGAACCGCCTGGGGTCCGCCGTGTGTCGTATGGATTCTTGGTCGTGCCTGTGGCCCAGTTGGTTGTCTCCCAGTTCATGCAGAGCTCTGGTGTATTCGTCACAATGAAAGGAATAGCGCCGGCTTGTCGTAGGCACCTTACGGTCTCAGCGTCCTCGGTGGCTAAATTTTTGAATGGATGCGTACGTCCGGCATTGTTACTCATACCTATGATCATCAAAATTAAACACTATGTTAATACAATCCTTTCATTCTATTTATTTAGGAGAAAATATTTCGGAACAGACAATAAAGATCAAAATCAATTTTTAAAGTATCAGCAAATCATAAAAAAAAACAATTTTTTTGGTTCGTATTTTATTGTTATTTCTATTTTTTATTTTTTATTTGTATGTACTTCCATCCAGTTTTCAGAGTTTTTAGATTGTCACGCGGAGCAAAGAATTTTTATTGTTAAGCTTTGTGCCGATCGTACTGACTCCAACTCCTTACAATATATTTATGACGTGGTGTTAAGGGGACCAAAAGAAGTATCATTGCCAGCAGAATTAAAGAGTAATTTCAAACACACGGAAAAAAGACTGGTAGAATTTACCACCTGCATAGCTGATTTTGGAGTCTGATATCAAGTATGATAAATTCTACCATCATAATGGTCAATTCAAAGGTATGTTGCATTTACCATATGATGGTAAAGTTTACCATACTTGACAGTAGACTCCAAAATCAGCTAAGCAGATGGTAAATTCTACCAGTCTTTTTTCCATGCATTATTGCGTGAAATCAAAATGCTGTTATTAAAATGTAAGTTACGATTGTTCATTTTCGTCCTTCATTTTTCCACGAAAAAAGTATGGCATAGTTAACCATACGCGTATAAAATTTTGGCGCCTGCCAGAAAGAATCTATCTTAATCTTCACCAAATATGGCAAATTTAACGTAACTTGTAAAACAAGTTGACCGATTGATTTGATCTACTAAATATCTGTGTTAATCAATTAATCATACTTCGGTAAAGTTTACCATACTTCATGGCAGGCGCCAAAATCACCTATATGTGTGGTTCTGTGGTTAATCGTGCGCCACTTTTCCCATGTAACCTGCAAAAGAGATTTTTTTTTTTTTTTTTTTTTGTTAACCTGCAATTCCTCAGTTATAGAAGTCAACTTGTTTTGGTTTAATCTGGTCAAACTACCTTTTGGATGTTATAATAACTGATTATCCAGACCTCTTTTAAATGTATATAGTATTTGCATAATTTTTTTTTTTTTTTTTTTTTACATCCATTTTATTTCTAAAAAGTGCCGAAAACCTCATGCATCATCCCACGAATAACGTGCATTTCATTCATGGTCTTGATTGCTGACGCAATCGATATTTACTTACTTGTCACTAGCTATTTAAATGAAAGCTAAACATAGAGTCTCAAAGATTCAACCCTCCTGTTTCGTAGCCTTGAAAGGACACGCAAAACTTAAAGATTCGTCTCATTTTGGTAATTATAGATCATCCGAAAAAAAATTTTGGGTGTGGGTGTCTAAAATGATCTCTTTACAAAATCAGACATACTTATGCATTCAAATTTTGGTGAAAATTTTTACGAGCCGCAGCTGATGATTAGACCGAGAATTCCAAAGACATAAAAAAATGGTATGTATATATGTTTAAATTAGTAAAGTAAAACGTTTCTGTGAACAGAGGAAACTCTATTAAATAATTTGTATGAAGTCCAAGTGAATAAGTACCTTTGAAATTCACTGAAAAAACAAAACAAAAAAAACAAAAAATAAAAATAGTTGATTTAACAATTCTAATGTTGAAAGGTGTGACCGCAGAATGTTAAGAGTTAATTTAACAAAATGGGATGCTTCATTTAACAAAATATTGTTGTTAAACCAACAAAATACTGTCGTTAAACTAACAAATAGATTAATAAATCAGCAAATTGGAATGTGGAAAATTCACAGCAATTTTTCTAATTTAACTATTGATAGTTAACAACCATGTTTTGTTAATCCAGCATTCTGTCTCGTTAAATTAACAAAACCATTTTGCGGTCACCGCTTGTAACATTCAAGTTGTTAAATCAACCCCCCCCCCCCCCGTGTTATATCTTGTAATAGAGTAACCTAATTTTATCGACCAAAAACTGAAGTAATGTGATAATAATTTTAAAAATTAAACATTGTTAACTCGAGTAAAAATTAAACATAAATTAATTCCATTAGGGCGGTTGGGTGAATTTCTAGCTCTAAGACCTCATGTTTGGGCAATGAGAGCGCTAACGTTTGATTGATATTGAATTACTTGTACAATGTTCTTTTATTTTTAACTTTAAAATAAGGCTTGAAATACCACAAAATTTCAAAATTACAAATCGGTTCTTACATCGGAATGTGGTATTCCGATTTTTTATACAAATACTTTCAGGATTGTTTTTAAACTGATTGGCGTGATAATTTTCACATAAATTTCTTCGGTTGATTATCTAGTGTCCGACTTTTTGTTCTCTTAACCCTTTCGTCTTCGTTGCTCGATCTCTGCCAATGCTGCCGTTTTGCGCATAATCATTGGTATTTTTCAATTCACCGATGATTTCACCGGTCGAGAAAAGATTACACAGTTCAGTTCAATGTTTGTATGACTGTACTGCACGAAAATACTCTAATCTGTAATCTTTTCTCAACCAATGGAGTCGTCGATGACTTTAAAAAGCTTACGGGTATTACAATAATTCAACGGCAATTGCACCGATTGAAAACATATTACGAATTAGAGTATTTTCGTGCAGTACGATGAAACACTGAACTGAACTGTGTAATCTTTTCGCAACCGGTGGAATCATCGGTGAATTGGAAAATACCATTGATAATACGCAAAACTGCAGCACTGGATCTCTCATTGACACTAAAATCTGCTCCAAATTGCTAACATCAGTAAATTGACGGCTTACATGGCGCCTTCAATTACAAAGATAGGCAAAATGAAGACCTCCAAGTACGAATATTTAACTATACCTACTAAAGAGCGAAAAGCTTTCCTTTTTCTCATGTATAAATCGTGAAACTGGTTGTTAAAGGGTTAGAAATAAATAAATTTTGGCCTGTGATATTTTAACATTGATCAAACGGTAGCTAGTGCTCTGGTGACAGAGACCGTCACTATACTCTTAAGATTCACTTTCATGATTTGATGAGTCTCTGTCCGGAGCCAATTTACGATTTAACAATAAGAGGAAAAAGTAACGCTCAGTTATGAAATAAAGCTACGCTGTCATTTCCATCATTAATCACAATTTCAAAATGACTCATTCTACTTTAACGATTTTGTAGGATTTAGAATTGGAAAACAATGATTCCGCAAAGTATTGATTGATTTTGTCCTAAGGTCACGTGCTTTGTTTTGAAACATTGTTTGGATCGAAGGAAAACAAACGCCAGAAGTTCGTAACGCGCGCATGCAACGTCACAGAGTCATCAATTTACGAATATTCCTCGTTTCAATAAGGGTATGCTGCCATGCGAAGAAGTTACTACGCAGTCATAAATTGATTTCAAACAAATAATAAATATCCTTTGGAACTTAATTGATACCTAAGTCTCTTGTACTTGTAATTATTTTTTATAACCTTCAGTTTGAGGTACAGTCGACGGCAAAATTAATGTCAGGTGACTCGTTATATTTTAATTTAGGCAGGCCATTTACGTCACCTACATACAGTCAGGGACAAAAAGAATGTCAGGCAACTCCTGGATGTAGGCTACCCGCAATACTTATCTCAATGAATCTAAGCATTGATTCATCAAGGAGTCGCCTGACATTCTTTCTGTCCCCGCCTGTGCTTACATCGTACGACTTGTTTGGAATCAAATCGTAGGGAGAAGAAAGAGGAAGCGGAAACATTTTTGTACGCTTCGCGACAAACAAGTAAGATCTAGGTGTGCAATATGCAACACACCTGATACGAGTATGATTTATTGTGCGTTGCATATTGCATATCCTGACCAGGTATATTTATCCCTGTACTTGCTGACATTAAATATAAATTGTTAACGTGATATCATAGAAAACAGTCATCCGCTAGACAGCATCAAAGGTCTGTTTTTTTTTTTTTTTTCCCCCAGAAAATTTTGATTCCAGGTCCCATAGGGTACTTTCTATAATATGACAGTCAATAGGCAGTGAAGCCAATTGCGGCTCGTGTAATTTAGCAACCATGTTTACTTTCCATTTAAAGTTATGCATAAGTATCTATATCCACAGTGTGGTGCGCAATTGCTCCTCCCGAAGATCGATTATTTCATATAGGTTTAAATGGAGAGAATAAGTTGTTGCCATACATTTCAAGAGCCGCCTCTAAATGATACAGATTGTCAGGACTTAAATGTTTTTTGTATTTGTATTTTTTTTCTTTTTCTTTTTTTTTTTTTCTTCGAGCTACTAATCATCAATATAGGATGCATAGTATAGACACAACACTCTCGAAAGTTTTGACAACCAATGCGCGAGTTTGTCGAGTGAGATATATGTAGAGTTATAGTATCACTCGCGCATACTCACTTTATTTCAACAGATGGTCGAGACTTCCAAGAATATCCACACGTGTTTATTTCTCAACCGATTTTGATGGTTGATGGCTCAAAATAACCGATAAAAACAAGACAGAGGCTCAGACGACCTTAAACTTAATTTTTATTCATGTTTTATTTTTAATTTAGGCCAAACTTTTGCAATTTTCGGAGGAGCGCGAACGCTACGTGGTGGCAATTTTAAAAGTGGGGCTCTTGCAACTTTTGCTGTATGCGATTGCATAGAAATAATTATTCTGTGAATATGTAAGTAAATTTCTTGATTTTCTAATGTGATCATCGTAGTTTTCGCTAGAGTTTACGGTAGAATGAACTATTAATGCGCTTACAGTAAAAGTTAGCGTGAGACTCATTGAAATAAACCTTGAAATCACGTTGAGTGCCCGCAAGATGCACGATTGGGGCGGATGTCATCTTGACTCCTACATCCGCTGAATATATTTGCGAAGGAAATAACATACCTTTGACGGAGATGCTCTCTTTGACCGAGATTGGTACTCCGAGCAGAGGTGTCTCCTCCTCAAGCTCCGCTTCTGTCTTCGTCCCGCTAGCGATAAGCGTGTCAGCAGCGCGGGCCTCCTCGAGCGCCAACACAAACCGGTCCTCAACCAAAAAGTTCAGGATTGGATTTATCTCTTGAACGCGGGTGATGAATGCTTTGAGCACCTCCTCACTTGTCACCTGCACAAAAGTAAAAGTTCCAACGTCATTCATACATAAAATCACAATTTTTTCCCCTCCCTCTGATCGAAAGCAAATTCTAAGAACAAAGGTGAAACGTTGTAGTCCGGCAGTCTGGCATCGTTTGAATTAAATGCTCATTTGAACCCGTTGAAAAAGGTCGAGGGTGTTCATCGCATTGGCGGCAAGTGCACTTTGGCAAAAACGATTTTCCGCCATTTGAATCTATTTACAATAATCGAATGGTGATCGAATCGATTGTTTTACATAGAATCAAATGGAGGAAAACAAGATTGTTGCCAAATTACACGACCCGCAACTGGTTCATTATACACTCATAGTTCAATCTAAATCGTGGGTTTAAAGCAAGCAACGAACAATAACCATGGCGGAATTGGCGGAGCCTTGAGGAACGTACTTTTTATTTATTTATTTACTTATGTACTGTATTTAATACACGCAGCATCTAATAAAAGGCAAAATTCCAAGTCAATAAAAGTAATAATAGAATAATAAGAGAGGAAAAATAAAATATAATGAAGTCAGATATAATCAACAAGACGGACACGTTTTGTGTTTGATCAAAATACTAGCCACTACTCGAAATTTAACTTCAGCATTTTACTTTTGCTTCGGATCAGTGGTGGTTCGTGCAATGTATAGAAACGACAGACTCTCTCCATTTGAACCTACGTAAAATAATATTATCATCAGGGTCAACATTAGTAGTGGCTGGTACAATCTGGCAAACGTGCTTTTCTGCCATTTAAAACCATGCAAAAATATCGATTTCGAGTGAAGCGCGGTACGTTTCTAAAAAACCCATTATCTAAAATAGGTTTTAAATGGAGGGAATAAATTGTTCCAAATTTCACGAGTTGCCAATTGATGACATCACAGCTCACCGATTCAAGCCGAATATTAAAGCCAAATATTTCTCATAAAGACTCAATGTAAAATATAAGGGTTTTAACCTGAAATCTAGCAACACTGCAGTGGCTCTCTTTGGAGGGCCGCTATTCAAGTTTAATCGTGATGAATCCCGATGACTACCTATTGGAGTTTAATTTTGATTGTGTTTTAAACAGTGTTTTGGTTGTGTTTTGATAATGTGTATAGTTTGGGGCTTGCAATAAAATGGAACGAACTTAGCGTTTGCCCGCGGATCGACACATACCTATACATATGAGTACTCGCGGCGAGGAGTGAAGGGGTGACATATCACAGATCACACACGCTCACACACGTGACCAATGACCCAAAGGTCGTCACACCTACAACATTCAATTATTCATAGTCACGATTTCCTTTCTAATGAGTTAATTTAGATGCGCGTATGCCCGTCGCGTCGTGTTATCTAGTTTCCTCCGCCGCACTAAAGTCTGCAATCGAAAAAAAATGGCCAAAAGTCAGTGAAAAAAAAAAAAAAAATCATAAGAGATCATCGCGTTTTTTGACCTTTTAAACTATATACTTAAAATTTGTCGCAGTCACTTTACTAGATTTAAATTACTTGTTAAGTGATCTTTGGGATTAAAAACTGGCCTTGAAAGTTTATAAATGATAGTTTTCTGAGCAATGGGTCTGTTGCAAACTTTTGCTACATCGATATAAAGCGTTAAATCTTAAGTAAAATCATTTGAAAAGTTCATTGGTGGTATCAGAAAGTCATAAAATGCAGTATTGAACTCGCAAGAGGCGTTTAACCCTTTCCAGCACGCATTTTGGAGTTTGACTTTTTTTGAGATTTTTTTAGACCGTTCAAAAGAGGACAATTTTCTAAGACTTTTGATGGGTCACACATGTTTTTGCAAAATGTTCATTTAAATTCCATTGAAGCCCATGTCACAGAAAATGGTACATATGTGTACCACCTTGCTGAAGAGGGTTTGCTGAAACCCAAGATGGCGGTAAAATATCGAGCAACCTGTGAGCACGTACCGTGAACATCCATGATGGCCAACGTTAACAACCTCACAGCATCGGAGGTAATGAGTTTGTTTGCGTTGTGATTGGTTCTGATCGATGTTGTGTCTTGAATGTTCATGGTGCTTAAATACAGGTTGCTCGATATTTTACCGCCATCTTGGATTTCAGTTAAATGCCTCTTGTGAGTTTGTTATTGCATTTTATGACTTTCTGCTGCCACCAATGGACTTTTCACGCGATTTTACATGCGATTGATTACTCATATAGCGCTGTAGCAAAAAATTTGCAACGGAACCATTTACTTACTAATTTGCGGCCATTTTTTTAAGAATCATGGACCATTGTGCGACGCGTGCATTTACATCCATAGCCGAAGCCAGGATATTGTTTTTCTCTCTCTTTGTCCATTTAAACGCATGTGTTAGAAAAGGACAGAGACAGGGGCTGAAGTCACGTGACAGCCCCTATATCCATCCTTTTCTAACTCGTGCGTTCAAATGGGCTAAGAGAGAGAAAGACAATATCCTGGCTACGGCTATGTTTACATCCACATCTATTCAAATGCTCACGCGGGTACTCTATGATTAGGCGCGAGTGAAACCAGAAACTCAGCTTCCAATTTATGTATGTATATAGTATATACTTCCGCCAATACTGCAACCTGCAATCCGACATTCGAGAAATTACCTCATTACGGATTGTTTTAATGTATAAGTGCCGGGATTCGAATTATCGGGCAGCTGTATTGGACCGGAGAGTGAAAATTACGATTCTTATAGGGAAAATATATATAGTTGAAACTATGCGAATGTGCAAAAATGAGAGTTAACCCTTAACTGCAGATGAGCCCAGATCTGGAACAATTACTTTGAAGCCTTATCAAAAAGTAGATGACTTGAGTTGTACTGTCGCTGCATGGTGGGTCACATGTGGAACAGATACTAAACGAGTAAGAAATTGTCGATTTTGTCCTAGAGCGCGCAGCACAGGATAGAGAACGTGCAGAGTGGTTGAGAATAGCTTACTGAAAATCTGATAGAGATTTTCCGATTTTCATTGTTATGTTTGGGAGTAACGAAGGGGTACCATATACAAAAAAAACAACTATTGAAACTTACTAACTTATTTTTTACTACTTTATTTTTTTTTTTAGCCTGAAAACTTTATTTTCAGTTGCATGGATACCTAAATGCGGGTAAGGCCATATTTGGAACAATCAATATTCAGGCTCTTTACCATTGAAATATAATGGAAAGAATTTTTTCACTATTTTTCCCTGTCTCGAGGATCAAAATTGTACTGAAAAAAATTATTTTATTGAAACAAAAATCATGCAGTAAAGGGTTAATAGTACTGTCACGCACGTTTGTAAGTTTTTGTTTTGTTTTTTGTTTTGTTAATCTTTATCCCCAAAAGCACTTTGTGGAGCAGCGTGGAATAACGGGGATGTTAGAAGCTTTTGCTAATATAGATTATATTATATTAAGGGCCAAATCAGAAGTGAAAATCAGCGAAAGTTAAGATGGGATCTTTGAAAATTTGCGAAATCTACAGCTGAACTCATGGAATACTTTTAAATGCGCAAGCGTAAAGGCTTGATGATCAATGGTTGTAACTAGAGTCCCTACACATGAAAGAGTTAAGACACGTGAACAGAAGTGAAGAAGAAGAGGGGGTCTGAGGAGCCTGGAGGCGTGCCGCTTGTTTACATTTTTATCCAACGATCTTCCCGCCAAAGATTACTTATACGTGTATTCGTGTGTAAGTAATCTTTGTAATGTTAACCTAACCTCCAATTACCGTTAGATTCACCACCTTTTTTAAATTTACAGTGAAGAGTTATGCGTGAATTTTATTCTTTTTCTGAACATATTCATGTCAATTTCAGTAGAACCATCAGTACCAGCTGAAAATGCCGAAATTTTTCCTCAAAGAAAGGCAGCGGGGAAGATGGTTCCTTGAAGATGTAAACAAGAGGCGAGCCTCCAGGCTTCACAGACCCCTTCTTCTTCTTCAGTTTTCAGTAGCCATTCAGAGAGGGAAACCCTCGTACGGCGAGACTTCATACTAGGGACTCTAGTTTAACTAAGTGCAGACAGAAATTTTAGTTAGTTAAATCGAGAGTTCAAATGAAGAAGAAGAAAGCAGATCAATGGAGCTCCCAAGAGGCAAAATGCATCTGGTGGTTCGCCATTTGCTTCTGCGCTGTTGCCGCTATTTTCTATTTCTAAGGGGTTAGGTTCCGACTCTTGACAATAAGGGTCATTATTGAAAGATAAAAGTTCTCCAAATAACATTTGAATTAGGGGAAAAAATTTCAACAACAATTACCGCAGTCATTGGTACTGTAAATGTGTAATAAAATCAAGTACGCGAAAAGTAAACAAACCCATCACCATTTGAAAATGCCCCTTTGGGGTTTCCGTGTGAGCTTAAATCTGAGAGCCAATCAGAAACAGATCCCGACATGGCGCTACTCTCATAGTATAGGGTCTCTAGTATATCGAACCTGATAAAGAGGTGTCACAGTAGCGGCGCGTGCAATCCTGCAACGTTGCATTTCGTCCATGTAAACCCATTTAAAATGTATCAATTCGAGAGAGTGCACTGCGCACTCCCAATTTCGACCTTTTACATGACTTTAGATGGACTGGATGCAACGTTGCCACATTACACACGTCACAACTAAGAGGCGAAGAGTAAAGGATTCGGCAAAACTTGTTAATAATGGAAGTATATTTCTCAAGGCATATTGTTTATGCATTAGCTATCGGTCGAAGTTCTGTGACGGTGTAACAGTGTGACAGTGACACAGTTTTTTGCCCTCCGCCTTCAAAAGAAATTTCGTACTCGGTCTCTTGCTACGGAGACATCATACATATATATGCAAATATTTTTTTGTTTTTTTGTTTTGTTTTTTTTTTTCAGTTCAGAAGTGACCTTGGAGCATCCATTTAAAATGTGTTTACACAAAATGAATCCGTCATGATAGGTACTATTCTGTTTGAGCAAATGTTCAAATATAAACGCGTCCTCAAGTTCCTTTGACACACTCATTATACAGTTTCATATTTTAACTCCCCCGAAGTGCGCAGTCATCGTTTAAAAATGGGACGATTCGAAATTGGTGCACGGATTTCAAAGCTGAGTCTAGACCGTCTAGACAAACAAAAATGATTCGAATAATCCCAAAATTTATTCGCTGGACTGCTGGTTTGCGGTTAACTATAATGAGATACCAAAACTAAGCAGTGATGAATAAAAAGATTACAGATTAATAAAATTTAGGTTTGTTCGTTGAACAAAAACAAACTTTATAGCTGAGCTGCTGCATAATCTTTTCTCGCTCACCGATGCTCTATAGTCTGGAATCGAAAAAAAAAACAAAAAAAACAAAAAAAAAAACAAATGGCCGAAAGTCAGGGGAAATCGCAAAAATCACCCTTTTTAAAACCCTTTTTAAAATTTAAATTTAAAACTTTCTCATAAAATTTTTCTCGGTTAAAATTACTTATAAAAATGTTCTTTGTAATTGAAATTGATCTTGAAACTTAATAAATAATAAATTGATAAGAAATTTACTTTCTGATTTTTGGCCACTTCTTGACCGGTGGCGAGGCGTGAAATTTCGCAACAATGCACTTTCTCCATTTAAATTCACCAAAAAAGTCGAACGTTTCAGTCTTCGTCGATGACCAGACATTCCGACCTTTCTAATGTTTTTTTAAAGGGGGAAAAAAAACATTCCCAAATCGCACGCCTCGCCGCACTATTCTGACGATCTCAGACCATAGCGCGACAGAGCCTCAATGGTTTTGCGAAATTTCGTTCCCAAAATAAACTTTAAAAGCATAAAAAGCCGTCGGGATTAAAAAATTTCAGTGAGAAATTACCCATAAAAAACTCTACGGTACTGTAATCTTTGCAGCAGAAAAAACACAACAACGGCTCTCAGAATGTAAACAAATGTGCAAAAAAACGCATTCAATGACGGCGCCTATGGTTTCATTTTGTCTTAGTTGTCTACGCACAGGGACTCACCGCATAAGAAAAAAAATACGTCCCCCCACATAAGTAAAGAAAAATCTGTAAACGGTAAAGTCTTTCGAAACTACGCTATTACCCATCCACATTGCTACACAATAAAACCCATCTAAGGGTAGAATTTATCCTTCCACTTTTTTCACAACGCGTTTTACCCCTATTATTTTAACCCCAAAACCAGATCCATTTCCCTTTTTTAAAACATTTTTTTAATTTTATTTAAATTTGGGGGAAAAAAAAGTAATCAATGAGATGACCAAAAAAAAACTCGAAGACGTCGCGAATGCTTTAAATTTTAAGAGTACTGTATGGTTTATACAGTTACACAACCTTGACTTTAATCCTACAGCATGCAGCAGACTCCGTTAAAACCATGCAAAATCAAGCAATTCTTATGGAGAGTCACTGCCCTTTCGAGAAATATTTTGGGTTTTTTTGCACGGGCTTAAGGGAAAAACGGATGGTGTCCAGATGGCGCAAACCGCCCCCTCCCCCATCCACCCTCACGCCAGGCCGCATCACTATGTAGCTATCTGGTTTTTAAACTTTGCTAGCAACTAACGGTTGTCGGGCTACAATCATCTCTTTTTTTTACTGCATGCTAAGGAAAAATTTAAATTTTTTTTAATTTAAACTTTTTTGCTCTGTTTTATAAATACTCAGGATAACATTTGAAATTGGGAAAAATCGAATTGCCTGATTTTTGTCTGCGGACGATTCAACAATAAAACGATGACTTTAAATTTTCCGGTTTTTTTTCTTGCGTTTTTATACGGGGACTTGCGGCATTTGCTATTTTTGTCTTATCCTTTGTCGCTTACTTTCACGAGTGTAACGGTAAAAAGTAACGTATCAATGATTTGGTCCTGGAAAAGAGTAACCGACTGCTGCTCTGGTATTCTTCGATTTGTCGAGGTCAGACTGTTTGATTGTTTACTCTTCATCACCTTGGAAACTGAGACGAGTCAGCTTTCTCTTGGGGCGATAACTTCTTAAATTAGTAGACTCAACCTGTGTTGTAATTCCCTATAACGGGAGTGAATTATGCGGGGAAAAACGATTGGATTAGAGTCCCTATATTGACCTGTTTAGTGATGACGTCCCGATCAAAATTGGGTCCAAACAAATACTCTATCTCACTCACTCTCGTGGATTTTTACCCATAAGAAATCAGATCCAAATTTTCGAATGCAAATGCATGCTAGTTAACAACCAGTTTTCTCAATTTTTATTGCACCATTTGATTTCACGTACCTTAAAGTATCTTTTCACTCCGACATAATTCCTGATAGATCACAAGTAAATTTACAATCACAGATATACCGAAAGATGTTATATGTTTTTTCCTTGTCTTACTCATAGTCTCTTATGGGCGTATCAACGCCATGACACACAATCGCATCGTAACCTCTCTTCGCACCGAAGCTTGTTCGAGGTATAACAAGTGCGCCACGTGCGGTGTGATGGTGCCGATGAGCCTGTATCCCAGAATTCTGTGCCCATAAGAAACTGTGAAAGGGACAAGGACAAAACATAGGACTTTCTTCGAAATAACTGTGATTGTAAATTAATGCTTGATGTCTCACAAATGTTGTTGTAGCGTGATTACATTTTAAAGTACGTGGAATCCGATGGTGTAGTAAAATCTGAGAAAAATTGTTGTTTACTGTCATGAATTCTCATGTGAAAATGTGGATCCTTTTTCTTATGGTAAGAGCGAGTGAGATAAAGCATTTGTTTGGATCCAATTTTTTTCGTGACGTTACACTAAACAGGTCTATTTTAAAGAGGCTTGCCATAATAAGGTATAAATTCTAATTGGCTGCTGGCTTTTAGGCTGTCACGGAGCTCAAGGAGGCGTTCTCTGAAACTGTTTCTCCATAAGATGATCGTTGGAACGCCTCCTTCAAGAAAGCATGTTTCGTAAATAAAATTCACGGGCTTTTAAGACTTTAACTGGGATTGGAAAGCATCTATCGTTTTGTTTTAAACTTCCTTACTTGAAATTTGTGTGCCGCAAAATTTGTTGTTTCCGGGGAAAATAACCGCGAACACATATCCTTACCATAACGCCGTGTATAAGAACGTTTCCCCTCGGTGAACCCAACCCAAATATATTTGATATTGGGTTAGGCAAATGGGGCCGTAATAATTGTAATCGTCTTTTTTTTTGGAGGAAATTTTTTTGGGAAATCTGGGCTGATTTTTTAATCAATTTTTGCAATTATTAAATGCAGAAGAATTAGGTCTATTAGAAAAGACCTTATAGTTTACTATTTATCAGTGAAAAAACATTTAATTACCACCCAAAAGGGTTTCACGATTACCGACTACCCAGTAATCGTGTAATCGATTAGGTAAAACTCCTATTTGCCCAACTCTACCGTTGATGTAAGTAATTCTGGATATAGGTTAGTAGGAAAATCGGCTGTAAAATAGAACTAGATACATTAATCTCACATTCAATAGCTGTGCATGATCACCAACTTTGCTTGATCAATGTTTGGTTCTTTTTTGTCTCAGTGAGTAATTTTTTGTATAATTAATCCAGCTTTCTTTGAAACGCCAATCAATATGATAAATACTAACGATTGAACAATCAACAGACCGGTTATAAAATTGATTTGAATATTATTTAATTGATTTAATTGATGTATTATTGTATCGGTTGTGACATTGCCAGGCGAGCTTTGGATCCATGTACGAATCCGGTTCGATGAAATTTCTGAACGAGAGCACTTCTGAACAAAAATTTCGGCAATTCAACAAAATAAAAAATGCGACAAAAATAAAATAAAATAAAACAAAAAAACAAAAAAAAACAACAAAAAAAACAAAGCAAGAAAAAAAAGTCAATAAATTAAATTGGTTTTCAAGTTGATCGATATTATTTTATCTCATTTCTCACTTGTTTACTCGGAGGGATATTCAATAATTCTTCTTTCATTTCCTTTAAAAGCTTCAAATTTAAGACGGAAAACACAACAAAAGTCAATTGTTCTTCTTTGCATGGAAAAAAGAGTACATTTATTTTTAGCGTTAACCAAAAGGACAATTTTACTATTTCATGGAAGTACATTCTGGCATTGCGGATCTCCGTGCACTGAAAAAAAAATCAGATAAATTTAACTAATTTTAACTTAAAAGTATGGACACCACTTAAAACTGTTAGTTTGAATTTTTGAATTAGTAAAAAACTCCGTGCCATGTTAATTAACACGGCAGGGAGTTAATTTTACTAATTAAAAAAGTCAAACTGACAGTTTTAAGTGGTGTCCATACTTTTAAGTTGAAATTAGTTAAATTTAGCTGATTTTTTCTTCAGTGTGCTGCCTTAACACCACGTCCCAAAAATCCTCTCTATTGCTTTAGTTCGTTGGCGTTTGCATATTCAATGTATGATTTCACACTTACTTTTCTCGTTCTGATCCTGCGAGCCAATTCTTTGGCGCTGAGCAGCAACAACTCATTCTTCAGTGGGGGCAATTTTTTCTGGGACGATGAGAAGCTGATGACTTTGCTGATGGGCCAACGATGACCGTGAGAACTTTGAGTCCGGCCAGGAGCGCATACTGAATTTTGGCCGGTACCAGCATCTTTAAAACACAGAACAAACATTTGTAGAAAAAATAAGAAAATTTGCTTCTTGCGTCACTTTCCTGTACAAATATTTTCTTCTCGCAGTCTTGAATTATATTACCGAGTAAAATTTTCAGCGCAACAAATGAACAAGTTGACGAAGCGACAAAAAATTTCCCGAGTCAATCCCAAACAATTTTTTCCCCTTTGTGGATAGAGCCTCCGGATACCTGCCTAATTAATGTTACACCGTTAAGATACTGATTTTGATATTTACGATGAGTTTAGAGATTCATTTTCAATAGGAGTTTTTGTTGCAAAAAATCGATACAACGCAGCGTTTGGAGGGTTCTTAAACATATGTAAAAACGCATGGAATCACATTGGGAAAATCGCAGTAGTCTCAAAATCTATACTTATACCGTCGATAAATTCATTTTAAAAAAATTTAACCCTTTGAGATCTGAAATTCTTTTTGGTCAGATACGGATGTTTTGGCCAACATGATTGATCTTACCCAGTAAACATTTTCCCGGGCTCAAGATGGTCTTTTGAATATCTGGGCATGAAAGATGTCTGAAAGATGACTTCAAGATAATATGCGCGCCGTAACATATCTGCAAAAAACTGCAAGATGTTGGTAAACACACGATAAAATTTAGATAACTTTCAGTTCTTTTTGGGGACAACTTGATACGGCACATGCTTCTGTGTGCTCCGGAAGTTGTCTTCTCAATATACAAAATCTAACAAGTTAACTAAATACTGTGCAGCACGGAAAAAAAAGATTAGTGAAAATAAACCCTACGGATGCCTGATTTTGGCACCTGCTAGATGTTATGGTAAAAATTTACCAGAAGTATGGTACATTTACCGATACTTTAAGTAAATTCGACATGCAATGAGGTAACATCACCCAGTACCCAGTCAAAACATAGTATACTTCTGGTTAACATTACCATAGCATCTAGCAGGTGCCAAAATCAGGTATCCGTATGGTTTTTTTCACCGTATTTTTTTTTTCCCTGAGATATTTTGAAGATATTCAATTCTGAATTGTAAGTCCAGATACTCTCCAGATATTCTGAAGATATTCAATTCTGGACTTGTAATTCCAGATACTCTCCAGATATTCTGAAGATATTCAATTCTGGACTTGTAAGTCCAGATACTTTCCAGATATTCTGAAGATATTCAATTCTGGACTTGTAAATCCAGATACTCTCCCCGATATTCTGAAGATATTCAATTCTGAACTTGTAAGTCCAGAAACTCTCCAAAATTATACGAGTATGAAGATTCCACTCCTTTAAAAATGTTCAATTTGCTCCATTCCTACGCGAGCCGGCGTAGCTCATCGAGTAAAGTACTTGGCTTCCACCGCAGCGGCCCAGGTTCAAATCTCGGAACTTCTGGTATACTTCGTCACCTCTTTCAGTGTATGTTCTGTGTATGTATCTTCAATGCAGGGGCGTGTCGAGAGGGGGGGGGGGGCTGGATACCCTTGCCTTTCGGGGGGCGGCAAAAACAGAGTGATCAACCAAAAAAAAGGGAAAAAAAAAAGAAAAAAAAAAAAAAAGAAAAAAAAAGAAAAAAAAAGAAAAAAAAAAGAAAATAAAGAAAGAAAAATAAAGAAAAAAAAATAAAGAAAGAAAAAAAAAAGAAAAAAAAAAAAAACAGAAAGAAAAAAAAAAAAGAAAAAAAAAAAAGAAAAAAAAAAAAGAAAAAAAAAAAAAAGAAAAAAAAAAAAAGAAAAAAAAAGAAAGAAAAAAAAAAAGAAAGGAAGAAGAAGAAGAAGAAGAAGAAGAAAAAAAGTTCAAAAAATTTTAAAAAGAAAAAAAAAAAAGGGCATTTAATTTTTAAATTTTTTTCGCGGAGGGTGGCAAGATTGCATTATTGCCCCCCACCTTTTTTGAAAACCCCGGCACGCCCCTGCTTCAATGTATCTCTTCTACAGCTAATAATATTTTGTAATGTGCTATCCAGGACTCTGCAACATGTGGTACCAATCTAGATGGAATAACTTTATAATGAGTTACAAGAATCACCACCCAGAGTGCGCTGTTTATTTAGTCTAAAAGTTCTGCATTTTATCTGCAAATGTCCGCCTGTTTCGAATCTTCTAGCGATCCGCGCAGATAATCTTGACATGGTCTAGAGGGTATCTGATAGTCATCAACCCGGGTCAGCCTCCCAGTTGTGCACCCAAAACAACTTCCAGATATGCTCAAGATATTCGTGCAAATAATCTTGAAACATTTCCGATCTTATGAGCATCTTGGAGCTGATCTAAGTCAGTTGACTTGATAGTCTAAAAGTTCTGCATTTTACCTGCAAATGTCCGCCTGTTTCAAATCTTCTAGCGATCCGCGCAGATAATCTTGACATGGTCTGGAGGATATCTGATAGTCATATCAACCCGGGGCAGCCTCCCCGTTGTGCACAAGACAACTTCCAGATATCTCAAGACATTTGTGCAGATAATCTTGACATGGTCTTGAAGATATCTGAAAAACAATAACTTGGGAACCTCTCCCCTTTTTCTGCAATACAATTTGAAAAGCTATCCAGGCTGTCGTCTTCAGATATCCTCCAGACCATTTCAAGATCATCTGTGCGGATCACCAGAAGATCCGAAACAGGCGGACATTTGCAGGTAAAATGCAGAACTTCTAGACTATCTAGTCAAATTTCCTTAGATCAGTTCAAGATGCTCGTAAGACCGGGAAAAGTTTACTGGGTAGGGTAACCCTCATCTAAATTGATGTGAATGTTGTATTTTAATGTTTTTCATAAGATTACATGTTATTTCCCAAAGTCCATTGAAATGGACTCAAGGTGGAAAGGGTTAAATATGACGGTTAAATGATCGGTTCCATAAGTTCAGTAAGTATACTTCAACGACTCAATCGTAAAGTTCGGAAACTTTTCGCACGAACTCGGAAACCATTGGCGGATCCAGCAACCCTGACAACAGTGTATTCTTTCCATTTCATTGCATGAGAAAAAATCGATTAGTCACGGGGCTATGGCCCTTCAAGAATAGTTAATCATACTTTTAAATAAAAAGTGCGTAGTTGCCAGATTGCTAGGTCCGCTTATATTGGCAACAATATCAATTGAAACACTGTCATGATCAAATTTTCCCTTTATCAAATCACCGATAAGAGTAAAAAAAATAGGTGGCAGAAAAATCTTTAAAAAAAGAGAATATTTTTGAACTCTTTAACCTTTATGCAAAAATAGAACGATCCTGTTCGATCCAGTACTAAAGGCTCACGAGACTCTCAAAAAAGAGCCTATTCATAAAGCTCATTATCAAATTTGTTATCTTCAGTATATTAATATACCGAATTTCCGAATCGTGAAGGAACTTTTTTACGGACTGAATAGTTAGAAGAAAAACTCGATTTGCATAACGGAATTTCTGATTTTTTTTTTTTTTTTTTTTTTTTTTCCACCCACTAGTAAGGGGGGTTTTCATGACTTTAGTTGACTATGGATTCATCGGAATCCTGATTAAATGACAAGACGAAACATTTAAAATCAGTTATTTCAACAAAATCGCAATCTGCATCACACCTTGTGCCTGTGAGTAAAAATGGAGAGCCAACTGGAAGGTTAATCGCACGATAAATTGGAATAAAAAAAAGCCTCCCCGGGAGGCCGGGAAGACGAAGTAGATTCCATGCTTGGTTAAATCATTTTTTTACAAATTTAAATATAGGTTATCATTTTTGTTGAATTTTTCTCTGAATTTTTCTTTTTTATTTAATCAGCTACTCAAAATCCAAATATTATTGTGAAAAAAATTATATTACCATAGATAAATGTGTAATCTTTACAATGCAAGTGAGAAATAAAAGCTAGGTTATATAAGTTTTTCACAAAGTTCAATAAATAGGTTATGTTATGATTTTCTTTGAATATTCATTTTTTTTTTTATCAGCTGTTCAACATTTAAATAAAACTACCCATGAGAAAAAGATTATAGTACCAGAAAAATGTGTAATCTTTGTAACGCTAATTAGGAATCAGCTGATAAAACAAGAAAATAAATAAATAACGTACCTAAGCAACAGTGTACGTGTAAAACAAAGAAAGAGCAATTATACCAGTACACCATCCTTGTCTTTCACTTGTAAAATCCCATAAGAAGCTAAATAGCTTGTAAAACACGTAAAACACAAGGAAAATTCATGAAAAGGGCATATGAACTAAAAACATCCTCCACGATATATACTAAAACTTACGATACAAAAAAACAATTTCTTCATATAAAAACACTGCCAAAAAACCCGAAAAACACATCGCTATAACTCGCTTCCAACGCAAAAAACGAAAAAATGACTCGAGTAAAAAAGCTGCGTAACAAAATGGCTAACATAAATTTTCCCAAAAAAAATACTCAAAACAAACACTCCTAAAAATAAACCTCAAAAACACATTTTACGACTCAAACACGGCCCATAACGCGAAAACTAACAGTCAGATTTACACCATCTTCGAACTCATCCAAGAATTAAACCCAACGAATAGTTGAGAAAAATTTCTAGAACAAAAACCAAAAATTACGAACAGGATCGTGGGACATAAAAACGGTAAAACTGGCTGAAACATACATATAAAGATATATATATATATATATATATATATATATTATATATATATATATAATATATATATATATATAATATACAATTTTCAACGAGTGGTATTTTCTCACTCAGGGGACCATGAAACGTGCTCATTTGATAAAATTTCCCGAAAAATCCAACATAGCACCCTCCGCAATAAGTAGATTCATGGAATCTACTTAAAAGACGTCTCATGTTCGTTTCGAATACTGAGCATTAGCTGAGAAACTTTATTAATCACAAACAAAACTATAACAACGACCGTTTCATCCAAAATTGATGTGCGCATGCGACTCATAAAAGCCACCTGTCCTGCGCAGGACTATTCAAGGCAATATCTATCTAAAAAAAAAGGTCCAATAAAACATCAAGTGTGCTCATTCAAAGTGATTTGTCCTGTTAAGTTAGGATTCTCCACGATATATTTATCTTAATTAATTAAATTAATTAAATTTGTTCTCAGGGTCCTGCTCCAAAAATTACACAAATCTGTAAACTTGTACCGGTTTTTTCTAGCATCTTAAAATGCGATTGTACAAGTATTAATCTGTCATTGAAACCTAACATAAAATGTTTGTTTACGTATAGTTTTCTCTACATACGTCAGTATTTCTGCCCACTACCCCGTGATTCAGTTTTGTTTTGTCTTTGGATATTTGTGGTTTGGATACCACTTATGATCATTAGAAAGTATGTTACCTCGTTAAATATTTATTTCCGAGAGTTTTCCTGGCTAATTCCAATAAGTGATGTCTCATTCCGTTATACTTTCAATTACAGAACATGAAAAAAGTAAACAAAAAATCAACAGAAATCCTATCCTAAAATACACCTTATATTATTACTGATTCAGTCACTCTCATAAATGACGTCACTTATATTTTTGTATTCTTGTTCGAAATGTATAGGAACGCGCATAATCCCGGCTTGTACTTTAGTACTTATTAAATCCTACACTTGTTTGTAAACTTGTAGTTATACTATCAAACGCAAAAGTTGTGGCTGTCAAAGATTCGAAATAAGTGGCGAATCCTCGTGGAATCAAAGCAACCCAGTGTTGCCAGATCGAGGGTAAAAACTATGAAATATTAGAGCTTACTCTATGACATGCGTGCATTTAGGTTAACGATTGAAAGAGTTGAAAATGTTGTTTCTTTCCACAAGAGAACTAAAAGTATATTGAATTTCTGTGAAGAAAAAAATCAAAATAAAAATAATAAACAAATGGCTATAGATAAATGAATAAATAATAATAGCAGCCAGAGACAAATGTGAACACGTGGATATTTTCACTCGTGGGCTTTCGGATAACGCTGCTCCATCACTGAGGAAATAAATAAAGTGAAATCGAGCCATAGTGCTAAAAGGGTGGCCACTCTATGCAAAAACCTTGAGGTGCGCATACAGTACACTTAGGTAGGTTTACTCGCACACCATGCAAAAGGACACACCCGCTGATCAAACTTACGCTGCTGAAGTCAATTTAATTAACATCTATACGTTTACCATCACAATTTATTGATGCATACGTGACCAATTAAATTGCAGGCTGGTAAGGTAAGCATACTTCAATATGCATGATACAACGAACGCACTGCTTGGACCTTCAAGTAAAAATTTCCGGGGTCGGAATGAACGGTTACGATGAAAGGTGAGAGATTCGAACGATTCGAGTTAGTTTTTTAGTTTCATAGAAGTATAATTTTAACACTAGAACGCCCAGCGTCCCATTTTTGGGACGGATCAAAATTAAAAGTTGTCTCACGAGCCTCCAGCTTGACGTAGGACCCTGAAATTTTATGACTTTTCATCATTTTAGGAGTACCCCCTGACCACCAAGTTTCATCGAAATCCGCCTCTTCCTTCAAGAGAAAAAAGCGGTTCTACCTTTAACGCCCACGTCCCATTTTTGGGACAAACTGTTGTCTTTGCGGTTTCAAGCCAGTGAAAAGGATTAAACTTCTTGTAAATGTCTCAATAACATAAAGGGCTGAAACAAACAGTTTTTGAACATCAAGGAGGGCTCCCTCCCAATCACCTTCTCCTCCTCTCCCCTCAAACTAGCATACTTTCCCTTCTCCCTCATCAGAAACAGTAACTTTCATCAGAGAACAGTGCCTGGAGTCGCATGCGAGTGGAGTCGATTCCTCTCCAACAGATCAGGAATGAGCCACTGTTCTCTTATCTAATTTTATGTAGATACCTTGATCCCTTGAGCCAGAATATTTTTGCTGGCACTATTACGTGCCTCTGAGATGTTAGCGTTCAGAAACCAGGAATGATATATATGAACTTTTGAGAGTACCGCCCGAAGAAATTCCTAGTTACCCTCATTAGTTCCGGCGCCTTCAATTCCTCCTATTTTCTGTTAGAAAAAAGTCTGCTCATTTTCTTTTTTATTATTTATTCTTAGGCATAATGGGGCTCTTGCAAACTTTTGCTATAGGAGATTGAAGAGTTGATTCTTGCATAAAAACCTGTAAAATGATGATGAGTACACTAAAAAATCACGAAATTCACTCTCAGAATCGGGCTGAATGGCGGAGCGACGCAGGTATCATGGGAGAGTCCTATATCTAAACTGAAATACATCTCGGTGTTTCCGCAGAGAAAGTGACATATTAGACAGGAATCATCTCCTATGATACTTGCGTTGAGCCGCCATTACAAACTTGCCTTTATCGCAGTTCTGTGAAATTATTACTATATTTTATACTTTCAATGTGGTTTCCGTGATTTTGCTGCTTTTACATCATAGTATGACTATTAATTTGCTCACAGCAAAAGTTTGCAAGCGATTTTCATTGTTTCTAACACTGGTAGACCAAAATCTTGTGAAAACAAAGCAAATAAAAAACAAGCGGGGGAAAAAAAAAAAAAAAAAAAAAAAAATCGCAAGAAGGTCAGCTTTGTATTTTCCCCCATCTTGTTTCCCTCTCTTCTAATTCTCCCTCGCAATTGCGAGAATTATTTTTCATTATAAATAGAAAGGTTGAGAATGGAAAGTGAACCTTAGAGGACAAATGGGACTCTTGCAAATTTTGCTATACGGAATTGAAGAGTTGATTCTTGCACATAAACCTGTAAAAATGACGATGGTACACTAAAAATCGCAAACGCCACTCTCCGAATCGGGCTTAATGGCGGAGAGACGCAGGTATCAATGGGAGATCCCCATCTAAATTGAGACATATCTCTGTGTTTCCATAGAGAAAGTGACTAATTAGACAGGAATCTGCCATGATATCTGCGTTGAGCCGCCGCGCCATTACGAACTTGCCGTTATAGCAGTTATGTGAGTTTATTACTGAATTTTAGACCATCTGGGTGTGATTTTTGTGATTTCTGCTGGTTTATACATTAGAACGGACTATTCATTTGCTCACAGAAAAAGTTTGCAAGGGCCCCATTTGTGTCATTTTAGGTGTGTGTAAAATTACCGTGAGATGATCTTAATGCATTTTTTGCGATAAGATTTCGTGAAAGGAGAAGCTGAAATGAGGGGAGGGGATGGGTGAAGGGGGGGTATTTATTATAACATACATACAGTAGGGCCATAGATATAAGTGCACGGTTTCATGTTTACGCATACTTTTATTAGGGATCGAAAGAGCAAAATTATAGCAAAAAAGTAAACTAATGCCCTTCATTTGCCTGAATAGGCAACAAAAATGCTTAGAACGAAGTAGAAATTTCGTACAATTAGTCTCACAAAGTTATAAAGTCCAAATAACACTTTGATCGATATCATATAAAATATCATTCTGCACTTTACAGCATTGTCCCAATTTTGGGACGCTGGGCGTTTTCGGTAGGAGCATAAGTCCGGGCGTTCTAGTGTTAAAGGGGGGAGGGGGAGGATAAAAATTAGTAATTGAGGAGTTCTTCGGTAAAAGGGCGGATACGCGTATCCGCCCTTTTACCGGAGATCGCTTTACTGGAATCCTTAAACCCTTAGCTACCAGAATATATATAGGTTGTACATGTTCATAACGTTTCCGCAAAAATATCAAGTAATATTTGCTGAAAATCGTCTTATGGAAGAATTTGTAACGCAAACTCGGGTCTGATAATTTTTTTTTTTGTTTTTTTTGGTTTTTCTCTCTCTATGCGTTTGAAAACAGAAAAAAGCGTACAAAATATCTGTTGGGAGTCACAGAAAGCTATCTTTATTGTAAAAAATCGTTATAAGTCTGAAAAAAATTGATCGAAAAATCGATCGCGGTAAAAGGGCGGATAAACTGGTTTTTGAAAAACGCAATGTGAGAAAACCGTAAGTGTTAGAGGTTTGCGGTTTTTTTTCATTTTATCCTAATGGTTTGGTCTATTTAAAACTTTAGTTATTGAAAAAATTCCTTAAACTTTTAAAACTACAGGCTTTTTTAACATTAAAACGCGTTTTTCTCACAACTATGATTTTGCTTATCCGCCCTTTTACCGAAGAACTCCTCATTTATGGCTGCACAGGAAAAAACAGAAACGAAAAAGTTCAGTTAGCGCTGATAAAACAGTTGATACAAAAATGATCCAGAAAAAGACTTTATTTTGAGCCAACAGTGGCGTAGCGTGCAATTTGACAACGTTGCATTGTGCCCATTTAATCCCGAGTAAAAGGCGAATGCGAAGGTGTTCACCAAACACCCAATAGTTCGATCTTTTAATGGTTTTAAATGGACAAACTGCAACGTTGCCAGATTGCACGCTTTGCCACTGGATCCAACTAAATTTTTGTTCACCAGCAATATATCTTTGGTTATGTGTACAAGATCTTTGTTTAACTTAACCAAAGCTTTTCGCTGAGTCATTTTTCTACCAACGGTTTTGCCAGCGCAACCAAAGCGTTTTTTCTGTTTATTCTCTGTGGTGAGAGGCGATTCCACACATAAACATGGGGCTGTTGTAAACTTTTGTTACAAAGTAAATTAAGCCTCAGCCAAAGTGTTAATTAACAGCCACGAAAAATAATGATGAAACCTCAGTTAAAACTTCCGAAAGAGTCCTTTATTGGACGACCCTGGGTTGACCATTTAGGAGACATCGGTAGGCAAGTTGCAGTTCACAAAACTGCCGCCCGCCTTTTAGTTTGGGATCGTAAAAAGTGACAAAAAATTAGAAAGTAAATTTCCTCAACCCGTGTTCAATCATTTATAAACTTTCAAGACAAGTTCAATCACAGGGAAAACTTTTAATTATAGTAATTTAATCTTAGAAATTCCCAAGAAAGTTTTAAACCAAGATTTTGAGGGTAAGGGTTAATACATGTATCTAACCTGTGTTAAATTGTCATTTTTCGGTACCTTTCTCTTACAATTTAAAGGTACGGAAATGAAATTTTGCAGTCTGCAGTTGTGTTACTCTGGTCCTTAGGGAGGAATTTAACCCATTTTTAAAAAACAAAAAAAAAAAAAAAAAAAAAAAAAAAAAAAAAAAAAAAAATCCTTTTCCACGGTTGCCAATATTTTAAAAAAGAGTCCAAAAATGTCATGTTTTTTTAAAAAATCTAAATGATGATTTTAAATTATACAATATTTACAGCAGTATAATGTGGTTACATTGTAGATCTGCTTCTGACTAGAAGTTAAAAAAGTAAGCATTTTATGTTGAACGATTCTCGCGAGAAAAGTGTACCGAAAGACAAAAAACTAATTGTTCAGGAGAGCAAAATGAAAGTCAAGCAGAAGAAATTAGAATAATCAGTTTCAAGAGCAAACACTAGTAATAAAAAAAGGTTAAAAAAATCATAAAGATGTCGCGGTAATCTCTTAAATGCTTATATTGACAGTTGCGTTCATTTTAGTGACAAGAGATTATTATTAAATATAATAATATTGGTTTGTCAAATTAAAGGTGGATTTCCATCTCTTTTTGCCTCAAATGGGTTCTTTATGGGTTCATTTATAGTACTATAAAACATGCAACCCCATAAAAATCATATCACTTGCCGAGGACGATGGAGGAAAAATAATATAAAAAAAAAAAAAAAAAAAAAAACGATATTTGAAAAACTTCAATTTTTGCATTAAAATCTCCTGAAAAGATCGAAAAAACAATAATTTGTGATGATCCGTTTACTGACTAATTTGGCCACTTCTTTTGGAGTTCAGACCAAAGTGCGCTACTCGTGCGGTGCTTCTGTTTATAGGGAGCCGATCTCTGTGTACGCCGCACTATGGTCTGAGATCGAAAAAAAGTGGCCAAAAGAGAGAGACAGACTCAATGTATCGTTATTAGCAGAGCTGACATTTTGCGTATAATACATGACAATTTTTCAATTCACCGATGATTCGACTGGTTGAGAAAATATTTCACAGTTCAGGGTATGACTGCGAAACTCACGAAAATACTCTGATCTGTAATCTTTTCTCAATCGGTGGAAACTCCGCTACTTAATTAAATTATCCGAAAGTTTTTTTAAAATCATCGACGACTTTACCGATTGAGGAAATATCACAGATGCGAGTAATTTCGTGCATTACAGTCATACTCTGAACTGAACTGCGTAATCTTTTCTCAACCGATGGAATCATCAGTGGTCAAAAATATGATTGTGATTATACGCAAAACGGCAGTCCTGCTTATTAGGCCTGCAAAACATCAGACAACGAACTATTGACAAATCCTAGTTTCAAGCTTGAAAAAAATTCTACGTAGCTGTCTTTGACACTTTTTTGTAGGTTTACATGTAAATTAAGCATGGTTTCCAGGTTGCACGAGCCGCCTCTGACGCAACATTGCATTTCTCCCATTTAAACAAAACAAAAAAAAACACAGACAAATCGTTAAATTCGTGGGTCTGCATACTCAATAGTTAGACACCTACTTTGCATGGATTTAAACAGATAAAATTAGAGCAGACGCAGATTGAGTATCGGGCTCTGACAAGTAGCGGAGCGTGCTACCGAACTGCATCAAAGCGCATCGGTGAGCAGTTTCGAGTTGAAATTCTGCGCAAACCAACCGTTCACCGTTTTGATGCAGTTCCGTAGCACGCACCGCTTTTTTGTCAGAACCCGATACTCAATATGCGTCTGCTCTAAAACTTTTTCCAAATTTAACACTTATATAAGAGCCAATGTGCGTCGCCCTCAACTTGACTCGATCCGACGCGATGGGTGACGACGACGCCGATTCTCTTTGCCCTATCATCTTCACAGAGGGAATGAACGAACCTTGCGGCGCACAGTGTATCTATAGTACGATTTTCCGGACATGAAAAATTGTTGTTTCTCCTATTAAAATAAACTGTATATAGGGAATACCCTACGAACACTTTCTCACATCAAATTTAATCTAGGGGAGAGACCACCATACCCCCTAATATTCTTTAGGAGACCCCCAGACCCCATTTAATATTCTGGGGGAAACCCCCGAACTCACTTCGATATTTTTATCCAAATCCAAAGATCAATTATGGAAATATTTAATTTTCCCTTATTTTTTGACCTATTTTCCCATTGATTTCAGATGAAACCATGAATTAATCATTCATAACTAACCTAAAAATTAAAATTACACTAACAAAACAAAAACAAAATAAACAAAACAGTCTCTCCGGGGAACATTAAAAGCAACATCTCCGCAAAATTTTGATGCATATGGATCAACAGTTCAAAAGCTATGCAGCTGGGCTTCACGTTTTATGGCTACGGACCGACAGACATGCCAACAGGCAGACGCCACAGAAAGTTTGTGCATCTACACCACGAAGCCACAAATGGTTAAATAATATTGAAACTTCATCGATGAATATTATTTAGGATAGTATAATGCATGATGAGAGCCAATTATTTTGTTATTATCATGATTTACTTAGTCTTAGTGAGCCAAGTATCGAAACAAAATACGTAGAAAATCTCTGCGCCATTGTAACACTTTCTCTATTTCTAACTTTGTTAGTAGTGCGAAAGTAAAAAGGAGTCAATGTTGCTTTGCTCTGCATATTTTCTTATACAAAACCGCAAGAAACCTGTCTCAAATTCAGCAGTGGCATTAACCTTCTCAGGGCGAGTTTCTTCAAGAGAACGCCTCTCTTCCGTTTACAGAGGGAAGGTAGTTAACTGTTCGTACTCGGTGGAGTTGGGATTTCCTATCCAACGATTTGAAGGCACCTGGCGAGACCTCATCTATTGTGGTGGTTTCATCTATATTTGCGTTTATCCGGAATGAAGACTAAAACAATGTGACATAGACTAGAGGAGAAAAACGAGTAAACTCTAGCTTGGCCCATATAAGGGGTTAAGGAATGAGCCCGTTATTATTTAGTTATTTTGCCATGTAGTATTCACTATCTTGATTTTTGTTAATCGCAATGGAGCTCTTGCAAGGTTTTGCTGTAGACAAATGGCCTATCATTCTGATGTAAAATGCTGCGAAAATAACGATGAAACCATTAAATAAGTATAAAACTCACTCTTCACAGACAAAACGTACCTTGAAATTTCGGGTGACCACCCTTGCATGTATGCACCAACCTTGAATTCGGAACCCAAACAAAAGAACAGGACATGAAATGAAGTGCCGTCTTACTCGTTTATTCCGCAACGTAGAACTTTTCCGTAGTTATCACCGTCCTCCTAGTGACAAAATGTGTATAAATGGACCTTTAATTCCTTCAAATTTACTTTTTAAAATCAAATTCATTAATCTCATTGTTCAAATTCGTAGTTTATGTTCGTATGTTTGGAGTCCGAATCCGAGGTTGGTGCATACATGCAAGGGTGGCCACCCGAAATTTTGAAGTAAAGTTTTTTCTGCAAGCAGTGAGCTTCAGACTTTTTTAATGGTATCATCGTTATTTTCACAGCATTTTACTATGGGATTGATAATCCATTTTCCTACAGCAAAACCGTGTAAGAACTCCATTGTGTACGGAAAAATTGTATACCTCGACTCACTGTGCCCCGAGCGAGCGTGAGGAGCTCCCGACGAATGTTGCATCTCCGCGCGCCCGCTCCTTGCACGGGACTCTCGCGGACGCGTCAAAAGAGAGCCGCGAGAATGACCTTCACACCCGCTAAAACATCCTCAAGGTCGCAACGAAGCAAAGCGCCGTGCTGCGTCCGCCATGGACATGGGCATGGGGGGGGGGGGCTTCCCGACGCGAAGCTTCTAGCGGGAGAAGAGACTGTTCCGGTGAGGACCGCGAAATTTGAAATGGAGCAGTTGCAAGGGTCTAAAATGTTGTGGTTTTTTTATAAAGTAAATGTAAGTATACTTGATGATCTGAGAACAAAGACGCATTTGGTTTCTAATTAAGTCCCATTGTTCCGGAGATGAGATTTTGTCCCAAAATACATAGTTTTAACCCTGTACTGCGATTTCCCCCCCCCCCCCCGTTCGAAAACACGATTTTTTCAATTGATTTTGACTCAAAATGAAAGGGAAAAATAGTAATAAAAATGCTAGCATTAATTATTGCGCTCAAGAGATCTGCAAAGTACGAAAAACACGGCCAGTATAAGGAGAAAATCAAGGTCAAACGGGTTAAATATGTTTTACTAATGCTCAGATGGCGCCCAACGTGGGGCCGCCTTGCTTTTTCAGACTTCGGTGAAAAATCGAAACTTTTCCGCGATATGTGCCGGAGGGATGACGACATGGAAAAAATTAAAATTTAACTTTAAGAGTTCAAAATGGAGGAAATGTATTATGTGCCTCAGGGGTGCCACGGCGCAGTGAAGGGTTAAATGGGAATTCCGTGTAGTGACGTCACTACGCACACAATTTCTTACAACTTTAAAAGTATGTATTTCCAAATCAGATACATTAAGGAAAAGGCAAACAGCCCCATTTTTTGTTATCAGCCCATCGAGGGCTATCATTTTCTTTATAAAAAAAAAAAAAAAAAAAAAAAAAAAAAAAAAAAAAAAAACAGAGGGAAATTCCAACACGCAGGTGTTGGAAAAGCGTGCCACTAAAGTCTGAACAGCTTTAATGCTTTTGCTAGCAATGATAATTCATCAAAGAGGAACCATGTGACATGGAGCTGATCTCGAGAAAATTGAGTCCAAAGTTGAAGAGCTAGCATTTAAACAAAAAACGCGGAATTACTTACGTTTTGATTTCATTCAACTACCGTGTGATGTTTTTGCTTTTCAACACCGGAAAAGTGGAATTTCCTATGCAGGAAAGGTACCTACTTAATTTTTAGCGTTTAAAGTGACTTGGTTCCTTTCTTCTTTTTGTTTGGCATAATCACGAAAAACGAATCTCTAAGAGAAACCAAACGGCAGAGTTGGTTTACACTGTTGATATTTTAAAATCTGTTAATCCGGACTTAAGTCCGTTCCCAATTCTATAAAAGGAACCAAGTCGGAGTTGGTTCCTTACGTGACTCGGATTAGGGTTTAAGAAAAAGGAACCAAGTTCTCATTTATTTCATCACATGGACAATGACTTCAATGAGGCTTCAATGAGGAATAGTTGTTATTAGAAGAAGCACTTGTTGCTTCGAGATTGAGTATTGCTAGGTCTATCAATCAATAACTCAATTTTATCAAAAATGTCACTCAGTTTTTGGTGACAAGTGCTGTCCAATGAGCTGATTTGGTGAGAAATGATGAAAAAAATAAAAGATCAGATGTATCTATAAGGAGATGAGTCAAAGGCGTTGTTTTTTGTGTTCGTTTTTTGATTTTTGTTTTCAAAACTTTGGAGGGCTCTAGCTCAGAAGAGAAACATTTGCAGCACATATTCGTGTAGGAAAATAAAGCCTTATATATGTGTTGACCCCAAAAATACACTCCATAAGTTTGGCACTTAAGTTTTGAAACACCCTATATTCTTGATATTTGCTTCCTCCCCCCCCCCCCCGCACCCTTCACAGAACACAACATCTTGACCATGCAAATTTTAAAATCACAGTTTGACTGTAGAGATATTTTCTCCCCCCCCCCTTTCAACGAAAAAGGGGAAAATGGATCGCCTATCTTTGATGTTCGTCGTATGCGCGTGCAGAGATTGTTCGGCTTTACGACTGCCATTTGGCTTTCTTTATAATGCGTTTTGTGGGTTTATTAATGGATTTTATGACTATTTGATGCCGCCAATGTAATTTTCAGGCGATTTTACGTAAAAATCAAAACTCTATAGCGCTGTAGCAAAAGTTTGCAACAAACCCATTGAAAGCTGAAAAGAGAAAATTATTTGATAAGGCTCGATCTTTTTTACCCACATAAAGTATAGACAATAGATATTTCTAAATCCCTCCACCTTTTAAACGGCTTGTTCAGGGATCAAAAATGAGGTTGCGTTCTTTTGAAGTCAAAAAGTGTCATATTCGGAAAAGCCGTGATTCTAAATAATAAACAGTTTTTTTCTCTTTTTCCGTTTTAGGTGCTGTCAGCACTTGTTGCGATTGTCACAATGTAGATATTTAATATGTATATATGGAACACTTGCGAATTCATGAAAAAATAATCCTTTAATATACAGAACTAACCATTTCAGTGCCCTTTACAC
This sequence comes from Trialeurodes vaporariorum, assembly GCA_011764245.1. Classification (NCBI taxonomy): domain Eukaryota; kingdom Metazoa; phylum Arthropoda; class Insecta; order Hemiptera; family Aleyrodidae; genus Trialeurodes; species Trialeurodes vaporariorum. The sequence continues at coordinate 37,387,794 of VMOF01000379.1, read as the reverse complement.
GTCAAGCATTCTAGGGGTATAGATTATAGTAGGTGTGGAGGTTTAAGACGTTTGTGGATTTTAATTCCCCCTCTCCCCATTTATTTTGTTGAAAAGTATCGAAAGTTTACAGTTAAAACTAAGCCTATAACGCATTGTAATATGATTTTTTTTTCTGTTGCCGTGGGTCGATATCATTTTTCGTTTTGGAAAAGCAAAGTTTCATATGGACCTATAATTTCCAAAATTTGAAGAGGCTTCCAGTAAAAAATACTGTACACGCGAGAAACTTTTTATGATAGGTAAATAAGTTATTCCAGAGTCAATTCCATAGCCGCAGCAAGGAGGCTGTCCAGGGGTGGAAGACACGTGACAGCCCTTCTCACTTTTTAGAGCTATTAATGCGAATTTTACCCCCGTCCCTTTGTTCTGGATTTTAAAAACCTTTTTTTCAACAAAACGCCCAAAATTTCCTCAAAAATCCCTTGATTGCATAGACGCTCATTAAGGGGTTTACAATTTGCCGATCCCCTAGAATTTCAAATGTTTCCAATGACCAAGACCTGTTTAGTGTGACGTCATGAAAATAATTGGTTCCAAAAAAAGGCTCCGTCTCACTCGCTCTCGTGGGTTTTCCCATATGAAATACGATCCAAATTTTCAAATACAAGTGCTAGTAAACAACAAGTTCTTTGCACCAGTTGTGTTTATCAGACCATTGGGTTCCACGTCCCTTATAAAATTTCCGATTGTTTCAATGATTTTCCGATATGATATAATTCCCGCGCTTTATTTCCCATAAAAATAGTCGAAATTTTATAGAGACAATCGAAATTTGTGTAGATTCAAGCGCGCTGACTATAGCAACGATAGGTTATATGATTGAAATAAGACGAAAATCATATGGTTCTATTCTTACAGTTTTAACAGCCACTTTTTTTCTCAGTGATAAAATATGAGCTCGCTATCACAAACTTTTTGAAACATCGCGCATCAATGCACAATCACAGCTATATCGAAGAAAGTCTATGTTTTGTCCTTGTCACACTCACATTTCTTATGAGCACAAAATTCTAGGAATAGGCTCATCAGCACCATCACGACATGTGTTATACCTCGAACAAAGCTTCGATACGAGGAGAAGTTAGAATGATTGAGTGTGTCATGGCGGTGATACTCCCATAAGAGACCGTGAGTAAGACGAGGACAAAACGTAGAACATCTTTCGGTATAACTGTGATTGTAAATTCGCTTGATTGTAAATTCGCTTGTGATCTTTTAGGAATTATGTTAGAGTGAAAAGATACTTTAAAATACGTGGAATCTAATGGTGCAATAAATTTGAGAAAACTGTTCTTTAACTAGCATGAATTTGCGTTCGAAAATTTGGATCTGATTTCTTATAGGTAATCAACGAGAGTGAGAGATAGAGCATTCTTTGGAACCAATTCTGATCGTGACGTCATCACTAAACAGGTCTACTTAAGGATATGAACGAGTCCCTCTCTTCTATTCCCCGCCCGCTCTTATCAATACCTCGCCGTCACTTCTTTCCGAAACCCTCGTCAAACAGATTTTGACACATTTACGACCGCTTAATGCACCGTGAAGAAATCTTGTGACGGGGAGCCCAAAGGCGAGGGGCAAAGAGGGTTCCTGCGGGAGATGTTTCCACCCCCTCCTGCCTTTGAATTTGACTCATAGGTTGGCACAAATGACTTAGGTTGCTGCACCTGTATGGAATTCTCGTTCAAAGGAATTCGACTTTGACGCTTAATAACTTATTGAATTAACAGGAATACCGAAACTTTTACAATTTTAAGAAAATAGACGCCGAGACCTCTGGATTGCAGCAATAAATTAACGATTAATGAAACCAGTTTTAAGAAAACACGTTTTTAATGTTTCAAACCTTTCCCGCCAAGGTTTTGCCATAAGCAAAGCATGCAACCTATATATTAGATATGAAATGAAAACAAAAGCGTACCGTATATATACGGCACGCTTAAAAAACATAAAATGTCAGACCCTTGCAACTGCCCCATTGCAGACTAATCAGACGCTATAGTTTTGCTGTGATGAGTAACGAATTGAATCCAAACAAGTAGGACGTAGGTACTAGTCCGTGAAAGGTAAGTCATATTACCAATTGGGGTGGTCTCTGCATGCATTAGCAGTCCATGCGCGTATGCCGTATGTGCTCTTTTTGCGCCCAACAGCGCGATTAAAAATTACGCTCAAGAAGTACAGACGAGTACATAAACTACATATTATGAACTGTTTTTGCAGCAACCGCGTTAATTAGGTTTCTTCAGACGATCCAAGCTAAAGTGGATTCTCAAACTAGCTCCAGGCTAAGCTTGCAGTGATCGATACTTGACATGCATCATCTTTAAATATTCAAGAATAAACTGTTTTAGTAGAGCTGTAAATCGTATGGATTGTCGTTTGGGCGTTTGTGGACCTGTGGCTCTAAATAAGTTCTGGTTCAGTGTAATTTATAAACGAATTTTTTAATGGAAATGCTCGCAATAATTTAATGCGACCTTTTTTTTTCAATTATGAATTAATCGTCCTTGAAAATGCTTGGTTACGTCCTGGATCCGCGACTAAAACCGCCGAAATCAACAAGATATTACAGATGAAACGATAAATTTGGAAGTTAGAATCGCCCAATGATGTCAGTATCATGATATCGTCATCACCATGGCCCACCGTAAAATCATGAAAAAGAAGAAGAAGAAACAGCACAAGAACGAAAACAAAAAAAATGACAGACAACGCAAAAAAACAAAACAAAAAGAAGCAACTAATTTTCCTTAAAATGAAAATTTTCAAATGGATAGTTTTAGGCGATATGATGGATTCATTTTTAAATTTTAGTCATTATTTTGGTACTTTAATTCCATCCGCGTTAAAACTTTCAAATTATTCCGCCAAGTTTTTCACTGTCGACCTTTCTCTGTCTCGCATCAAAGCGTCGCGTTGCACAAATTATAATTTGTGTTTTTTGTGTTTTTTTTTATTTTTTTATTTTGTAATTATTCTAATCAATTTTGCCTGATTTCCCATAAAATTACAAATCCAACATTCAGTCAATTGGGAAAAATCGGATGGATATACGAGAAATGGCAACACTGATTGTGATTGCTCAACACTGATTATGCTCCCTTTTTCAATCAGTATTAGAACATTTTCCTCCTTCCTAACGTCTTTTTTTGGTTCCTTTAGTAAACAGATTGATTGTGTGCTCCTAGCGTACAAATTCAGAGATTTACAGTTCAAACACCTCAGCTCAACGGTTTTGAGATCTTTTTGGCAGAAATTAGAGGAAAAATTCAAATAAAAACTTCTGAACAAGTCGAATCAGACTTGCGTCGAAGGGTGTAACAATTTTAAACGAGCTCCGTCTGAATTATTTAACAGAGGAAACATTAAATATTTGGATTTATTTAAAATCATATAATTGCCGAAAATTCAGAAGAGAGACAAAAAAAGGGTGCAGCAGGGTAGTAACACGTGCTGCAAATAAAATGTGATAATCCTTCAAATATACTCATTCAAAGGTTGTGATTTGTGATTTGCATAGTATAAGTTCTAAAAGTTTCCACTACAGAAAAAACAGGAAATCAGTAAGCGGCGCAAATTTGGCAATTTATTTTAATTTCATCGTCTGCCTTAAAATTCAGTCTGTTAAAAAAAATAAATAAATAACATAAAAACCCACGCTCATTGATATAAATAAAAGACTGGATTAAAAACTGGACTGGAGAATAAGAGAGAAAAGAATATTTTGTTAGCACTTTTTTTTTTTTTTCAGTTTATTATTTTTTGCTATCAAATGGTCAAAAGAAAGTAAATGAGATAATAAATACACTTTGCGCTCGATTTTTCAACTAAAGCTAGGAGTCCGAACTTTTTCGTGAGATGATATTTTAACATCCCTACGATTGATGAACTAACAGAATATACAAGTGCTTACCATATTTTAAATCGATAATCAATTTAAATACAGACATTACACCAACAAGAAAAGGAATCACACTTTTCACTAAAGGTCACAGAAAACTTACCGCAAGCAGGTGATATTTATGAACTAAGACAGACAAAACTGGTAACGAACCTGTGAACACAGAAAGCAGAAATAATGAAGAAACGATATATAAGAGAAAGGTTGACAACAGCGTTGCCGTTTTGCACACATATAACGAGATTCCAAACCTAGTGGTGATCTCAAAATTAACTAAGAACGAATAATGAATGGTTTTACGGTTATAGTACGTTCATCTAACAAAAACATATTTTGTGACTTGACTGTATAATATTTTTGCACACCGGTGAATCATCGCTGTCAACGATTCAACGAGTTTGGGAATCCCATTAAATAAACGCAAAACATAGTTTTCAAAGCATATATTGTCAAGTGCATGAAGCAAATGGATCGCAGTAAAGATTGCTTTTTAGGGAGAATTTAATTAAAATTGAGTTTCTACACGTAATTAAAATAGTGATTCCACCGGTAGAAAAAAAATATCAATCAATTCAAATAAGCAATATTGCCTTTCTAACATGTGATTATTTTATCCATAAAATAAAATACCGTTAAATTTGAAAATTTCATACAATTTACACGGAAAGGCAAACTTGCAACAGCAAATATTTTCGTTGAAACTATGGTAACCGAAGCTCATATGAATAGCATTTATAGGATAGACAAAATGACATCACTACCATTTTTTCTTGAAACTCTTTTAATCAACACTAGAGGTAGTTTTAGAAGTGTAGGCGGACCTAGACCGATAATCTTTGGAATTTGTCAACATAATGTCTGATATTACCCGATGAAAATGAATGAAAATGAATGAAAATGAAATTGAGTGTTCACTTTTCAACGAGGAAACACTTTAAACGCAAAAAAGAACAAAGTCAGCGGCAAGTTTAGTTTTATTTTAAAGGAATTAAACTTGAAAATTTGCCAAAGATTATGATTTAGGTCCGCCTACACTTCTGAAACGAGCTCTACTAACTTAAAGAATATGTGAAAACCCAATGCTTACGCTCTATGTATCCGTACAAGAGGACGATATCTTGATTATTGGAATCACTATAGTAGACGATCAGTCAACTTTTTAAAGGTTCAGAAAACTTTAAGATAGATCAGAAGATTTCGCGGAAAGTATCTCAAACTTAACCTCCTAAGACCTAGCTTAGAGTAGAGCAGAGACAGAGAAAGACCCTGCACAAAGTTTGCGACATTTGTCAACTTTTCTGGCTCAATTGTCGTCGGAACTTATCGAAACAACAGCCAACAGTCGCCTACTGTTGACTGATGAGCGCGTGGTTTGCATTCGCCAAGCAAAACCTGTTTCCGTTTCCGGGACCGCGGACCAATCACAACCTTTTGTCGAGCTCACCACTCAACAGTAGGCGACTGTTTATCGTTGCAGCGGTCACTCCCGAACAAAACTGTGACCGCTAACTTACTTCACTTTTCTAACACGGGAAGCATACGGTGTGCTCAGTGCTAGGTCTGTATTGTCTCTGGAGTAGAGTATCTGGACACGAAAGTGTGTTGTCAATAAGTCACTACGGCCTGACTACGGCCTGCATGACTACGGCCTGAATTAGAGTATACTTTATACAAATTTAATATCGTAATTGCCACAAGGGGGCGACACTGGCCATTCTAATTTTTTCACTGGAACGTTCCCTATTTCTGAGACATGATCTGCGATTTTTTATTTCTTAAGGTTATGTAATTGATTACGTTTTGTTTATAAAATAGCTGTTTTTGTTGATAACTCTCGGGTTTGAAGGGATACAAATTGGCCAAAACCTTCAGTCTCAGTTGGTTACAAGTGAACGCATGTAAGATCAAAACTGAAATAAAACTGGAAACTTTTTATTTGACGTTTTGAAATTTGAGGAGCTCCGTACATTGAAAGCTAAATGAGAAAATAGCGTCTCGAGAAACAAGCTTTAAATATTTCATATGCTGCTACAGTAAATGTACCTGTTCGCACAATGTCACACATCCCTCAATTTTTAGTTTTTCTCTATGAAATATTAGAGCTTACTCTATGACATGCGTGCATTTAGGTTAACGATTGAAAGAGTTGAAAATGTTGTTTCTTTCCACAAGAGAACTAAAAGTATATTGAATTTCTGTGAAGAAAAAAATCAAAATAAAAATAATAAACAAATGGCTATAGATAAATGAATAAATAATAATAGCAGCCAGAGACAAATGTGAACACGTGGATATTTTCACTCGTGGGCTTTCGGATAACGCTGCTCCATCACTGAGGAAATAAATAAAGTGAAATCGAGCCATAGTGCTAAAAGGGTGGCCACTCTATGCAAAAACCTTGAGGTGCGCATACAGTACACTTAGGTAGGTTTACTCGCACACCATGCAAAAGGACACACCCGCTGATCAAACTTACGCTGCTGAAGTCAATTTAATTAACATCTATACGTTTACCATCACAATTTATTGATGCATACGTGACCAATTAAATTGCAGGCTGGTAAGGTAAGCATACTTCAATATGCATGATACAACGAACGCACTGCTTGGACCTTCAAGTAAAAATTTCCGGGGTCGGAATGAACGGTTACGATGAAAGGTGAGAGATTCGAACGATTCGAGTTAGTTTTTTAGTTTCATAGAAGTATAATTTTAACACTAGAACGCCCAGCGTCCCATTTTTGGGACGGATCAAAATTAAAAGTTGTCTCACGAGCCTCCAGCTTGACGTAGGACCCTGAAATTTTATGACTTTTCATCATTTTAGGAGTACCCCCTGACCACCAAGTTTCATCGAAATCCGCCTCTTCCTTCAAGAGAAAAAAGCGGTTCTACCTTTAACGCCCACGTCCCATTTTTGGGACAAACTGTTGTCTTTGCGGTTTCAAGCCAGTGAAAAGGATTAAACTTCTTGTAAATGTCTCAATAACATAAAGGGCTGAAACAAACAGTTTTTGAACATCAAGGAGGGCTCCCTCCCAATCACCTTCTCCTCCTCTCCCCTCAAACTAGCATACTTTCCCTTCTCCCTCATCAGAAACAGTAACTTTCATCAGAGAACAGTGCCTGGAGTCGCATGCGAGTGGAGTCGATTCCTCTCCAACAGATCAGGAATGAGCCACTGTTCTCTTATCTAATTTTATGTAGATACCTTGATCCCTTGAGCCAGAATATTTTTGCTGGCACTATTACGTGCCTCTGAGATGTTAGCGTTCAGAAACCAGGAATGATATATATGAACTTTTGAGAGTACCGCCCGAAGAAATTCCTAGTTACCCTCATTAGTTCCGGCGCCTTCAATTCCTCCTATTTTCTGTTAGAAAAAAGTCTGCTCATTTTCTTTTTTATTATTTATTCTTAGGCATAATGGGGCTCTTGCAAACTTTTGCTATAGGAGATTGAAGAGTTGATTCTTGCATAAAAACCTGTAAAATGATGATGAGTACACTAAAAAATCACGAAATTCACTCTCAGAATCGGGCTGAATGGCGGAGCGACGCAGGTATCATGGGAGAGTCCTATATCTAAACTGAAATACATCTCGGTGTTTCCGCAGAGAAAGTGACATATTAGACAGGAATCATCTCCTATGATACTTGCGTTGAGCCGCCATTACAAACTTGCCTTTATCGCAGTTCTGTGAAATTATTACTATATTTTATACTTTCAATGTGGTTTCCGTGATTTTGCTGCTTTTACATCATAGTATGACTATTAATTTGCTCACAGCAAAAGTTTGCAAGCGATTTTCATTGTTTCTAACACTGGTAGACCAAAATCTTGTGAAAACAAAGCAAATAAAAAACAAGCGGGGGAAAAAAAAAAAAAAAAAAAAAAAAATCGCAAGAAGGTCAGCTTTGTATTTTCCCCCATCTTGTTTCCCTCTCTTCTAATTCTCCCTCGCAATTGCGAGAATTATTTTTCATTATAAATAGAAAGGTTGAGAATGGAAAGTGAACCTTAGAGGACAAATGGGACTCTTGCAAATTTTGCTATACGGAATTGAAGAGTTGATTCTTGCACATAAACCTGTAAAAATGACGATGGTACACTAAAAATCGCAAACGCCACTCTCCGAATCGGGCTTAATGGCGGAGAGACGCAGGTATCAATGGGAGATCCCCATCTAAATTGAGACATATCTCTGTGTTTCCATAGAGAAAGTGACTAATTAGACAGGAATCTGCCATGATATCTGCGTTGAGCCGCCGCGCCATTACGAACTTGCCGTTATAGCAGTTATGTGAGTTTATTACTGAATTTTAGACCATCTGGGTGTGATTTTTGTGATTTCTGCTGGTTTATACATTAGAACGGACTATTCATTTGCTCACAGAAAAAGTTTGCAAGGGCCCCATTTGTGTCATTTTAGGTGTGTGTAAAATTACCGTGAGATGATCTTAATGCATTTTTTGCGATAAGATTTCGTGAAAGGAGAAGCTGAAATGAGGGGAGGGGATGGGTGAAGGGGGGGTATTTATTATAACATACATACAGTAGGGCCATAGATATAAGTGCACGGTTTCATGTTTACGCATACTTTTATTAGGGATCGAAAGAGCAAAATTATAGCAAAAAAGTAAACTAATGCCCTTCATTTGCCTGAATAGGCAACAAAAATGCTTAGAACGAAGTAGAAATTTCGTACAATTAGTCTCACAAAGTTATAAAGTCCAAATAACACTTTGATCGATATCATATAAAATATCATTCTGCACTTTACAGCATTGTCCCAATTTTGGGACGCTGGGCGTTTTCGGTAGGAGCATAAGTCCGGGCGTTCTAGTGTTAAAGGGGGGAGGGGGAGGATAAAAATTAGTAATTGAGGAGTTCTTCGGTAAAAGGGCGGATACGCGTATCCGCCCTTTTACCGGAGATCGCTTTACTGGAATCCTTAAACCCTTAGCTACCAGAATATATATAGGTTGTACATGTTCATAACGTTTCCGCAAAAATATCAAGTAATATTTGCTGAAAATCGTCTTATGGAAGAATTTGTAACGCAAACTCGGGTCTGATAATTTTTTTTTTTGTTTTTTTTGGTTTTTCTCTCTCTATGCGTTTGAAAACAGAAAAAAGCGTACAAAATATCTGTTGGGAGTCACAGAAAGCTATCTTTATTGTAAAAAATCGTTATAAGTCTGAAAAAAATTGATCGAAAAATCGATCGCGGTAAAAGGGCGGATAAACTGGTTTTTGAAAAACGCAATGTGAGAAAACCGTAAGTGTTAGAGGTTTGCGGTTTTTTTTCATTTTATCCTAATGGTTTGGTCTATTTAAAACTTTAGTTATTGAAAAAATTCCTTAAACTTTTAAAACTACAGGCTTTTTTAACATTAAAACGCGTTTTTCTCACAACTATGATTTTGCTTATCCGCCCTTTTACCGAAGAACTCCTCATTTATGGCTGCACAGGAAAAAACAGAAACGAAAAAGTTCAGTTAGCGCTGATAAAACAGTTGATACAAAAATGATCCAGAAAAAGACTTTATTTTGAGCCAACAGTGGCGTAGCGTGCAATTTGACAACGTTGCATTGTGCCCATTTAATCCCGAGTAAAAGGCGAATGCGAAGGTGTTCACCAAACACCCAATAGTTCGATCTTTTAATGGTTTTAAATGGACAAACTGCAACGTTGCCAGATTGCACGCTTTGCCACTGGATCCAACTAAATTTTTGTTCACCAGCAATATATCTTTGGTTATGTGTACAAGATCTTTGTTTAACTTAACCAAAGCTTTTCGCTGAGTCATTTTTCTACCAACGGTTTTGCCAGCGCAACCAAAGCGTTTTTTCTGTTTATTCTCTGTGGTGAGAGGCGATTCCACACATAAACATGGGGCTGTTGTAAACTTTTGTTACAAAGTAAATTAAGCCTCAGCCAAAGTGTTAATTAACAGCCACGAAAAATAATGATGAAACCTCAGTTAAAACTTCCGAAAGAGTCCTTTATTGGACGACCCTGGGTTGACCATTTAGGAGACATCGGTAGGCAAGTTGCAGTTCACAAAACTGCCGCCCGCCTTTTAGTTTGGGATCGTAAAAAGTGACAAAAAATTAGAAAGTAAATTTCCTCAACCCGTGTTCAATCATTTATAAACTTTCAAGACAAGTTCAATCACAGGGAAAACTTTTAATTATAGTAATTTAATCTTAGAAATTCCCAAGAAAGTTTTAAACCAAGATTTTGAGGGTAAGGGTTAATACATGTATCTAACCTGTGTTAAATTGTCATTTTTCGGTACCTTTCTCTTACAATTTAAAGGTACGGAAATGAAATTTTGCAGTCTGCAGTTGTGTTACTCTGGTCCTTAGGGAGGAATTTAACCCATTTTTAAAAAACAAAAAAAAAAAAAAAAAAAAAAAAAAAAAAAAAAAAAAAAATCCTTTTCCACGGTTGCCAATATTTTAAAAAAGAGTCCAAAAATGTCATGTTTTTTTAAAAAATCTAAATGATGATTTTAAATTATACAATATTTACAGCAGTATAATGTGGTTACATTGTAGATCTGCTTCTGACTAGAAGTTAAAAAAGTAAGCATTTTATGTTGAACGATTCTCGCGAGAAAAGTGTACCGAAAGACAAAAAACTAATTGTTCAGGAGAGCAAAATGAAAGTCAAGCAGAAGAAATTAGAATAATCAGTTTCAAGAGCAAACACTAGTAATAAAAAAAGGTTAAAAAAATCATAAAGATGTCGCGGTAATCTCTTAAATGCTTATATTGACAGTTGCGTTCATTTTAGTGACAAGAGATTATTATTAAATATAATAATATTGGTTTGTCAAATTAAAGGTGGATTTCCATCTCTTTTTGCCTCAAATGGGTTCTTTATGGGTTCATTTATAGTACTATAAAACATGCAACCCCATAAAAATCATATCACTTGCCGAGGACGATGGAGGAAAAATAATATAAAAAAAAAAAAAAAAAAAAAAACGATATTTGAAAAACTTCAATTTTTGCATTAAAATCTCCTGAAAAGATCGAAAAAACAATAATTTGTGATGATCCGTTTACTGACTAATTTGGCCACTTCTTTTGGAGTTCAGACCAAAGTGCGCTACTCGTGCGGTGCTTCTGTTTATAGGGAGCCGATCTCTGTGTACGCCGCACTATGGTCTGAGATCGAAAAAAAGTGGCCAACAGTTCAGGGTATGACTGCGAAACTCACGAAAATACTCTGATCTGTAATCTTTTCTCAACGGTGGAAACCCGCTACTTAATTAAATTATCCGAAAGTTTTTTTAAAATCATCGACGACTTTACCGATTGAGGAAATATCACAGATGCGAGTAATTTCGTGCATTACAGTCATACTCTGAACTGAACTGCGTAATCTTTTCTCAACCGATGGAATCATCAGTGGTCAAAAATATGATTGTGATTATACGCAAAACGGCAGTCCTGCTTATTAGGCCTGCAAAACATCAGACAACGAACTATTGACAAATCCTAGTTTCAAGCTTGAAAAAAATTCTACGTAGCTGTCTTTGACACTTTTTTGTAGGTTTACATGTAAATTAAGCAGGGTTTTCCGGGTTTGCACGAGCCGCCTCTGACGCAACATTGCATTTCTCCCATTTAAACAAAACAAAAAAAAACACAGACAAATCGTTAAATTCGTGGGTCTGCATACTCAATAGTTAGACACCTACTTTGCATGGATTTAAACAGATAAAATTAGAGCAGACGCAGATTGAGTATCGGGCTCTGACAAGTAGCGGAGCGTGCTACCGAACTGCATCAAAGCGCATCGGTGAGCAGTTTCGATTTGAAATTCTGCGCAAACCAACCGTTCACCGTTTTGATGCAGTTCCGTAGCACGCACCGCTTTTTTGTCAGAACCCGATACTCAATATGCGTCTGCTCTAAAACTTTTTCCAAATTTAACACTTATATAAGAGCCAATGTGCGTCGCCCTCAACTTGACTCGATCCGACGCGATGGGTGACGACGACGCCGATTCTCTTTGCCCTATCATCTTCACAGAGGGAATGAACGAACCTTGCGGCGCACAGTGTATCTATAGTACGTTTTTCCCGGACATGAAAAATTGTTGTTTCTCCTTTTAAAAATAAACTGTATATGGGGAATACCCTACGAACACTTTCTCACATCAAATTTAATCTAGGGGAGAGACCACCATACCCCCTAATATTCTTTAGGAGACCCCCAGACCCCATTTAATATTCTGGGGGAAACCCCCGAACTCACTTCGATATTTTTTTCCAAATCCAAAGATCAATTATGGAAATATTTTAAATTTTTCCCCTTTTTTTTTGACCTATTTTCCCATTGATTTCAGATGAAACCCTGAATTAATCATTCATAACTAACCTAAAAAATTAAAAATTTCACTAACAAAACAAAAACAAAAAAACAAAACAGTCTCTCCCGGGGGAAAATTAAAAGCAACATCTCCGCAAAATTTTGATGCATATGGATCAACAGTTCAAAAGCTATGCAGCTGGGCTTCACGTTTTATGGCTACGGACCGACAGACATGCCAACAGGCAGACGCCACAGAAAGTTTGTGCATCTACACCACGAAGCCACAAATGGTTAAATAATATTGAAACTTCATCGATGAATATTATTTAGGATAGTATAATGCATGATGAGAGCCAATTATTTTGTTATTATCATGATTTACTTAGTCTTAGTGAGCCAAGTATCGAAACAAAATACGTAGAAAATCTCTGCGCCATTGTAACACTTTCTCTATTTCTAACTTTGTTAGTAGTGCGAAAGTAAAAAGGAGTCAATGTTGCTTTGCTCTGCATATTTTCTTATACAAAACCGCAAGAAACCTGTCTCAAATTCAGCAGTGGCATTAACCTTCTCAGGGCGAGTTTCTTCAAGAGAACGCCTCTCTTCCGTTTACAGAGGGAAGGTAGTTAACTGTTCGTACTCGGTGGAGTTGGGATTTCCTATCCAACGTTTTGAAGGCACCTGGCGAGACCTCATCTATTGTGGTGGTTTCATCTATATTTGCGTTTATCCGGAATGAAGACTAAAACAATGTGACATAGACTAGAGGAGAAAAACGAGTAAACTCTAGCTTGGCCCATATAAGGGGTTAAGGAATGAGCCCGTTATTATTTAGTTATTTTGCCATGTAGTATTCACTATCTTGATTTTTGTTAATCGCAATGGAGCTCTTGCAAGGTTTGCTGTAGACAAATGGCCTATCATTTTGATGTAAAATGCTGCGAAAATAACGATGAAACCATTAAATAAGTATAAAATCACTCTTCACAGACAAAAGTACCTTGAAATTTCGGGTGACCACCCTTGCATGTATGCACCAACCTTGAATTCGGAACCCAAACAAAAGAACAGGACATGAAATGAAGTGCCGTCTTACTCGTTTATTCCGCAACGTAGAACTTTTCCGTAGTTATCACCGTCCTCCTAGTGACAAAATGTGTATAAATGGACCTTTAATTTCCCTTTAAATTTACTTTTTAAAATCAAATTCATTAATCTCATTGTTCAAATTCGTAGTTTTGTTCGTATGTTTTTGGGGTCCGAATCCGAGGTTGGTGCATACATGCAAGGGTGGCCACCCGAAATTTTGAAGTAAAGTTTTTTCTGCAAGCAGTGAGCTTCAGACTTTTTAATGGTATCATCGTTATTTTCACAGCATTTTACTAGGGATTGATAATCCATTTTCCCACAGCAAAACCGTGTAAGAACTCCATTGTGTACGGAAAAATTGTATACCTCGACTCACTGTGCCCCGAGCGAGCGTGAGGAGCTCCCGACGAATGTTGCATCTCCGCGCGCCCGCTCCTTGCACGGGACTCTCGCGGACGCGTCAAAAGAGAGCCGCGAGAATGACCTTCACACCCGCTAAAACATCCTCAAGGTCGCAACGAAGCAAAGCGCCGTGCTGCGTCCGCCATGGACATGGGCAGGGGGGGGGGGGGGGGCTTCCCGACGCGAAGCTTCTAGCGGGAGAAGAGACTGTTCCGGTGAGGACCGCGAAATTTGAAATGGAGCAGTTGCAAGGGTCTAAAATGTTGTGGTTTTTTTATAAAGTAAATGTAAGTATACTTGATGATCTGAGAACAAAGACGCATTTGGTTTCTAATTAAGTCCCATTGTTCCGGAGATGAGATTTTGTCCCAAAATACATAGTTTTAACCCTGTACTGCGATTTCCCCCCCCCCCCCCCTTCGAAAACACGATTTTTTCAATTGATTTTGACTCAAAATGAAAGGGAAAAATAGTAATAAAAATGCTAGCATTAATTATTGCGCTCAAGAGATCTGCAAAGTACAAAAAACACGGCCAGTATAAGGAGAAAATCAAGGTCAAACGGGTTAAATATGTTTTACTAATGCTCAGATGGCGCCCAACGTGGGGCCGCCTTGCTTTTTCAGACTTCGGTGAAAAATCGAAACTTTTCCGCGATATGTGCCGGAGGGATGACGACATGGAAAAAATTAAATTTAATTTTAAGAGTTCAAAATGGAGGAAATGTATTATGTGCCTCAGGGGTGCCACGGCGCAGTAAAGGGGTTTTAAATGGGAATTCCGTGTAGTGACGTCACTACGCACACAATTTCTTACAACTTTAAAAGTAGTTTTCCAAATCAGATACATTAAGGAAAAGGCAAACAGCCCATTTTTGTTATCACCCCATCGAGGGCTATCATTTTTTTTAAAAAAAAAAAAAAAAAAAAAAAAAAAAAAAAAAAAAAACAAGCGGGGAAAAATTTCCCAACACGCAGGTGTTGGAAAAGCGTGCCACTAAAGTCTGAACAGTTTTAATGCTTTTGCTAGCAATGATAATTCATCAAAGAGGAACCATGTGACATGGAGCTGATCTCGAAAAAATGAGTCCAAAGTTGAAGAGCTAGCATTTAAACAAAAAACGCGGAATTACTTACGTTTTGATTTCATTCAACTACCGTGTGATGTTTTTTTTTTCAACACCGGAAAAGTGGAATTTCCTATGCAGGAAAGGTACCTATTTAAATTTTTTAGCGTTTAAAGTGATTGGTTCCTTTCTTTTTTTTTTGGCATAATCACGAAAAACGAATCTCTAAGAGAAACCAAACGGCAGATTTGGTTTACACTTTTGATTTTTTAAAATCTGTTAATCCGGACTTAAGTCCGTTCCCAATTCTATAAAAGGAACCAAGTCGGAGTTGGTTCCTTACGTGACTCGGATTAGGGTTTAAAAAAAAAGGAACAAGTTTTTTTATTTCATCACATGGACAATGACTTCAATGAGGCTTCAATGAGGAAATAGTTGTTATTAGAAGAAGCACTTGTTGCTTCGAGATTGAGTATTGCTAGGTCTATCAATCAATAACTAAATTTTTATCAAAAATGTCACTCAGTTTTTTGGTGACAAGTGCTGTCCAATTGAGCTGATTTGGTGAGAAATGATGAAAAAAATAAAAGATCAGATGTATCTATAAGGAGATGAGTCAAAGGCGTTTTTTTTTGTGTTCTTTTTTTGATTTTTTTTTTCAAAACTTTGGAGGGCTCTAGCTCAGAAGAGAAACTTTTGCAGCACATATTCGTGTAGGAAAATAAAGCCTTATATATGTGTTGACCCCAAAAATACACTCCAAAGTTTGGCACTTAATTTTTGAAACACCCTATATTCTTGATATTTGCTTCCCCCCCCCCCCCCCCCCCCCTTCACAGAACACAACATCTTGACCATGCAAATTTTAAAATCACAGTTTGACTGTAGAGATTTTTTTCCCCCCCCCCTTTCAACGAAAAAGGGGAAAATGGATCGCCTATCTTTGATGTTCGTCGTATGCGCGTGCAGAGATTGTTCGGCTTTACGACTGCCATTTGGCTTTTTTTATAATGCGTTTTGGGGGTTTTATTAAGGATTTTATGACTTTTTGATGCCGCCAATGTAATTTTAGGCGATTTTACGAAAAAATCAAAACTCT
The DNA here is from genome assembly GCA_011764245.1 of Trialeurodes vaporariorum. NCBI lineage: Eukaryota > Metazoa > Arthropoda > Insecta > Hemiptera > Aleyrodidae > Trialeurodes > Trialeurodes vaporariorum. Next base: position 37,371,855 of record VMOF01000379.1, on the reverse strand, counting down.
ATAGCGCTGTAGCAAAAGTTTGCAACAAACCCCTTGAAAGCTGAAAAGAAAAATTATTTGATAAGGCTCGATTTTTTTTCCCCCATAAAGTATAGACAATAGATATTTCTAAATCCCTCCACCTTTTAAACGGCTTGTTTAGGGATCAAAAAAGAGGTTGCGTTCTTTTGAAGTCAAAAAGTGTCATATTCGGAAAAACCGTGATTCTAAATAATAAACAGTTTTTTCTTCTTTTTTCCGTTTTAGGTGCTGTCAGCACTTGTTGCGATTGTCACAATGTAGATATTTAATATGTATATATGGAACACTTGCGAATTCATGAAAAAATAATCCTTTAATATACAGAACAACCATTTCAGTGCCCCTTTTCACGTCAAGCATTCTAGGGGTATAGATTATAGTAGGTGTGGAGGTTTAAGACGTTTGTGGATTTTTAAATTTCCCCCCCTCCCCATTTATTTTGTTGAAAAGTATCGAAAGTTTTCAGTTAAAACTAAGCCTATAACGCATTGTAATAGATTTTTTTTTCTGTTGCCGTGGGTCGATATCATTTTCGTTTTTGGGAAAAACAAAGTTTCATATGGACCTATAATTTCCAAAAATTTTAAGAGGCTTCCAGTAAAAAATACTGTACACGCGAGAAACTTTTTTGATAGGTAAATAAGTTATTCCAGAGTCAATTCCATAGCCGCAGCAAAGGGGGCTGTCCAGGGGTGGAAGACCGTGACAGCCCTTCTCACTTTTTTGAGCTATTAATGCGAATTTACCCCGTCCCTTTTTTCTGGATTTTAAAAACCTTTTTTTCAACAAAACGCCCAAAATTTTCCCCAAAAATCCCTTGATTGCATAGACGCTCATTAAGGGGTTTACAATTTGCCGATCCCCTAGAATTTTAAATGTTTCCAATGACCAAGACCTGTTTTGTGTGACGTCATGAAAAAAATTTGGGTTTCCAAAAAAAAGGGTCCGTCTCACTCGCTCTCGTGGGTTTTCCCATATGAAATACGATCCAAATTTTCAAATACAAGTGCTAGTAAACAACAAGTTCTTTGCACCAGTTGTGTTTTTCAGACCATTTGGGGTTTCCCCGTCCCTTATAAAAAATTTTCCCATTGTTTCAATGAATTTTCCGATATGTATATATTCCCGCGCTTTATTTCCCCTAAAAAAATCGAAATTTTATAGAGACAATCGAAATTGTGTAGATTCAAGCGCGCGACTATAGCAAGATAGGTTTATGATTGAAATAAGACGGAACACATCTATGGTTCTATTCTTACAGTTTTAACAGCCACTTTTTTCTCAGTGATAAAATATGAGCTCGCTATCACAAACTTTTTGAAACATCGCGCATCAATGCACAATCACAGCTATATCGAAGAAAGTCCTATGTTTTGTCCTTGTCACACTCACAGTTTCTTATGAGCACAAAATTCTAGGATATAGGCTCATCAGCACCATCACGACATGTGTTATACCTCGAACAAGAGCTTCGATACGAGGAGAAGTTAGAATGATTGAGTGTCATGGCGGTGATACTCCCATAAGAGACCGTGAGTAAGACGAGGACAAAACGTAGAACATCTTTCGGTATAACTGTGATTGTAAATTCGCTTGATTGTAAATTCGCTTGTGATCTTTTAGGAATTATGTTAGAGTGAAAAGATACTTTAAAATACGTGGAATCTAATGGTGCAATAAAATTTGAGAAAACTGTTCTTTAACTAGCATGAATTTGCGTTCGAAAATTTGGATCTGATTTCTTATAGGTAAATCAACGAGAGTGAGAGATAGAGCATTTCTTTGGAACCAATTCTGATCGTGACGTCATCACTAAACAGGTCTACTTAAGGATATGAACGAGTCCCTCTCTTTTCTATTCCCCGCCCGCTCTTTATCAATACCTCGCCGTCACTTCTTTCCGAAACCCTCGTCAAACAGATTTTGACACATTTACGACCGCTTAATGCACCGTGAAGAAATCTTGTGACCGGTGGAGCCCAAAGGCGAGGGGCAAAGAGGGTTCCTGCGGGAGATGTTTCCACCCCCCTCCTGCCTTTGAATTTTGACTCATAGGTTGGCACAAATGACTTAGGTTGCTGCACCTGTATGGAATTCTCGTTCAAAGGAATTCGACTTTGACGCTTAATAACTTATTGAAATTAACAGGAATACCGAAACTTTTACAATTTTAAGAAAATAGACGCCGAGACCTCCTGGATTGCAGCAATAAATTAACGATTAATGAAACCAGTTTTAAGAAAACACGTTTTTAATGTTTCAAACCTTTCCCGCCAAGGTTTTGCCATAAGCAAAGCATGCAACCTATATATTAGATATGAAAATGAAAACAAAAAGCGTACCGTATATATACGGCACGCTTAAAAAAACATAAAATGTCAGACCCTTGCAACTGCCCCATTGCAGACTAATCAGACGCTATAGTTTTGCTGTGATGAGTAACGAATTTGAATCCAAACAAGTAGGACGTAGGTACTAGTCCGTGAAAGGTAAGTCATATTACCAATTGGGGTGGTCTCTGCATGCATTAGCAGTCCATGCGCGTATGCCGTATGTGCTCTTTTTGCGCCCAACAGCGCGATTAAAAATTACGCTCAAGAAGTACAGACGAGTACATAAACTACATATTATGAACTGTTTTTGCAGCAACCGCGTTAATTAGGTTTCTTCAGACGATCCAAGCTAAAGTGGATTCTCAAACTAGCTCCAGGCTAAGCTTGCAGTGATCGATACTTGACATGCATCATCTTTAAATATTCAAGAATAAACTGTTTTAGTAGAGCTGTAAATCGTATGGATTGTCGTTTGGGCGTTTGTGGACCTGTGGCTCTAAATAAGTTCTGGTTCAGTGTAATTTATAAACGAATTTTTTAATGGAAATGCTCGCAATAATTTAATGCGACCTTTTTTTTTCAATTATGAATTAATCGTCCTTGAAAATGCTTGGTTACGTCCTGGATCCGCGACTAAAACCGCCGAAATCAACAAGATATTACAGATGAAACGATAAATTTGGAAGTTAGAATCGCCCAAATGATGTCAGTATCATGATATCGTCATCACCATGGCCCACCGTAAAATCATGAAAAAGAAGAAGAAGAAACAGCACAAGAACGAAAACAAAAAAAATGACAGACAAACGCAAAAAACCAAAACAAAAAGAAGCAAACTAATTTTCCTTAAAAATGAAAATTTTCAAATGGATAGTTTTAGGCGATATGATGGATTCATTTTTAAATTTTAGTCATTAATTTTGGTACTTTAAATTCCATCCGCGTTAAAACTTTCAAATTATTTCCGCCAAGTTTTTCACTGTCGACCTTTCTCTGTCTCGCATCAAAGCGTCGCGTTGCACAAATTATAATTTGTGTTTTTTGTGTTTTTTTTTATTTTTTTATTTTGTGTAATTATTCTAATCAATTTTGCCTGATTTTCCCATAAATTACAAAATCCAACATTCAGTCAATTGGGAAAAATCGGATGGATATACGAGAAATGGCAACACTGATTGTGATTGCTCAACACTGATTATGCTCCCCTTTTTCAATCAGTATTAGAACATTTTCCTCCTTTCCTAACGTCTTTTTTTGGTTCCTTTAGTAAACAGATTGATTGTGTGCTCCTAGCGTACAAATTCAGAGATTTACAGTTCAAACACCTCAGCTCAACGGTTTTGAGATCTTTTTGGCAGAAATTAGAGGAAAAATTCAAATAAAAACTTCTGAACAAGTCGAATCAGACTTGCGTCGAAGGGTGTAACAATTTTAAACGAGCTCCGTCTGAATTATTTAACAGAGGAAACATTAAATATTTGGATTTATTTAAAATCATATAATTGCCGAAAATTCAGAAGAGACAAAAAAAAGGGTGCAGCAGGGTAGTAACACGTGCTGCAAATAAAATGTGATAATCCTTCAAATATACTCATTCAAAGGTTGTGATTTGTGATTTGCATAGTATAAGTTCTAAAAGTTTCCACTACAGAAAAAAACAGGAAATCAGTAAGCGGCGCAAATTTGGCAATTTTATTTATAATTTCATCGTCTGCCTTAAAATTCAGTCTGTTAAAAAAAATAAATAAATAACATAAAAACCCACGCTCATTGATATAAATAAAAGACTGGATTAAAACTGGACTGGAGAATAAGAGAGAAAAGAATATTTTTGTTAGCACTTTTTTTTTTTTTTCAGTTTATTATTTTTTGCTATCAAATGGTCAAAAGAAAGTAAATGAGATAATAAATACACTTTGCGCTCGATTTTTCAACTAAAGCTAGGAGTCCGAACTTTTTTCGTGAGATGATAATTTTAACATCCCTACGATTGATGAACTAACAGAATATACAAGTGCTTACCATATTTTAAATCGATAATCAATTTAAATACAGACATTTACACCAACAAGAAAGGAATCACACTTTTCACTAAAGGTCACAGAAAAACTTACCGCAAGCAGGTGATATTTATGAACTAAGACAGACAAAACTGGTAACGAACCTGTGAACACAGAAAGCAGAAATAATGAAGAAACGATAATATAAGAGAAAGGTTGAACAACAGCGTTGCCGTTTTGCACACATATAACGAGATTCCAAACCTAGTGGTGATCTCACAAATTAACTAAGAACGAATAATGAATGGTTTTACGGTTATAGTACGTTCATCTAACAAAAACATATTTTGTGACTTGACTGTATAATATTTTTGCACACCGGTGGAATCATCGCTGTCAACGATTCAACGAGTTTGGGAATCCCATTAAATAAACGCAAAACATTAGTTTTCAAAGCATATATTGTCAAGTGCATGAAGCAAATGGATCGCAGTAAAGATTGCTTTTTAGGGAGAATTTAATTAAAATTGAGTTTCTACACGTAATTAAAATAGTGATTCCACCGGTAGAAAAAAATATCAATCAATTCAAATAAGCAATATTGCCTTTCTAACATGTGATTATTTTATCCATAAAATAAAATACCGTTAAATTTGAAAATTTCATACAATTTACACGGAAAGGCAAACTTGCAACAGCAAATATTTTTCGTTGAAACTATGGTAACCGAAAGCTCATATGAATAGCATTTATAGGATAGACAAAATGACATCACTACCATTTTTTCTTGAAACTCTTTTTAATCAACACTAGAGGTAGTTTTAGAAGTGTAGGCGGACCTAGACCGATAATCTTTGGAATTTGTCAACATAATGTCTGATATTACCCGATGAAAATGAATGAAAATGAATGAAAATGAAATTGAGTGTTCACTTTTCAACGAGGAACACTTTAAACGCAAAAGAACAAAGTCAGCGGCAAGTTTAGTTTTATTTTAAAGGAATTAAACTTGAAAATTTGCCAAAGATTATGATTTAGGTCCGCCTACACTTCTGAAACGAGCTCTACTAACTTAAAAGAATATGTGAAAACCCAATGCTTACGCTCTATGTATCCGTACAAGAGGACGATATCTTGATTATTGGAATCACTATAGTAGACGATCAGTCAACTTTTTAAAGGTTCAGAAAACTTTAAGATAGATCAGAAGATATTTCGCGGAAAGTATCTCAAACTTAACCTCCTAAGACCTAGCTTAGAGTAGAGCAGAGACAGAGAAAGACCCTGCACAAAGTTTGCGACATTTGTCAACTTTTCTGGCTCAATTGTCGTCGGAACTTATCGAAACAACAGCCAACAGTCGCCTACTGTTGACTGATGAGCGCGTGGTTTGCATTCGCCAAGCAAAACCTGTTTCCGTTTCCGGGACCGCGGACCAATCACAACCTTTTGTCGAGCTCACCACTCAACAGTAGGCGACTGTTTATCGTTGCAGCCGGTCACTCCCGAACAAAACTGTGACCGCTAAACTTACTTCACTTTTCTAACACGGGAAGCATACGGTGTGCTCAGTGCTAGGTCTGTATTTGTCTCTGGAGTAGAGTATTCTGGACACGAAAGTGTGTTGTCAATAAGTCACTACGGCCTGACTACGGCCTGCATGACTACGGCCTGAATTAGAGTATACTTTATACAAATTTAATATCGTAATTGCCACAAGGGGGCGACACTGGCCATTCTAATTTTTTCACTGGAACGTTCCCTATTTCTGAGACATGATCTGCGATTTTTTATTTCTTAAGGTTATGTAATTGATTACGTTTTGTTTATAAAATAGCTGTTTTTGTTGATAACTCTCGGGTTTGAAGGGATACAAATTGGCCCAAAACCTTCAGGTCTCAGTTGGTTACAAGTGAACGCATGTAAGATCAAAACTGAAATAAAACTGGAAACTTTTTATTTGACGTTTTGAAATTTGAGGAGCTCCGTACATTGAAAGCTAAAATGAGAAAATAGCGTCTCGAGAAACAAGCTTTAAATATTTCATATGCTGCTACAGTAAATGTACCTGTTCGCACAATGTCACACATCCCTCAATTTTTAGTTTTTCTCTATGAAAATATTAGAGCTTACTCTATGACATGCGTGCATTTAGGTTAACGATTGAAAGAGTTGAAAATGTTGTTTCTTTCCACAAGAGAACTAAAACGTATATTGAATTTTCTGTGAAGAAAAAAATCAAAATAAAAATAATAAACAAATGGCTATAGATAAATGAATAAATAATAATAGCAGCCAGAGACAAATGTGAACACGTGGATATTTTCACTCGTGGGCTTTTCGGATAACGCTGCTCCATCACTGAGGAAATAAATAAAGTGAAATCGAGCCATAGTGCTAAAAGGGTGGCCACTCTATGCAAAAACCTTGAAGGTGCGCATACAGTACACTTAGGTAGGTTTACTCGCACACCATGCAAAAGGACACACCCGCTGATCAAACTTACGCTGCTGAAGTCAATTTAATTAACATCTATACGTTTACCATCACAATTTATTGATGCATACGTGACCAAATTAAATTGCAGGCTGGTAAGGTAAGCATACTTCAATATGCATGATACAACGAACGCACTGCTTGGACCTTCAAGTAAAAATTTCCGGGGTCGGAATGAACGGTTACGATTGAAAGGTGAGAGATTCGAACGATTCGAGTTAGTTTTTTTAGTTTCATAGAAGTATAATTTTAACACTAGAACGCCCAGCGTCCCATTTTTGGGACGGATCAAAATTAAAAGTTGTCTCACGAGCCTCCAGCTTGACGTAGGACCCTGAAATTTTATGACTTTTCATCATTTTAGGAGTACCCCCTGACCACCAAGTTTCATCGAAATCCGCCTCTTCCTTCAAGAGAAAAAAGCGGTTCTACCTTTAACGCCCACGTCCCATTTTTGGGACAAACTGTTGTCTTTGCGGTTTCAAGCCAGTGAAAAGGATTAAACTTCTTGTAAATGTCTCAATAACATAAAGGGCTGAAACAAACAGTTTTTGAACATCAAGGGAGGGCTCCCTCCCAATCACCTTCTCCTCCTCTCCCCCTCAAACTAGCATACTTTCCCCTTCTCCCCTCATCAGAAACAGTAACTTTCATCAGAGAACAGTGCCTGGAGTCGCATGCGAGTGGAGTCGATTCCTCTCCAACAGATCAGGAATGAGCCACTGTTCTCTTATCTAATTTTATGTAGATACCTTGATCCCTTGAGCCAGAATATTTTTTGCTGGCACTATTACGTGCCTCTGAGATGTTAGCGTTCAGAAACCAGGAATGATATAATATGAACTTCTTTGAGAGTACCGCCCCGAAGAAATTCCTAGTTACCCTCATTAGTTCCGGCGCCTTCAATTCCTCCTATTTTCTGTTAGAAAAAAGTCTGCTCATTTCCTTTTTTATTATTTATTCTTAGGCATAATGGGGCTCTTGCAAACTTTTGCTATAGGAGATTGAAGAGTTGATTCTTGCATAAAAACCTGTAAAAATGATGATGAGTACACTAAAAAATCACGAAATTCACTCTCAGAATCGGGCTGAATGGCGGAGCGACGCAGGTATCATGGGAGAGTCCTATATCTAAACTGAAATACATCTCGGTGTTTCCGCAGAGAAAGTGACATATTAGACAGGAATCAATCTCCTATGATACTTGCGTTGAGCCGCCATTACAAACTTGCCTTTATCGCAGTTCTGTGAAATTATTACTATATTTTATACTTTTTCAATGTGGTTTCCGTGATTTTTGCTGCTTTTTACATCATAGTAGACTATTAATTTGCTCACAGCAAAAGTTTGCAAGCGATTTTCATTGTTTCTAACACTGGTAGACCAAAATCTTGTGAAAACAAAGCAAATAAAAAACAAGCGGGGAAAAAAAAAAAAAAAAAAAAAAAAAATCGCAAGAAGGTCAGCTTTGTATTTTCCCCCATCTTGTTTCCCTCTCTTCTAATTCTCCCTCGCAATTGCGAGAATTATTTTTCATTATAAATAGAAAGGTTGAGAATGGAAAGTGAACCTTAGAGGACAAATGGGACTCTTGCAAACTTTTGCTATACGGAATTGAAGAGTTGATTCTTGCACATAAACCTGTAAAAATGACGATGTGTACACTAAAAATCGCAAACGCCACTCTCCGAATCGGGCTTAATGGCGGAGAGACGCAGGTATCATGGGAGATCCCCATCTAAATTGAGACATATCTCTGTGTTTCCATAGAGAAAGTGACTAATTAGACAGGAATCTGCCATGATATCTGCGTTGAGCCGCCGCGCCATTACGAACTTGCCGTTATAGCAGTTATGTGAGTTTATTACTGAATTTTAGACCATCTGGGTGTGATTTTTGTGATTTCTGCTGGTTTATACATTAGAACGGACTATTCATTTGCTCACAGAAAAAGTTTGCAAGGGCCCCATTTGTGTCATTTTAGGTTGTGTGTAAAATTACCGTGAGATGATCTTAATGCATTTTTTGCGATAAGATTTCGTGAAAGGAGAAGCTGAAATGAGGGGGAGGGGATGGGTGAAGGGGGGGTATTTATTATAACATACATACAGTAGGGCCATAGATATAAGTGCACGGTTTCATGTTTTACGCATACTTTTATTAGGGATCGAAAGAGCAAAATTATAGCAAAAAAGTAAACTAATGCCCCTTCATTTGCCTGAATAGGCAACAAAAATGCTTAGAACGAAGTAGAAATTTCGTACAATTAGTCTCACAAAGTTTATAAGTCCAAATAACACTTTGATCGATATCATATAAAATATCATTCTGCACTTTACAGCATTGTCCCAATTTTGGGACGCTGGGCGTTTTCGGTAGGAGCATAAGTCCGGGCGTTCTAGTGTTAAAGGGGGGAGGGGGAGGATAAAAATTAGTAATTGAGGAGTTCTTCGGTAAAAGGGCGGATACGCGTATCCGCCCTTTTACCGGAGATCGCTTTACTGGAATCCTTAAACCCTTAGCTACCAGAATATATATAGGTTGTACATGTTCATAACGTTTTCCGCAAAAATATCAAGTAATATTTGCTGAAAATCGTCTTATTTGGAAGAATTTGTAACGCAAACTCGGGTCTGATAATTTTTTTTTTTTGTTTTTTTGTTTTTTTCTCTCTCTATGCGTTTGAAAACAGAAAAAAGCGTACAAAATATCTGTTGGGAGTTCACAGAAAGCTATCTTTATTGTAAAAAATCGTTATAAGTCTGAAAAAATTGATCGAAAAATCGATCGCCGGTAAAAGGGCGGATAAACTGGTTTTTGAAAAACGCAATTGTGAGAAAACCGTAAGTGTTAGAGGTTTGCGGTTTTTTTTTCATTTTATTCCTAATGGTTTGGTCTATTTAAAAAACTTTAGTTATTGAAAAAATTCCTTAAACTTTTAAAACTACAGGCTTTTTTAACATTAAAACGCGTTTTTCTCACAACTATGATTTTGCTTATCCGCCCTTTTACCGAAGAACTCCTCAATTTATGGCTGCACAGGAAAAAACAGAAACGAAAAAGTTCAGTTAGCGCTGATAAAACAGTTGATACAAAAATGATCCAGAAAAAGACTTTATTTGAGCCAACCAGTGGCGTAGCGTGCAATTTGACAACGTTGCATTGTGCCCATTTAATCCCGAGTAAAAGGTCGAATGCGAAGGTGTTCACCAAACACCCAATAGTTCGATCTTTTTAATGGTTTTAAATGGACAAACTGCAACGTTGCCAGATTGCACGCTTTGCCACTGGATCCAACTAAATTTTTGTTCACCCAGCAATATATCTTTGGTTATGTGTACAAGATCTTTGTTTAACTTAACCAAAGCTTTTCGCTGAGTCATTTTTCTACCAACGGTTTTGCCAGCGCAACCAAAGCGTTTTTTCTGTTTATTCTCTGTGGTGAGAGGCGATTCCACACATAAACATGGGGCTGTTGTAAACTTTTGTTACAAAGTAAATTAAGCCTCAGCCAAAGTGTTAATTAACAGCCACGAAAAATAATGATGAACCCTCAGTTAAAACTTCCGAAAGAGTCCTTTATTGGACGACCCTGGGTTGACCATTTAGGAGACATCGGTAGGCAAGTTGCAGTTCACAAACTGCCGCCCGCCTTTTAGTTTGGGATCGTAAAAAGTGACAAAAAATTAGAAAGTAAATTTCTCAACCCGTGTTCAATCATTTATAAACTTTCAAGACCAAGTTCAATCACAGGGAACACTTTTAATTATAGTAATTTAATCTTAGAAATTTCCCAAGAAAGTTTTAAACCAAGCTTTTGAGGGTAAGGGTTAATACATGTATCTAACCTGTGTTAAATTGCTCATTTTTCGGTACCATTTTCTCTTACAATTTTAAAGGTACGGAAATGAAATTTTGCAGTCTGCAGTTGTGTACTCTGGTCCTTAGGGAGGAATTTTAACCCATTTTTAAAAAAAAAAAAAAAAAAAAAAAAAAAAAAAAAAAAAAAAAAAAATCCTTTTTTCCACGGTTGCCAATATTTTTAAAAAAGAGTCCAAAAATGTCATGTTTTTTTTAAAAATCTAAATGATGATTTTAAAATTATACAATATATTACAGCAGTATAATGTGGTTTACATTGTAGATCTGCTTCTGACTAGAAGTTAAAAAAGTAAGCATTTTATGTTGAACGATTCTCGCGAGAAAAGTGTACCGAAAGACAAAAAAACTAAATTGTTCAGGAGAGCAAAATGAAAGTCAAGCAGAAGAAATTAGAATAATCAGTTTCAAGAGCAAACACTATGTAATAAAAAAAGGTTAAAAAAATCATCCAAAGATGTCGCGGTAATCTCTTAAATTGCTTATATTGACAGTTGCGTTCATTTTTAGTGACAAGAGATTATTATTAAATATAATAATATTGGTTTGTCAAATTAAAGGTGGATTTCCATCTCTTTTTGCCTCAAATGGGTTCTTTATGGGTTCATTTATAGTACTATAAAACATGCAACCCCATAAAAATCATATCACATTGCCGAGGACGATGTGAGGAAAAATAATATTAAAAAAAAAAAAAAAAAAAAAAAAACGATATTTGAAAAACTTTCAATTTTTTGGCATTAAAATCTCCTGAAAAGATCGAAAACAATAATTTGTGATGACTTCCGTTTACTGACTAATTTTGGCCACTTCTTTTTGGAGTTCAGACCAAAGTGCGCTACTCGTGCGGTGCTTCTGTTTATAGGGAGCCGATCTCTGTGTACGCCGCACTATGGTCTGAGATCGAAAAAAAAGTGGCCAAAATTCAGTGTAAAAAGTCATAAAAAATCATAGCTTTCTACCTTTTAAGCTTATTTCAAAACTTTCCGGTGACATTTTTAGGGCTGAATGTTTTGTTAAAAATGTTTCCTGTCATTAAAATTGATTTTGAAAGTTTATAAATGAATAATCAATGAGAAGTTTACTTTCAGATTTTTTGCCACTTTTTGAAGATCTCAGACCATAGTGCGCCTAGGTCTCAGTTTGCATGCGCAAGGCATATGTAATCAACTGATTTCTCTGCCACCGACTGGCATGGCATCAAGCCACAAGCGCCAGATCTCAGAGTTCATGCACTTATCTATGATGCCCATTGCTCATCGCTCACGCTTACTCTCTGTTTAGTTTGTATGCACTGTCTTTATAAAGTCAACCAGGATTTCTTCGCAAAAATTGGCAATGCTGGTTGCAGCCAACATGGTGTCATTGCGTCACTGTGCACCTTCCTTGCGATTGGAGTCGACTCGTAAAGTACGACAGTTTAAAACGAGAGAAGGCAGAACACCTTTTGATCAACTGGAGAATTTTAGGCTCTTTAGCGCGAATCCTCACACTGAAAAAAAAGATTACCAGAAGTATGACAACATGTGAACCAGTGGCGGCTCGTGCAAGTTGGCAACAATGTTTTCCCTCCATTTGAATACAAGTAAAACAATCGATTGCAGGTGAAGCGCTGCTTCACTATAGAATCGATTATTTTGCATTAAATCAAATGGAGGGAAAACATTGTTGCCAAAATGCACGAGCCGCCACTGATGTGAACCTATATGTAAGGGATGTTACAATTACCAGAACTCTGGTGTTTCTACCATGGTTCTTGACAAGTTTTAGGAAATTCTAGTTCTATGACCATATTCTCGTATTAACACCAGCATTTTCTGGTCAAATTACTAGACTTTCTGTCGTTCACATGTGGGTCATTATTTTGTAACAGGTGGGACATTCAGACGACTTTGAAGTAATTTTGTTCAACTTTTTAATCTTTTAAATGAAAAAACTATCCCGCCAACAGAAAGGTCTTAACTTCTAGATAGTGATAGGATTTTCAAAATATAAAAAAAGTCTAAAAAGAGCAAAATAAAGGTGTAACGGGTGGGACAGAAAATGGACAAGGTTTTTGAATCACTTCAGAAAAAGTTGAAACTGTGAGTTTTGAAGAGATAAAAATTTGGAAAAAATGTATGTTGAAGGTGAGGGTATAAGCTTTGATCCTACATAAAGTTTGTTTCATTTACTAAATTATTTTTCTCTAAAAAAAATTAAAAAGTTGCGTAACGGGTGGGACAGATAGGTTTTGTAACGGGTGGGACGCGCGTGATTTCGTCATTGAAAATACACATCAAACCTGCTGTATAACATCAACACGTTTGACTTTATTAGATTTAGATAATATATTCGTCTCTGGTTGTATTTTAATGCAAAACAAGACTGCTTGACACTAATTTTTAAATTTCAATTTTTGCATATCATGTCCACTTCACTGTAGAATAACCCATATCGTTGTGCTTCTGGTAATATACCTATATCTAAAATAATCAATAGATTCGGAGTATTCACTGAATCCTTGAGGAATTGTTGCTTTTGTATCGATTCGGAATTGATGAATCGTGAGAATAAATAGATCATACAATACTATTATTTAAATGCAAGGAATAATGCACTTGAGACCGCAGTATACTCATCCACACAGTAGTGAAACTCAATGTTAAGAAAACTGGCCCCCTAAGTGGTCAGGAGGTTAAACTAACATCTTTCATTTGATTTGCATTTGATGAGTCGGTGCAGGTGGCGCCCCCAAGTAGTTGGAACGGTACGACTCAATTTTTTTATTTGATTATATTAGAAAACAATTCACTCCTATAGAGTTTTGCAACTGGGTGGATGAGTATACTGTGCTTGAGACGTCTCTTGATGCTTAGTTCAAACCTTTTTTTTTCTCCTTTCTTGAAAGGTTGTAGAGCGTAAAGAATTTCTGAATGGAAAATTGTCCGTCCGCATGAATGAACGGACTTTCTAAAGAATCGCGGGATCACATAATCAAGAGTGAATTAATGAATGGAAGGATCAATGAGTGACGGCCAAGTCTTCAAGTATACGTGCTCTTTTACATCATCGTAAGAAAAGCTTCAGAGAAAAGAAAATGTTCCTCCGTCATTCTCAACGCGTTTGCGTTGGCAAGCCAACTTACTGGAGTAAACCGCTAAGTGTATTCCAACGTTTCATAATCGGACGGCATTTTGAGATTATTACAGAAATGTTGTACGATGTTTATTAAGGAAACATCACCGAAATTTCGCAGTAATTTCGGCGAAGTTAAATTCATACGCATTTGAAGTCCTATAATTATTCACTTTTCCTTCTTGGTCACTTTTAAAAATATTTTAAACAAAAATAGGAAAAATTGTGGATATCTGAAAAGCAAAAGAGAAGTGAAGCAGTAGAAAGTTGTTAACAGTCACGCAAACCATTTACAGACTTTCTCTCAGAGAATGAAACCAATAACCGAAATAATTGCAGGTCTATGCATTTTTTTCCCGTGTTTATATTTTCAGGTAAAACCTGACAATTTTCGATTTAACGATTGGCAACGGTGCGGCATGACTTTAATTGCACTATTAGCCAACGAGCAAAGTTGTCATGCGCAAAGCTTGCCTACTCCAACTGGATGACTACACGTGATGTAAGTATATCAGTATAGATAGGTAAGTAAGTACATACGCGTGTATATACTTCAACACCGGTTTTATTTGTAGCAAACCAAACTTGATTCTACATCGAAATCCGCGCGAGAAAACTTCTGCACTTGTAATAAGATATTTATGGCTCCTGGGCTTCGAAGGATACGATTCTCTTCATTTAAAATTCCAAGAGTTTTTTTTTAATTCCATTATCCAAATTTCTGGTCCGTTAGGTCCCTAATTACTGCAATCTCACGCGACAACAATGGCATTTCAGCCGTTTGACAAGAAGTTATTTTTACTTTGATCCATTTAAGAACCCACAGAACTCCATTGTAATTATCCTGCGATTATTATGAGAAGTTTGAGGTTATTTTTAAAACGAAACGCTGGGATTTCAACGCAGGGGCTTCATTTCAAATTTATCTAGGGGGTGGAGGTGGGGCAAAATTATGATGATCTTTCTTTTATTGCTTCTCACGCGTTTAAGTCTTGAAGACTCAGATCAAGATCATCGAGGTCCTTAATGACCCAATTGTCTTTTGTTAGCTAAAATTAAGGAGCATTCAGGACAAAAGCACATTTTGTAATCATTCTAAAGCTGTAATCATTTTGTAAAGCGTTCTTAAACTATATGCGCTAAATTAAACAACTTATTCTTCTTGCTCCACAAATTGTCCTTATAAACTTCGCGATGTATCTTATCCTTGGGGGGGGGGGACATTTCCCCCCTCTAAATGACGCCCCTCTGTTGGAATAAAATACATAAATACAACTTACCACGTATGCCAATTCATTTAAAGTTCTGAGTTTTCCTCACGCGATTTTTTTTTCAGGTCTACCATTTTTTCCTCTTATTTTTTCCCAAAATTTAATCACGTAAAAGTTATAGTTTTATGCAGTCATTAAAAGAGTGGAAGACTATAAAAAGCCCCTTAGAAAGTAGAAGATGAAATGGGGTATTGAAGGAGAAGGAAAATAAATGAAAACCTGCGAATTTTAGGAAAAACTCTCCTTACATTCAGAATATGGCCAAAGGCGATGATGGCCTCCCCCAGAAAAATGGCCTTGCCACGCCACCGATGGAAACCGGACCAGATTTCCAAATTAAGAAAAATGTCGAAGATTTTTTCGCCGATGGATCCAATTTTCCTTCCAATTAGAAGAAAAAGAAGAACAAAAATGTGATATCTTCATATTAAAGAGATTTCAACGCTATGAAAGCAACATATAATTTGAATATTCTATCGTCCAAGACTTAAATAAAATGGATCCGTGTCAATCGAATGGTAATTTATGTGTTTCCTTTCCTCAGCGTCGGACAATCAAGAAAAATGTAACATGATAAAATATTCCAGTGAAACAAGGAAAACAGATTCCTTAAAAAAAGACACCATCTTCCGATCTGCTGGGGCCTTTCTTTTTTCCGTCCAATTACTCAGAGGTTAATTTACATTGCACTAGCTACTACTGTATTTTATACAGGGTGACCACACAAAACAGACCCACACTAACAGTTAGCTAGATCATTTAAAAAAAAAAAAAAAATGCATACTTCTAACCTGATAGCTTAAAAAGATCTTTACTATTGGGTAATCGGTAATCGAGTCAAACACTTTTGTAAGGTAATTAAATATAGTCTTCACAGATAAGTAAACTTTAGGGCAGGGGAGTTTCCAGAGAGGGGGGGAAGTATGAAATATTGCCGCCCTCCGCGAAAAAAAATTCAAATTTGATTCCTTTTTTTTTTTTTTTTTTTTTTTTTTTTTTTTTTTTTATTGCTCGTTACACCCTGATTTTTACCGCCCTCCCTCGGAGAGTGCCGCCCGGGGCAAGGGTACACCCCCCCACCGGCACGCCCCTTCTATTTGGTCATTCCGATTAGATCTAATTCGTATGCAAATAATACGATGGGTGAATTGTGTAATATCAGGAGTGATTACCAAAAAATCACCGTCCGAAAAAACGACGATTACAATTGCTGGCTAATCGTTCACTGAGTGAATTCTTTTTTTTAATCCAAGATGTAGGTATTTCGTTTGTGTTAAAGAAACTGCACATTGAAATATTGACTAAGGGGGATTCTTTTATAACCCAGGGAAAATGTCTGCTGCTACGCAAGTAAAATATTCCTTGTTGTGACAGTGATTCTCCTTCATGCAATCAGAACTTTACTTCGCGCAAGGAAAACTGTCATAAGCAAACGTGTTTCCTTGTTTTTAAAGAAGTGATGTATTTAAAACCGTCTATTTAGAGAGTTGAGACAACTGAAACCATATATGGGCGCCGCCATTTTGGATGCGATTTGGCACATTTGCTAATACTCTAAAGCCCTGCATTTACGAACCTTGGTTTTTCCAAACCAATAGTTCGACTCAACCGCAAGCCCATCCGGTAGGCAACCAAACTACTGGTTAAAGGATGAGAACTAAGGAGGCTCATATGGCTCAACCCCTAACCAGAATATAACACAGGTTGTATGTAAAACGCCGCTCCTCGTATACCTGAGATTAGAGCTCTAACCACAGCCAAACTATCACCTAACCATAGGGTCGTAATACAACCATTTTCAGCTGAGCGTGACGTCCGTTACACCTTTTAAAGTTAAAAAAGTGGGTGAAAACCAACCTTCAAAAATTAATAAAAATATGCGTTAGATTAAAAGCAATGGAAAGTTGCATCCCTGAAAACATGAAGTATTAAACTCAACTAATAAAGAAGCCACAGGGAAATAAAAGGCGTAACGGACGTCACGCTCGATTGAGAATGGCTGAATACCGGGCCAAAGGGTCGTTGATGTGTTTTAGATCAACGTAATTTTAATGACATTTTTTCTTGGTTCTGCGTATTTTTAATTACTATGCATAGACACAGAAAAAACATAAAAAAGCACTTTGGTAGCGCTGACAAAACCTTTGGTAGAAAAATAACCCAGCAAAAGACTTACGTTGGGTCAACCAAATTTTTGGTTCACCCAGCAAAATCTCTTTAGTTAGGAGTGCAAAATCTTAGGTTGCCTCAACTAAAGTCTTTTGCTGGGTCATTTTTCTACCAAAGGTTTTGTCAGCGCTACCAAAGTGTATTTTCTGTTTTTTCTGTGAAAGTGTCAAATTGTAACCATAGTTTTAAGTAAAATATTATTCATATTTTATTCAATTTTTGCTTGCAACGATAACTGTTTTTTTTTACTTTCTCACTCTAATGAAATTAGAAAAATTGAGAAAGTATTGCAATGGCGCAGAGATTTTTGATGCATTTTGTTTCGATACTTGGTCCGCTGCGACTAAGTCAATCATGATAATTATGAAATAATTGGCTCTCATCATGCCTAATACTATCCTAAAGAACATCTATCCATGACATTTTAATATTTCTTAATTATATGTGGTTTGGAGAGGTAAATGCGAAACATTTTTGTGGCGTCCGTGAGTCCGTGAGTCCGTGAGTCCGTGAGTCCGTGAGTCCGTGAGTCCGTGAGTCCGTGAGTCCGTGAGTCCGTGAGTCCATGAGTCCGTCCGTATCCCAGCATAACTTTTGCACAATAAGTCCAAATGAATTCAAATTTTGCAGAAAGGTTGCTTTTAACATTCCCCAGAGGGACTTTTTTTGTTTTTTTGAAATTTAAATTTTTAGGTTAGTTATGGAAGAAAAATGGTTTCCATTAAAATCAATGGTAAAATGGGTAAAAAAGAGAAAAATTGGGATAATTCAAGTATGACTTGACTAATATTGATGAATATTGGCAGAAAAAAATTACAGACAGTCTATAATAAAATGAAGTACTTATCGTTGTACTATTAAACCCTTAAGACCCTTTTAAAAATCAAAATAGGTGTGATTCAACCAAAAAAGAGAATGAACGTGAAAAAGTAAAATTAAATAATAAAAAATAGAGTCGATTGATATTGGTTCAATGGATTTTCATGAGACTTTGTACACACAATTTATTACCAAAGAACTAAAATATTTTCCTGATATAGTCACCATAAAGTACCATTGAGACCGTTTCAAAGGGCAGTATAAGCGGTGTTCAGTAAAATATGGAGAATCGAGTTGATAAAAGTATGAACATAATATTCATAATAATTCAAGTATGACTGGAGTAATTTTGACGAATACTGGCAAAAAAATCTACAGATAGCCTTTAAAAAAAATAAATTACTTATCGTTGTACTATTAAACCCTTAAGACCCTTTTAAAAATCAAAATAGGTGTGATCAAACCAAAAAAGAGAATAAAAGTGAAAAAGTTGAAAATAAAAAGTGGAGTCAATCACTATTGGCTGGATGACTTTTGAAGGAACTTGGCACACATAATCTACAACCAAAGTAAGTTTTTGAAGAAGAGCTTGATCCATATTAAGATGACAAATTCTTTTATAGGTCCACATTCTAAAGGAGGAAACCAAATATTGTTATGAGTGAAGGATTGCTCCAAGCCATAAAAACTGAAGGGAAAATTAAACTACTAAAACAAATAGAATGGTTGTAACTGAAAGAAGAAAAAACGATTACATTCTAATCCAAAATAGCTGGAAAGCTGGTTGAGAACAACTTGAGAATTGAAGTCAGGGGTCTCAAGTGGCCTTCAAATTTTCAAGTAGACAACTATACCTACAGCTGCGTTACAAAATTGCATACACTCCGGATTGAAGGCTTTCTGATGTCAACAGGTGAACTTTGAATATCAGGACTCGTTCCTTCCTATTTCATCTTTCTTTGTTCATAGAATGGAAAGGAAACGTGAAGGCGGTTTGGGGGTCTCCCCCAGAATATTGAAGGAGGGGGATGTCTGGGGGTCTCCCACTGAATATGAAACGGGGTCTGGGGTTTTCCCCCTAATTTTTGAGGGGAGTCTAGGGGTTTCCCCCAGAATATTTAAGGGGGTCTGAGGGTTTCCCCCAGAATATTTAAGGGGGCCTGGGGGTTTCGCCCAGATTATATTTGATGTGAGAAAGTGTTCGTAGGGTATTCCCTACAGTTTATTTTTTCTTATTTGGAGAAAATTCTGGATGGGTACTTTCTTTTATAGTCATCCTGTATAAATCGGTTCGATGTTAAAGGCCAGCTCATTTTCGCTTCCACCTTCCTGTATCATCGCAGTAGATTCTTATTCGTAACTGTAACATTCCCAGCATTGTTCGAGTTTAGCTGGATTGTCGTCCACAATTATAATCCTTTGGTCTGTGTGCCGTGAGTCGAGTGATAATATTTCCGCGCCGCGTTTATTTTTTATTGCTTCCCGCAGAATCCCGTGTCACCACCGCGCAGCTAGATTCGCGACAATCTTGAGTATAGCAACTCTTTGATCGTAGGTCACGGTCGCGAGGAGGATCTGTTTCTTTCTGCACCGACATCTAACGTCTGACGTCACTTGACCCAGGAAAATAAAATTGTGAGACTCGAAAACTGCAGTTCGTTCAGTGTGATCTGTCTGATTTGCATGAGGCACGGCAGGTCATTGACCTGTGTCGTGCGCAATGTTGCATTTTGTCTACAAGCGTCCCGTCGCGTTGCAGAGCTGCTGTTCTGCGTATAATAAATGACATTTTTGAATTCTCCGACGAGTCTGCTGGTAGAGAAAAGATTACGCACAGTTCAGTTTTTTGTATGGCTGTAACAGATGGTTTTAGTGCAAAGTCAACGGTTATAGCCAACAACCACAACAATGCACTCATCAATCGCAATCGGATAGATTGCAGATGCAAGTATTTTTGTCCATCACAGTCAGTCACTGAACTGAACTGTGTAATCTTTTCTCAACCGGTTGAATCATCGGTGAATTGAAACATTTCGTTAATTAAACACAAAATGGCAGTTCTGTTGCATCTCGCCTTTCGTCCATATAAACTCATGTAAAATATCTATTGACAGTTTTAGTACGAAGTCAACGGTTAGCCATCAACCACAGCAATGCGCTCATCGGTCGCAATCGGTTGTGATAAAACTCGCGTAGCGTATTCCACACTATCTCACTCACAATCCCGTGACCTCCATGTATATCTATATCTTTCTAGTTTCGAAATTCGTATACATCAGGGCCTTGTTTTACGACACATTATATCAAAATCGCATTAAAATGCCTCGAGCGAGAGAGACAAACTGGCTTTGTTTGGACCGCTCATCACCGACAGTCGCCATTACTAAAACCCTCTATTAGAGAAATAAGTGCATACTGTGCACCCCGAATAATTCGACTTTTTTCAGAAATTTAAATGGACGAAATACGATGTTGCCAAATGTAACACGACGACTCCATGCACAGTTTAATTCGATATATTACATGGGTTTAATAGGACAAAATGCAGCGTTGTCAGAGTGAACGCGACGCCACTGATTTTATCCTTAAATACCTAAACCTGTCTTATAAATCGTCGAATTCGACGGTATTCAGTGAAAGCTGATTATTAGTTAGATATTTATGAATGCTATAAAGAGATGCAATAAAATTTTGCCATATTAAACGCTACAACAAAGTTCATTGACATCGGTCATAATTTCAAACGAATCCCGAAATTCGCACGCCTACCTTGAAGTGAATCATTTACCGAACAATCTGTAGTCGATCTTCAAAGACAAAAAAATTTCACCCGCATTAGTCATCTATCTTTTTACGAGACCGGGCGGTAATCGTAGCATCTGCATCCTGCAAAGTTAAGCCACCGATGCATTTCATCTTCCTCATTTCAGGCTACATGTTTTAGACGCACAGACAGTTGAAAGAATTGATCTGAAAAATGTCACGTGACTTCAAGGATTTTACTCCTGTAAATCATAGGCATTTAAAAACTTTAATCGTCGATTTCTCTGATTGATATTTCCTGAATAACTTCGTATTCTTTCCAGCCGTTCCTTTGTAGAAATAGTTCCAGTCAGAAACTTTTTTTTCATTATTATTATTATTATTTTTTAACTCAATATTCTTCAAGTCGGAGCTCATCAAAATTCCACATTTGACAATACATTTGAAGGAATGCATTGACAACCAATAGATCCGCAGTTGTGAGCGCTGTCTTTGGCCTATGAAACGTTTTTTAATTGCAAGTGATTCATTTAAACTTTTTGTTACAGAAATATGATTCTTTAGATTGGTAATAAATTGTTTTTCACTTGTTTGTACCCTGAAAAAAATGCGCTGAATTTAACTATTTGATAGTTAAAAGCATGAAATGTACTTAAAAACGGTTAGTTTGACTACTAAAAAAAGTTAAAAAGTAGTAAAAACAAAACGGCGCGGAGGAAATTCAACTATTTTAAAATGTCCAACTAACAGTTTTAAGTACTGTCCATACTTTTAACTGTAAATTAGTTAAATTCAGCTTCCTTTTTTTCTCAGCAGGGTATCTAGTACATTTTTGAAGATATCCGATCCGGATTCCTGGGGGGGGGGGGGGGAATAAGTAAACATCTCATGAACCAAGATGTGCTAGCAAACGCATACATTTTGACGGTCAAGAATGCACGCAGAGCGCATAAGGTTGCTTTAATTACACGGAGATTTACCACTTATCTCGAATTCATAACTGTCAAAACTTTCGCGTTTGAAAGTGCTTTTAGGATGGGAAAACCAATGTGGGAGGGGTTGCGTAACTTTTGCTGCACCCTATACGGTTCGATGAAAGCTCACCTACTCATCTGCCTTTCTGCGGAAATGTGTGATGGCTAAGCTTCACGGCTCGACGCTGTAAGCGTTGAAGTGAGTCGAAAAATGGCACTGATAATGGCGATGGCGTACGCCACGCCACACAATGGGTTATAATTTAAAATTTTTCGGACACTATTTCATGAACTAAAATAAGGATTAATACACGAACGCTAAGTGGCAAGATAACTACAAAACACGAGTTTCATTATTAATTTTACAGCTTAGAATTAATCAGATAATTCAGATCCCATAATTTTTGTTAGAAAATTTTAACACCGAGAAAATTTCAAGGCAAAAGACGATAGATTTTTAATGACCGGAAAAATCCCTTGTTCGAACCAGTGAGCGCCGACGCTCGAGTGAATCAGCATCATGATGGATGGAAAATGTGATTAATGAGTATGCAAATTGGAGGAACTAATAATCATAAATCTTCCGCTGAGGTTTATTTTTGCGCGGCGCGCCGTTCAAAAACAATAACGCAGCTGGTTTCTATCTCCTGCGTTTTTATTTTCATTTTTATTTGTTTGTATGTTTCTTTTTTCGGCGGGAAATTTTTGATCGCGACGTTTTTCGAATCAACAATAGACTCTCCATGAGATAGCAAAAAAAAAAAAAAATGTGTGTTTGTGTACGACCAATAAAAAGTTGTGAATCAGCGTAGGTATAGCAATAAAAAAGGAAACTTAAGTGTGCTTGGATGTTTGGACTTTCTGCTGAGAGTGGTGTTTTTAACCATCAGGATATTGATTATCCTAGACTAGCTAGGTTACACTTGCGACACTTGATAGTTCTACGGCTTTCATGAAAACATCAGCTTCCAATTGCCAATACCGGAACTTGATGAATCGGTGACGAGTAAAGTAAGCGAATGTTTTCACTCAAGCCGTGAGTTGTCAAGCCCCCTCCCCCCTCCCGCCGGAGCATCAAATGACAAGTTGCTCTTTTTGTTGCGTGAACTTTCGGTACTGTAATTTTGAGTATTGGTTAGAAATTAAAATTAGGTACGTACAATCTGGGATACGTGCACTGGAAATTACTAAAATTCTTCCCTCGATCTAAGAAAATCGTATCTAAAAATATTACTGAATTATTAATATTTTTTGCTTCATAAACAATTTCATTTCTGAACAAGCAATATGTTTTGATACGCTTGCCTTAGCTGAATTGAGGGCTAAATTTGCATTCTGATAAATAATTGCAATTTTTACAAGTTAAGTGATTCCTTGCTTTTTTGCGGCTATAATGTAATTTCATATCAACACTTTTTGTGTGTGAATATGGCAGTGCAAGAAATTTTCAACCCATGTTTTACCTTTAAATAAAGTTGGGCGTGGATTTTATGCATTCGAAATGCGTGCATTGTTATTCTTGCATCGGTTTCCATTGGAATCCTCATCAAAAAGAATGACAAAAACATAACGTTGCGCGCTAGAATTGATGCACAAAATAAATTCATCAAGTCAATCTTCGCGTCAGTTTCGGACAGGTTATAGAACATTCATTCTAGACTTCAAAGATTTTTTTTTTTCTAGCTGCAGTCTTTCAGTTCTCGAACTGCGTCTTTCTCTGTCTTACTCATTCTTTTGATCTATCAGGACTCACTTTTAAAGTCTACTCCAGGGCTGCCGTTTTGCGTATAATCAATGCTATTTTTCAATTCACGGATGATTCCACCGAATGAGAAAAGATTACACAGTTCAGTTCAGTGCATGACTGTAATGAACTAAAATACTCGCATCTGTGATCTTTTCTCAACCGGTGCGGTGGAGTGGTCGATGACTTTAAAAAACTTGCGGATATTTTAATTAATCAACGGAGTTTTCACCGATTAAGGAAAGATTACAGATCAGAGTTTTTCCGTGCATTACAGTCATACACTGAACTGAACTGTGTAATCTTTTCTCAACCGGTGGAATCATGGGTGAATAGAAAAATAGCATTGATTATACGCAAAACGGCAGCCCTGGTCTACACAGAACGCTTGCCGCTCAACGAATGGGAGATATATGTATACTCACGTACTAACATACAGCAAACGGCCGGGCCACTGTTGCTAGACCGCGAAAATGAGTGGAGAAACGAGCTCACTTTCCATTGATTTAAGGTTCAAAATGAAGATTTTTCTTGGCGATCTGACAACAATGGGTCAAGACCTTGAGACCTCGTTAGACCGCATGGTTCAGAGTCAATTGCTCTTTTGACTCACGTTCGTCTTAAATTGACCCACTGCTTGCTCTGGTGCTAACGCTTTGACTCTAGAAAATAGCTTCTTAAACTGACCATCTCAACGCCTCTAGAGTAGTTAAAGAGATCAATTTAGCGTGCAGTGGCAAAGTCGCACCAGCGAGGATAATGATATACAGGGACGTGGTATGCAAAACGCAACGCAAAAAATACCGTTTAACAGCTTTAGGTGAGTTGCGAATCAAATATATTTTGGAGTAATAATTACAATCGGTATTAATGAACTCTTATAATTTGTCTATCGGTGAATGCATCGTTATAACTTTGGAAGTTACACAAAATAGGACTCTTGCTAACTGTTGTTATAAGGGATTGAATATAGTTATATCTTGAGGAAAATCCAACGGAAATTACAACAAACACCTTAAAAATAACAAAATTTACTCACAGACTCGCGAAACGAATTTAAATTTGAACGCGTAATGGCGGAACTACGCAGGTACCATAGGATTTGAGGCTTTCCTTTATGTGTTTCTATGTATAGAGAAAGTGACAAATAAGACAGTAATCCCTCAGGACACAAGCCTCCATAGCTTCGCCATTTAAGATGCAGAGGAACTTTATGCAGGCATCATAAGAGAGAGATCCCTGTCTAATTTGTATTTCTTTCAAAAGAATCGCAAAGAGGAGAGTTTCGAATTTTATATAGGGATCTCCCACGGTACCTGCGCGGGTAGCTTAGCCATTATGTCTTCATCTTCAAAGTCATTTTGTAAGTCTAGGAGTGAATTCCGTGATTTTTTAGCATACTCATCGTCATTTTCACCTAAAGTAAAAGTTCTAGTGAAAAAAGACTTCATGATTACGGTCTTAACTGGAAGAAAATGCCTTACATGGTTTCGAAAAGCAACATTCGAAGTTATTTTTCTTTCTGGTCTTCAAACGCAGCGCATACTGTAAAAAAATGAATACTCAAGGAGAAATAAAACAATTTGAGTCTCGGTGGGCGAACAAAGCTGAAAGTTTAGGAGGATTTGATTGGACGATAACGATACAATTGTTATTTCTTGACGTAATAATATGTTCTTAAGTTCTATTAAACGGTCTTTGAATCTAGCATTAAAAATAGGCAAAGGTAACACTAACGCCATAAAAAGGCGGGGTGGTTGGATAACATGCGAAAAAGATCTCTTCCTGGTTGACAGAAATTTTATGGAGAGCAACTATGCCCCTTTGGCATCACTCTTCGTTGCGTTTGACGAAACAAAAGTTTATGATTATTTAGATGTGAGTATTGTATGTATATTTTGGTGATCTTGATACTACCACTAACTTCCCCTCCTCTTTTCATAGATGTTGGTGTGGATAGTTGATTGCATTTGGTTTTATATTACTCTTCTTTTTTCTCTATAAGCGACATTTAATAGCGATCATAAACACACGCACTGACTGGTTAAAAGGAGTAATTATCACACACAACGCCGCAAAATCGTATGGAAAGACACGTTGCGACGAGACAGAGTATATCCAATACATCTGTCCGTCTGTCTATATAGGTATCGTCTGTCTATCTATCACACTTGGCAATGAAGAAAAATGAACGAATAATAACATTCTTCTATCCTTTAAAGAACGCCAAATGCAAATGCTCACTTTTAATTGGATGATTACATAAATTTTTACGCTTGTAACGGTAATTGATTCCAGTAATTATTCGTGTTCGACCATTGCAGTGTTGTCAGATAGTATAAAAGAAAATCTTATTACACCATTTAAATCAGTGTTTAATC
The DNA here is from genome assembly GCA_011764245.1 of Trialeurodes vaporariorum. Lineage (NCBI taxonomy): Eukaryota > Metazoa > Arthropoda > Insecta > Hemiptera > Aleyrodidae > Trialeurodes > Trialeurodes vaporariorum. The sequence continues at coordinate 37,345,888 of VMOF01000379.1, read as the reverse complement.
GACTGATTTTTTACCGATGATTAGGCAACGTCCCACATAAAATACTCCGGGGCAGTATGATTATGCTTTCAGTAGGTATACTCATAAATAATATTTTGCTCGTGCTTCATATAAAAGTGGGATAAAAGTGTGTAACGCCCCGTCGAGTTTCCCTAGATCTTAGCCCCAGAGAGAGTCGTAACTTTTTCGCGTAATGCATGGGTTTGCAATTGCTTTGCGCCCATAGAAATAGCCCGTTTGAATCAAGAGTTGGTTTAAGGATTAGTAATAATATGTAAACTCTTGTTTCTTTGTGCGGTTGTGTGTACTTGAGTTATTGACCAGAGCTTATCAATAAGTATGAATTAAAACTTGTCGTTCGATTTTTTTTCCGCATTTGGCTCCGTTCTGAATGAGTGGAAAATTGCAGAGGTTGAATGCGAGAGGCATGAACTTATTGGTGAGAGAGACTACAAATCAGTAGAGTTTCGTTCGAGAGGTAGTTAGGGCATAGGCGGATACAATGGTCTCTCTCTCTCTCTCTCTCGCTCTCTCTCTCTCTCTCTCTCTCTCTCTCTCTCTCTCTCTCTCTCTCTCTCTCTCTCTCTCTCTCTCTCTCTCTCTCTCTCTCTCTCTCTCTCTCTCTCTCTCTCTCTCTCTCTCTCTCTCTCTTCTCCCATTTGAACGAGTGTATTAGAGAAGGACGGAGATAGGGGCCAAAGTCAAATGATGACTCCTCCTCTGCTATCCTTCTCTAACATATACATATGTTCAAGTGGGAGGGGAGAGAGAGAGAGAGAGAGAGAGAGAGAGAGAGAGAGAGAGAGAGAGAGAGAGAGAGAGAGAGAGAGAGAGAGAGAGAGAGAGAGAGAGAGAGAGGCAGACAAACTCCTGTATCCGCGTATGAGTGAATGGGGAGGTAATGGTGCGCACTTCCTTCGCCCCCCCCCTCTCCATCATAGTTGATTTTTTCGATGTTTGATGACATTGAACATGGATTCTGTTTTATTTTGCTACAGACCAGTTTGAAAGTCCTATTGATAATTGATATTTTATTGGAAATTTCGATACAAAAATAATTAAGGAGTACTTAGGTAAAAAGAGCGGATAAAACAGCGAGTATGTACAGTCAACGAATCAAATAATGTCAGTTGACTCCTTAGATTTTGGCTTAGGTAGGCAACCTGCAATATCTAACACAATGGATTGAAGCATTGCAGGTGGCCTAACTTGTAAAAATTTAAGGAGCCGAATGACATTATTTGATTCGTTGACTGTACGTGCTCCACAATCCTAATTTCAAAGTGTTAATTGCGTGAGATTTTGACGCGGAAAATTAGGTTTTCTTAACTGTCTAAAAAATCATAGCGTTAGTCTTAACGTCAATAGAGTTTTCGTACCAAACGCACATTAGTTCCGTCACACGGGCCTTTCTTGTATACCAAAGCTCGTTGCCCGAGGGGTCAGGGGGCTGATTCTGCTCTTTTGGACGAGACCAAAATAGCCAAAAACGACCAATCCCATTGGTTTAAACGGCATCACGTGACAGATTTCCAGTCATTCGATAGACGGATGAGTTATTTTTTCAAAATTAACGCCGACTCAAACGACTTCAAATCTGTCTCGAGACGTCATTTAAACCAATGGGAATGATAGATTCCCGCTATCTCGTCTCGTCCAAAAGAGCTGAATCAGTCTCCTGGTGCGCAGAACATGCACTGCCTACTGAACGCGACGCGCACCTGTACAGTTTGGAATATTCCAATGGCCTATTGCTTAATTACAAAGCCTAGTCTCTGTGCTGAGAAGGTATATAGGAGCGCGAGTTGAGTTAGCAATTCTATCCACGTGAGCTAGCCGAAAAAAAAATCTCAAATTCGCGGTCTCGGCCAAGGTCCTATTTCGCAGCGTCATGTCAGCATCAGTGTCACAGCAGTGGTGCCGATTCGTGTATATTTAATGACATTCCTCAATTCACCGATGATTCCACCGGTTGAGAAAAGATTACACCTGTTCAGTTCAGCAGTATGACTGTCATGCACGAAAATATTCGCATCTGCAATCTTTTCTCAATCGGTGAAATCTCAATTTTTAGTCATCGATGACTCCGCCGGTTGATGAAAGATTAAAATGAGAGTCGTTTTGTGCATCACTTTCGATTCCGCCGGTTGATGAAAGATTAAAATGAGAGTCTTTTTGTGCATCACTTTCATACACTGAACTGAACTGGGTTATCTTTTCTCAACCGGTGGAATCATCAGTGATTTGAAAAATGCCATTAAATACACACGGAGTGACAGCTCTGCGTCGGAGGCTCGCACGCTCAAGTAGGCGTACGTTTTGTGAGTACGTGCGTGAATATTCCTCCTCATCTTACGTTCCATGAGTTCGTGTCATCTTGATGATGATCTTTGAGCTCTATTCTAATGACGTATGATCGGAGCATAAAATAGGGAGAAAAGAAGAAGAAGGCGGCGGAAAATGAGAGGAAGAAAAACTGCAGCACGAAACAAAAATTCGTGAAAATGTACTTGAAGATACCGCTCGTAAAAGAAATGGAGGAGAATCTCAACAAGAGAAAATATACAGGGTGTGATAAAACTAAAGAACACTTATTTTCAGGGCGTGTTCAAAAGATGATATTAAGAATTTTTTCCCCCTAAAAACATGTGTCCGCAAACACTAGATAAAATTCGAGTTGGAGCCCCCCAGATATTTGACAGATTATTGTTTTTTTTTTGTTTTTTTTTTTATTTTTTTTATTTTTTTTTTTGGAATAGCCTCCACAATTATGAACCGAATGTCATGAGAATTAGTATAATTCATTGATGACCTCGAAAAATTCAGAAATTCAGAAAATCTGCAGTTGAACCGTATATTGTACCTTTTATACCCTAATAACATTCGGTAGAAATTTAAAGTAACGGATAAAAAAATTCAAAAAATAGTTTCTGAAATCAGATAGTATAAAACCCCCCTTAGTGGCATTATTAGTATTTTGCATTTTTTTCAAAACGACGCGTTTCAGCTGAGATAATTGCTGCGCAATGTAGAAAAGTCAGCGCTTTTAGTATGGTTCGCGGGCAGAAAGTATGCAACCTGCCAATCCAACTGCGTTTTTTCGTAAAAGCACTGACTTTTCCGCATCAGGCATAGCAACTATCTCGCTCAAAACGCGTCGCACCAAAAAAATTCCAAAGACTTTGTCTACTCTATATTATAATTAACGAGCTTTAACGATAAAGAGGCTGATACATCATGTAATTAGTCCTATCTCAAAGTGTGACAGTATGGGCGATCTGAGGGCCGATCATTTACTTCATCGTTAAACCGATCGATAAGACTGTCTATGAGTGATGCTATTGGTCGAAAATTGTAAAACTTGGCTGTTGCTTTGGTAACCATCGTTAAGAGTCTCGTTTTATAAAGGCTACTCATGAGTAACCTTTAAAAAACGGACACTATAACGATGGTTACCATAGCAACAGCCAAGTTTTACAATTTTCGACCAATAGCATCACTCATAGACAGTCTTATCGATCGGTTTAACGATGAAGTAAATGATCGGCCCTCTGAATTTGGTTTGTTTGCCTCATATTTTTTTACCCTTAAATCAAAAATGGTTGTTAATCCAGTGGAAATAAGTGGTGTTAAATGGAAGTGCAAGTGTTTAAGAGTGGCTATCTAGACACAAAAGTCTAATGCAACTATCCAGGTGAGAAAATTTTGCATACTTCTGTTATGTGTAAGTTCTTTTATCGTGCAAATCCTTCCAGAAGAAACAATTATATCGATTTTTGTTTCCAGGTATTAAAAACGCTTGCACTTTCGTTTATAGCCAATTTCAAATGTATTTCTCACATTTTTTTTTTTTTTTTTTTTAAAACTTAAAGGTTAGCCGGCCTCGGTGGCTTGGTGGTCAGGACACCTGACTGCCAATCCATAGGTCCCGGGTTCGAATCCCGGTAGTGGCAGCAGATTTTTCACTCGTCTTGTCGCTCGGTCTCCTTAAAAGTGGGTCCACGGCAAAGATTACAGTGGAAATCTGAGTGCTTTGAGCATGGATGTTTCAAGTCCCCTGTTGTCTTCTGACATTAAACAAACTTTCACTCACAGACATTAGTCTATAGTTGGCTGTAGGCTCCTTACTGGAGTATAAGCCATAAAACAAGCAAAAAAAAAAAAAAAACTTAAAGGTTAAAAAAAGTGAGGCAAATAAACCGAGCCTGTGTGAAAAGCGTCCACATAAGAGACTTCGATCAGGGCTGCTGTTTCAACATAACGTCCCACAAATCCTCTCTATCGCTATAGCTCGTTGATTATACATAGTTTATAATCAATTAAAAGTCTATGATAATATCTAAATCCTATAGAAAAAGCAAGAAAAACAAACCGGAATGAGGGGACGGAAATAGTAAAAACATAAAAAATGAAAGCATGAAGACGTGCGCTACCTTTTCTGATTCAAGATAACTCATCATACCTGCGTTGCCAGATTTTAGGGAAATATCCGTAGATTTCCCAGAAGGATCTATATAAAATCTACTGATATTTCCCTAAAATTTGGCAACGCTCGATCAGACTCATCCGAAGAGGAATCTCTTGAAATGCTCCGTGACATTATCATCACGTCCATGTCACATTACTATCCCTCTACGTTAAACTATTTCCATCACGTCTTTGATCTTGATTCCTGATGCTTTGGAACTTAAATTACTTTAAAAATTACCGCGCGCATTTCAAAGATCGTATCAAGTCTTCTTTTCCTTCATTTCTCGGCCTTAACCTTACTCTAGAGGTTGAGATGGCTAGTTTCATTTTTATTTGCGAGAAGAATTTTTGAAAAAAACTGTTTTCCGACGGGTACTTCTGTAGCGTTTTCTTTTAGACGGTAAAAAATACTAGGTTGCATGCATGCATGCATATTGTGTATCAAAATGCATATTGTGCATATGTCGATCAAAACAGAAAATAATGGTCAAAATATAGGCCACAACTGTAATATGAAGCACCCAGTCTGAGGCTAATTTCGTATTTCAAAAATCAGGTTCGGTCTAAAATAGCTCAAAAGAATTGATTCTATTCGGTTCGGTCAATTGCGCATGAAGATGTTCTAGAGAGAAAGAGAACCCCGTTTTCAAGAATCGCCTTGTCTTCGAACATAATAAGAAAAGAAAATATTATATTTTTTTGTCGTTCCTCCAACCGATTGGATTGATCAAATTTTTTTATGTCCTTAGACCTCGGGTGTGCGGATTGTTACTTTAATTGATTTTAAATTTGAAGTTTTCAAATATGTATGGCAATTACTGAACTGACCCTTGGTGTGTTTGTGAACCTTGAAAGAAAAACCAACATAATCAGTAAAAAAAAAAAAACAAAAACAAAAAACAAATGGTCAATCGGCAAAGACGAATAAAACTTTTGGAGGGATTCTCAGTTATTTTAAAGTGTAATGTAATGTGACCAGACACTTTTAACGAGGTATTAAAATTTCGAATTGATGGAACAGAGATCAAGGAAAAGAGTATTAAACTGACTTCGTTTTTATCAAATACTTTCCTTTCCTTCTGCTCCTCTTTTGTTTCATTGAGTTCAGTGGCCGATAATCATCAACATCAGGCCAGATAAAATGAGTCCCTATGTAGAGAGTTGAGCCAAAGGGTGTTGCCATTTTATGTGATCTTTCCCATTAAAATTCGTTTGCATTCAACGCGCGGTTAATTAGTGCAGGGCAAAAATTACAAATACCGCAGAGCCCTGGTTGCGTCATCAAATGCATATTAACTGATTTACAAACTGTTTACGTTTTTGAGGATTCTGTTGGGTACCTCAAGCATTCTTGAGATGCATGATGAGTAAAATTAACACAGCTTCATTAAAAATTACCTATATTTTATCCGTAAAATATAAGAGAGGATCTAGAGAATGTAAACAGAATATGCAAAAATTGAGGATTCTGTCGGGTACCTTAGGCATTCTTGAGATGCATGATGAGTCAAATGAGTAAGGCTTCATCAAAAATTACCTATTTTATCCATAAAATATTAGAGGGGTTCTAGAGGATGTAAACAAAATATGCAAAATTGCAAACGATGCGAGCTTCCGTAGATAGAGCTTAAAAATCAACGCAGCCATTCAGACGGTGCTCTCTCGCCTGGATTAAATCCACAGGAGAAATAACTTCTTTAAAAACAAGGAAACATGTTTACTTGTGACAGTTTTCCTTCCGCGAAGTCAAGTTCTGTAGCATGAAACAGAATCACTGTCACAACAAGGAATCTTTTACTTGTAGCAGCAGACATTTTTCTTGGGTTAAGAATTCCCCCTTAGTTAATGTTTTACTGTGCAGATTCTTTAACACAAACGAAATACACCTCCCAGGTAAAAATGACGACTATACGACTATTCCAAAAACGACTATAAACATAGTTGCCGACTATAATCTATAGTTGGCCAACTATAATCCATAGTTGGCCAACTATGTTTATAGTCGTTTTTGGAACGGTTATAGTCGTCATTTTTACCAGGGCTTGGATCAATAAAATAATTATCTCAGTGTATGGTCAATTCTCGTGTAATGAAAGCAACCGTTAGCATACTGTGTGCATTCTCGAATGTCAAAAGGTTTGCGTTTGCTAGTACATTTGTCTATATGGTTCAATCATTCTTGGGACATTTTATACCACAACGTGGTGTTAAATTACGAGTAGTTGAAAATCAATTATTGGCAGATTACAACTACACTGAAAGAAATCTCTTCTTTAAAAACAAGGAAACACGTTTTTTTGTGACAGTGTTCCTTGCGCGAAGTAATTTCTGATTGCATGAAGGACGTTTACTTGTGATATAGTTTTCACTGTGCAGTTTCTTTAACAAAAACGAAATACACCTTGGATTAAATAAAAAAAATTCACAATAATTAATTAATTAATAATTCTTTCAGCGTATACTTATAGCGACTCTAGGCCAGATATGGAGTGTTGTGTCATAGAAAAAAAGAGTACTACCGCAAACACAAAAATTTGGCAGTCATTAATAGAAACTGAAGGTGGGAAGGAAGCACGTAAGGTTGCAAAATATTGCTGACAGTCAAATTTTTGTGACAAGAGATGTCTGTATACTTTTTTCATTTTCATGTACTAGATGCAATTCAAACGTTATTAAACATTTTCAAACGCTACGCAATATCCCATGGCTCCTTTTTACGCTCAAAGAAAATTCTCGACAGTCAAAGCTTCTGCGTTTGATATACTACATCAGCTGCAGCTGCCTATAGAGGTTGCCCGAGAGGTTTTAATTGAGGACTTGGGTGGGAGAAAAGCACTTCTGCATTACAGTGTTTCATTATTTCCTCAGCTTATTTTTTCTCTCCAAGGAAAGCAAATCATTGAATCTTGCTGAAAATTTTACTGAGAATTATTCACAATTTGTGGTTGTTTTTAGTACAATCTCCAAGACAAATCAAGTCTTCATATTCTTTTAAAAAAAAAAGATAAAGTAGGAAATGAGATACTGAAACACTGCAATGGAGAAGTACCCTTCTCGCCACCAAGTCCTCAATTTATCTCTAGGTAAAAATAATAGAATTTCATTGTTTTTAAATGTAAATTTGGCATCAGGGATAACACCGGACTAAGTGGAGAAGGCAGGCGGAAGCACGGAGAAAGCCAACTCGCGCGTGAACCGTGAACCTGTTTTATTCAGCGGAATGAATCTCTTTTTGTTAAACTGGCTCCTGGGATGCGAATTTGGGCGAATTCAGATGAAAATTCAGAATATACTAGAGCTCTGGTCAAAATCCTTGGATATTTTGTTTGTATTCGTGGGAACTGGATTCTGCAATGTTTTTCCTTCTTTCGATGAATTCCGTCTTTTTTTTTGTTTTGTCGCAACTATTTTTCGAACAAAGTTAAGTCTACTTACTCCAAAGTTCCTGTCAAGTCTAGTCTTCCAAAAGTATACTCTAGTTTCCGATTGTATATATATTATGAGTGCATATAGTGTAAAAAGTGGGCACTACAAATCATTGTTTCCAGATCCTGCAGCTTTTTCTACGTATTTTAATGGGAATAATATTTGGCAACAATGTCTTCGCTCCATTTGAATCTATGTTTAACAATCGATTGCTCGTGAAGCGCTGCTTCACTTTCGAATCGATTCTTTTACATACAATCAAATGGAGGGATGCCATTGTTGTCAAATTGCGCGAGTCACCCCTGGGAAAAGCCACAAGATTTGGCAACACTGCTGCAAATAACTAAATGCACGTATTTAGTAACACAGAAGCGTAGCAGGTATCCGGATAACGTTGTATTTTGTCGATTAAATCCCATGCTAAAAGTCGAAGCCAAGGATTTTCACTGGCTGTGTGAGTATGAGTAATCAACACTTTGAAATTTACTGTACATAAGTTGGTTAAATTGGACAGAATACAACGTTTTATGATTTCAGGAGTCACCACTGACTATTATCATATGATTATCTTATCTATGTCCCCTTTTTTTTACAAATCCCCCCCCAATGTTGTAGAAAAGCGTCTCATTGCAGGTATCTGAATCCAAAACTAATTTCCATCAAACCTTTCTAATGCATTGATGATTGATTTTTTTTTTTTTTTTTTTTTTTTATCCTGGCAAAATTTGGTCCGCTCTTTGTTTGCGAAGTAGATTAATTTTGTCAACATCGAACTAACGAAGGACCCATTGAGAGAAATTTTTTTTCATTCCAAGGTTTATTTCGTTTATGTTAAAGAATATGCATAGTGAAATATTGACTAAGTAGGAATTAACCTTTAACCCAAGGAAAATGTCTGCTGCTACAAGTAAAAGATTCCTTGTTGTGACACTGCATGATTCTCCTTCATTGCAATCAGAATTTTACTTCGCGCAAGGAAAATTTATGGTAAACATTAAAGGTTTATTCTCATTCTGTACGTTTCTTTGATTTGTTTTGTATTTTTCAACTCTCTTTTTTTAAAATTTAATCTGACTTTTCCCTATTTATATCTTTTTCATGTTTTGTTTCTTTTTTTGTGTGCAAACATTCTGAGAAAAGTGTAAATTATAATTTAACGTTGGGGTACTGACTTAATGAGATTTTGTGATTGGTTTAAAGATAGGAGAGTGAGAGGTACCAACATCCTTTTGCATGCCTCACTATCTACAAGCAAGCACTTAAAATGTTGCCAACAGATCATTTAGCTAATGAAAGCTCTTAAAAGAAAAGAAAAAGAAAATAAAAGCAAGAAAAAGCTTTTCCTCTGCAAAACAATCCAAAGACCTTGAAAAAATAAAAACCAAAGTAATTATTTTCGCAATCAAACACCTGAATAAAATTAAAAGAAGTTCAAACAGGTCAAAGAGAATACATAGGATATTTTCAGAAAAAAAATCGTTAATTAGTTCAATTACAGATTACGATAAAATTTTTAACTCGTTCGAAAAGGAAAACACTCCACATCCCGTGTAATTGAAGATGTTGCATGCCACATTAATTATTCACATGAAAGTAAATTTTAATGTGAAAATTACAACAATAAATATATGTGCATAGAAAATAAACCGTAAAAAATCGATAAACAGAAATTGAAGGATTGTTATTGGATTTTCCGGTCGTTAAACAGGTACCTATAAAACTGCGAGATAAAATCGCACTTAGGAGCTCTGAGAAGGTTGATGATATTGATATATTTCTGTTAATTCGCTTTCCTTTCGCGTTTTCATTCGGACGGAAAATCGATCGGCTCTGATAAATGTCTGAAGGAAAAATTTCGAAATGAACCAATCTGCCGAGCTGCAACAAGTCTAACGTTCAATAAAAATTGCCCATTTAAAACCATTAAAAAAATCGAAGTCAACGATGTTATTTGCACATTCAATAGTTCGATCTTTTTCAGGAATCTAAAAATTACCTGAAGCAGAGTTGCGTGTTATAGACAGTGAGGCAGTTGCAAGGGTCTGAAATGTCGTGTTTTTTTTTAAAAAGAAAATGAAAGTACATGATGAGCTGAGAACAAATATGCCTTTTGCTTTTTAATTATAAGTCTCATTGTTCCGGAGATGAGATTTTGCCCCAAAATACATAGTTTTAAATGGGAATTCCGAGTAGCGAAGTCACTAGGTATATGCTCACGATTTTTTGCAACTTTACATGAGTGTATTTCCAAAACCGAAACACTTTAAGACAAACCAAAGGCACCACTGCTCTTAGCTCAACAAGTACTATCATTCTCTTTATAAAAAACACAACATTTCAGGCCCCATTGATACATTTTGGTTTCAAACTCAGCAAAATCATTACGATGTTTTTCTGACCAAGCGATGTTTATTCGTTACACAAGACAAGCCTCCTGCTTGCAAAACATAACAGTTTCATTTTTCTGAATGAAAATAGCTCAAATAGCTCGTAAGAAATGCTCATTTTATAAGAAAAAAGTTCGTGAAATTAGGTGCGTTAGATTCGGCTAAAAACATGTCACATTAGCCCAATCGTTATTTATCGCCATGGATATTGCTGATTTTGTATCCGAAAGCACGAATTATTATTGATGGAAAAATAACACGTTGCATCCCCCGTCACTCCTAAAAAACAAAATTTTTAAGAAGCACACTGACCAAAGTGAATGGTTAACAAATCGATGCCGAGCACTCATTGGCAAAATAATCGAAGCTTTTGGACAATCCGCCTAAAACTTCGGTTCTCCTGCCTAAAGCTTTGGTTCTCCTACCTAAAGAATAATCAGTATCGATATTGTTTCTAAAGTGTTTTCAATCAGTGTACAGAACACCACTCTTCCGTTTATACATATAGGGAATGTAGTTAACTGTTCGTACTCGGGGGAGTTGGAATTGCCTATACGACGAATTGAAGGCGTGCAGTGAAAGATTCCCACGGCTCGACAAGGTGCATGATCTTAACCCTTTTACGACCAGGTTAAAAAGACGGATCATTGTTCGCTCACTCAAATTAAATGGGTAGTTACATATTCCTACGCAACTGTGCTGATTTTGCGTACACACTCAAAGGACGCTCGAGAACACGTTACTAATACAAATTCAACAATTAAGTCCGGCAGTTACAGTAAATAAAAAACTGAAATTAGTTGAGGCAGATATAGCCACAAAGACGAATATATTCGGGCGTGGTATTGAAAGGGTTAAATTAAGGTAGAAAGACGAGTAAATCTCCCAAAGCTTCATATCTTAAATTTGGCAACAAAGTGATCTATCCAAACTGGAAATGAAACAAAACTGACGAATAACCTACGTATCAAATGCAATGTCACAGAACAGCATGCGACAGCTTTGAGCGACTCCCTATCGTCACCTATATCGCTTGAAATTAAATCTGATTAGAATTCATATTGCTCTACTTAAAAGCACGACCATTATTTCTTAAAATGTAGAAGGGAAATAGTCGTGCGATCCGGTTTTTGTGTTGTTGTTATTAATTTCTTCTTTATTTTACCTTTACCAATCCCAATAGAGAAGTAAGAAGATAAAAACTAGTTTTGATAGTCTCTTTATCGCACACAGCTCAACGATTCTTGATGCATAAAACTGAGACCCAGGAAGTAACAACTATAAACAAACGAATCATTTTGAAAACCGGAACACTTTTAAAGTAAAACACGTTCATTGAGCTACAGCGAGCCGGCTCCGTTGAGCATCTTACTCGCAGATAAACATGCGTTTACGAGTGAGCATCATTCATGGAGACAGTCTCTGCAAATCTCTCGAAGCTGATTGGCTGTTACCTGCTTCCATTCACCAATTCAGAAAATATCAAATTGTTTTCATACTATAGCTGGGCAGACACAATGAGAAAACAGTACGGTCACCTCAGTTTTCAATGGTCAGTTATACATATATACAGAGAGAGTCGAATTGCTGCATCATTGACTGTTTTAGGTATTGAGCTGCTCTTTTGTAAATGTGACAGAATTTTCTAATTTACACAAAAAAAAGATAACCAGAATCATGAAATTATGTGAACCTATACATATGTAAGGGATAGCACACTTACCAGAATTCTAGTGTTTGTACCGTTTGAACATGTTTAGGAAATTCTAGTTCTATGGATATATTCTGGTATTAACTCTAGAATCAAAGGTTCCATCCCATGATTGTTCGACCAAAAGATTACACGGTTCAGATCAGTTTATGACTGTAATCCCCAACGGTAAAGGTAAAACAGGCGGTGGACAGGCGAATTTTTTTCCAGCATTCCCGTCCGTATCTCAACTATATCCCATGCGTTCTTCTTCTTCTCTTCCCCATCATCGACTCTTTAAAATGGAGCCTCCGATGCTGTCTGTTCTTTTTTTTTGCTTTGTCAAATCCTAAAATCAACGACCAATCAGAACTCGTTGAGCTCGGATCGGCGACCCCCATACAAAACTCCCATCGAGAGATTCTTAGTTCCACGTGAAGAAATCTATACTTTGAAATACATATGCGAAAAAAGTAATAATATGTACCGTATATGTTTCACAAAGCATGTTAGATCTAAATTAAAACGAAGATCTGTGTGTGTTTGGTGATCATTATAGAATCACTTATACATGTCAATGTCAATGAACTTTCAGCCCATCTTAATTAATTTACTTGGATCTTCACGCTGATCTGATCCGAACTTGATCCATTTGGGTTTTTTATGTTTCATGAATAATTGCGATTCATCAATACCTTGAATCATGGAAAATAATAATATGCTTGGTCATGTCACATCATATCCTATCATGAAGACAAAATTCTAAAGTTTTACCTGTACGTTGTGAAAACTAGATGTGACTCTACTTAAATATTCATACATCAGAAATTAGCAGGTTCTGATTCATTTTGATGGCTTCTGGTCAAAGCCATGTGCAAAAATTATTTTGAGAGGCAAAATGACACCTTCTTGCGCAAAAAGGTCGTACTGCATTCCCTGTAGCAATGCAGAACTTTCTATAAACAAACCTTCTTGTACAGGTCAATTTTTTTATCGCCGAGGGGTTGTTTAGAACTACAGAACTTCATAACAACGTATTGCGTTAAAAAAAGGCGATCGGTAAAATGAGGGGGGGGGGGGGGAACTCTTATTTTCTCAATCATTCTTGACAGTTTAAAAAGATTTAATTTCTTTGTGGTGGCTATCTATGAACTAGACTAAACCCATATAAACCTATTTGCAAGAAAATATCAGAAAAAGCTGATAAATTCAAGTTCATTAACGAGGTTTTCCAATTTACATCAGAGAGGTGGTGTCACTACTCGACTATATTTCACAATTTGCGATGAATTCTGAGTTCTCACTGCAGTCATTCATCAGGGAAACGTCATGTGAGACAAATGTAACAACAGAACAGTAATGAGGGGCAGTCCATGATAACAAGTTAGATTAAAAGACAGATAAACCGCATGTATCGACTGTAAAGCGTGATTCCCTTCAGGGTTCTGTATTCTATCAATTACTTAATTGGTTGATTGATTATTCGATTGACTTATTTACTTATTTATTCATTTATTTCATTTTTTTTTTTTTTTTTAAATTTACTGACTGACATTACATTTGAATTAAAATATTGCAAATAATAAAATGTATTGGAGGAAAATAAATAAATAAAATGAAAACAAATTTACATTCATTATTATCCAATCTTGTATTAGGCTGACTTCTTTCATTGTGTTTTGTTGTTTGTTTTGTTTATTTTAAATTGTTTTTAATTGTTTTTAATTTTTCACTCTTACAATGGCCGGGGCTCTTGCAAACTTTTGCTTTAAGGGAATAAATAGTCCAATTTTATGTAAAGGCCAGTAAAAATCACGAAAATCACAATAAAAAAGTCTAAACTTCAGTAATAAACTCACATAACTGCTATAATGGCAAGATGGTAATGGCGGTTTGACGCAGACTCAGGACTCTGATTTAGTCGGTCATTTTGACGATAAAAAACAAAGATCCGCCAACACAGCACCTAATGTGCGTAACGGCAAAAATGTGCAAAAAAATAATCATGAGAAACGGACCAAGATCTAAAACTCCTCTCACATCTATGATCCAAAACTTTTTTTCTCACACCAGCCTTATGGAGAACAATTCGTTTGTTTTCAAGGTCTAGGAGGCCCCACCCAGCTCCTCTACACACCTAGTCCAAACAGAGCTATATGATCGTCCAAAACAAGCATCATTGACGAGGAAAACATAACGGTCGACATTTTCATGACGTATCTATGGCATTACAATAGGCATTCTAGCGCCGGGAGCAGAGCAATGAAATAGGCATATATTTATTACATAATTTGATAGAAAAACGTATTTAAACTAAAAAGTAGACCAGATAAAGTTGTGAAAAAATCTAGCACAGTCGATGTTGTTTTTTTTTTATTCACCGTATAACCGTATTTACGTAGAGAGTAACGTTTGATAATAGTTCTGACCGATTAAGGAGAGTAGAAGTGGGGCGTTAGATTGTAGGTCTTTAAAGGATCTCCCGGATCAATTTTAGTTTCGCAAGTTTGTCACATAATGAGGCTCTCGCTAATTTTTGCTGCGAGCGATTGAATAGTAGTTAATTCTTGAGTTAAACCCAGCAAAAATTACAATGAGCACAGGAAAAATTCAATCATAAAGACTCACAAAATGGCTGTAAAGTTTAACTCTTTGTCGCCCGACGGTACTCACAAATACCACCAATTTTACACGGAATTAAATGCAATTTGTGAAAAATCAATGTAGACATCAATTTACGTTAGAAATCTACGACTAGATTACTCATAGTGGTCAAAAAGCCCAAAAATACATATAAATACCCTTGGGCAATAAAGGGTTTTAAAGTGTAATGGCGGAGCTACGTACGTACTTCAAATGAGAGATTCCTATCTAATTTGACGCTCCTCTGTGTGTTTCTGCGTGTTGGAGTCATATGCCCTTTTTCATAGTAATGCACTGCTCTGTCAATTTTAGAGAATTTTAACCACGGTAAAATGACCTTTCAGAGAAATTCTTGTTCTGGTGTAAATATTCTAGGAGTTACCTGAACTGGTTTGATGAGGGTATGTCTTTGCGAATCTGATACATTATTTCGTCAATCCACTAGAGTCCAGAGAATCAGAGCAAGTGTGAGGGTCTTATCTCATATCATGTTTTTTTCAAACAAATAAAAATTGCAATTTCGTAATAAGAAAGTAGCGATAAGATGTGATAACATGTCTGTTGCGTGAACTTTCACTCGATTGATATTCAAGTATTAAGTAAAGCATCAAATATTTTGTAAAGTGAAGCAAAAGTAACCGCGGCGCGGCGCGCGAACTCAAAAATGTAAACCAAATTTTAAGCAACTACTACCAATATCGCTACATACGGACTTCGCGGTCTGGAGAGGGGTCAAAGACATCAACACAATCTCTTTCTACACGATCCGTCTGTTTATCTGCATAGTTTTTACTCTTTTGTCTCTGCTCTTTTCTTCTTCTGTCAGTTTTCGCTTCTCTCGTCGGAAGGTGATCCATATAGCAACTCAGTTTTAATCGATCGATCGATACGCGCCCCTCCACAGGATCGATACGCGCCCCTCCACAGAAACCGGTTTCAAAGTACCGGTCTATGGTGTTATTTCTTTATTATAAACTTACAACTTTCAATGTAAGCATCGGCTTTTGTTGATAATGGGGCTCTTGCAAACTTTTGCTGTTAACGAATGAATAAACCATCAATGTGAGGTAGAAACCAGCGAAAATCACAAAAAGCACACTGAGAATAAAGTTTAAAATTCAGTAATAAACTAACAAAACTGCTATAACGGCAAGTTTGTAATGGCGGCTCAACGCAAGTATCATGGGAGACTCCCGTCTACTACATCATTTTCCCTACAGAAACACAGAGATATGTCTCAATTGAGATAGGAATCTCCCACGATACCTGCGTTGAATCACCACTAACAATAAGCTCGATTCTGAGACTGAATTTTGTGCTTTTTTTAGTGTGCTCATCTTCATTTTTACAGGGGCCAGATTAATGTTTGGACTTTTCGGTACTCACGAGCGGTCATCGGTGGTCATCGGTAGATGGCTGGTGTTCCCTTATGAGGAGTTTGAACTTGCAATAACCCCTCGTAAGTACCTACGTACCAAACATCTGTGAGGAGAACCGTGATGTACAAGAGCCCCATTTGCGATTATTACTGCACTCCCTAGTAGTCACAAGTGGATACAGGAATTTATCTTTCTCTCTGTCATCCCATTTGAATGAGTGAGTTAGAAAAGGACGGAGATAGGGGCTGAAGTCACGTGATGACCCCTCTGCTATTTATATCCTTAGCTAATACATGAACTGGAATGACCAGAGAGAGAGAAAGGCTAATTTCTGAATCAGTCACCGTTTCCCGATTATTCTCTGGTAAGAAAAGAATGAGTTTCTTTGCAAACTTTTTCTGCAGCGTTATGAAGGGTCAATTCATTTGTAAAACCGTGTCGAACAAAGGAGAGTCACAATGAGGGAGTCGGAGTCGCCCATCTAATCGCTGCTTTATCTGTAGGATTGAATCACATTTCTTTGAACCGAAAGTTGCGATTAGATGGGACTCTCCCATTGTGACCTCTTTCATTTGACCAACATCTCTGATAATTTTGATAAACGCATTTAGTGAGTATGTGAGTAGATTTTCAGACTTTCTGAAACGTTTAACGGAAGTTCTAAGTGCGCTTTTACACTGCGATAGACCATATCTATAGCAGGTACAAAAGTTTTCAGCGGACCCATTTTTGTGTTACTTTTTGTGAGTTTGTAACGAGTTTTCTACGCACGATTTCGACTGCATTCCGTAAATTGTATGCATACATTTATGCAAGTTGCAAGAAGGTAAAAAGTTCCCTAATTTTAAAACCCAGCTCGCACTGTTGCATACACATTTATTTAATCTGAAAAGTTTGAAAGTTCTTATCTTCAAACGGGCTCGAGCAAACTTTTGTCACACAGTTTACAAACCAGATTGAAGATGAATCGCACATTCACGATAGTAAAACAACTATCACACAGTTGACGAAAAATCTACCGAGACAGATAAAACTAAAAGTGGAGAGTATATACTGTCTACCACCGGTTTCTGAGGCTTTTCAAGCAATTATATGTTTTTCGCCGTGCACTTGTTGTCAGCCTTACGCTATGGTAGCGCGGAAAATGTTTTTGGAAAATCAGACCAGCTATTTTCCAGTGGTAAATCCAGCAATAGGTCAAAGTTGCATTCCGTCGAATAGAACCGATGCAAAAAGTCCGGTTCTAGTGTTTTAACACACCCCTAATACGTATACTTTGATCATTCTCAGGGGTTCCAATACTTAAATTGTAACGTTCCCTAATACGACACCTCACCGCACTACAATAGATATTTTATTGGCTTGAGCTAATAAAACAGAGATTCCGGGGATCGCCTCTTATTGTACCAGTGGCGGCGCGTGCAATCTGGCAGCAACGTCTTGTCTCCATTTAAACCTATGCAAAACAATCGATCTTCAGGAGGTGCAATTGCACCCCAAGGTATCGATACTTTTGCATAGGATTAAATGGAAAAAGTGCATGGTTGCCAAATTGCACGAGCCGCTACTGTATTGTACACATTATTGCTTTTAACCCTTGAACAACCAGATGAACCAATCGTCGTTAAATTGACCATTAATACTGTCTATGAGCGACGCTGCCATTGGTTAAAGATTATTGTGAGACTTCGTCGTTGCTAAAGTAACCCTCTTTTTTAACGCCATTCATGAATACTTAGTCTTTAAACAACAGGAATTTTAACGGTGTTTCCCATGGCAACAACTAATAGTTTCAAAATCCCCGGCCACTAGCGTCTCTCATAGACAGTCTTAACGGTTAATTCAACGATGAAGCAAATGATCAGCCTGCAAATTCACGTAACATGAAAAAAGAGAAGGTATATAACTCGTTCTTTCGTAGGTAGGTAAATATTCGTACTCCGCTGGGTTCATTTTGCCTATCTAGATAATTGAAGGCGCTACATGAGACATTAATCTACAAATGTTTGCAATTCGGGGTAGGTTTTGCTGTCAATGAGGGATTGATGCTGTCAATGCGGGAATGATGCTGTCAATACGGGATTGATGCTATTACTGAGGGATTGAGCTACAAAAAATGCCCCACCCCCCCCCCCCCTTGAGACTTTCCTCGGTCCGCCCCTGAAGATAGATAATATTTTTTTTCTCTCAAAAGACAATTGTACTATCAGACGCAAAAGTGTTGACAATCAAGAATGCAAGCGGAGCGCAGAAGGTATAGCTTTGATTACACGAGGATTAGCCTTTTAACTCAAGTTATCAAGAGCTAAAACTTTTGCGTTTGATAGTACGTTTATTGTGCACGTTTCATTACGTTATTTATCGATTTGCTCCTCACCAGATAGGTGCTCTTTCTGAGTAAGCACTTTTTGACACGGTACCTCGAGGATATAATTAACTGTAAGTTGACTGGGGTGTCGAACTTCTGATTAAAGGGTTCGCTTCACCCCCCCCCCCCCCCCCCAACATTATAATGTCATTTCATTTATTCCATAGATTTCTGATTTCCGCGCCGGGAAGAGTTAAATTTGATTTTTCTCTTCAAAACATCAAAATTGAATGCATTAAATGTACCCCACCAATTCTCAGTGTCCGAACAGGGCTTTTCCTTTGCCCACGCTTCCGAATAGAAATATAGGAATAACAAAAGCAAGTACCTTGAACAAAACAGCGCTAGTTCCGTCGCTCTAGGAGAGAAACACACTCGCGATAGCGCGAAATTCCTTTAGTCACGATGATAAAGATGAAACACGAGACAGTTCAATTCACACAGCGAGCTTATTTCAGTTTTTTTTTTTTTTTTTTTTTTTTTTTTTTAACGATAAACTGTTTACGCACAGAAAAGATAAACAAGGAAGGAGATTCCGCACAACCGTAATAAGTCAAATACGAGACAAAAATTACAAACAATTATTGAATAGAGTCGCGAGAGAGTTTGGCAATGACCGAGTGATCGGATTATTGTATCAAATGAAAACACACAAGTCGGAGTGAGGTTACTCGGACACCAAAACACATGCGGTTCAATTCCAGAGCGCGGGACGTTTAACCTCTATCTTCGCCGGCCGACCGTAAACAACTGAAGTGAAATTGAGCGAGCGAAGAGAAGTGAGAGTTGGGTTTTGGTTTGGTGTGGTCTCGACTCTCTGGACGCAGATCGTGTGCGGGAGAGGGATCCTTTGCTCGGTGGATTCTTTTTTTTTTTTTTTTTTTTTTTTTGCGCGCGAGCGGTTTTAATAGACAACGCGAGTCGCGAGCTGATTATAGACGCGCGGATAAGCACGGCAAGTTCGCGATGGCGAGCGCGAGCGATGATGTGGTCGAACTTTGTCGAGCGGTCAAAGTCTAATGACTATGATTGTTGCTACGACGGCTGTGGATATACTTGTGGTGATTCCTGTCTCTTGTCGCGTCGGTCAACCCAGCCCGCCGTTTCGTTTCAAACCACGACCTTGCCCGTGAACGCAAACATTGACTCTCTACTGATAAAAAAAAGGTCCCTCCTGTATTACATCATGGAAACGAACGGTATAGATGTAATACTAGCTGAAGGGGGTGATGTGCGTGTCTAAGGTTAGGGAGGGAGCAACGCTTTGGGCTTAACAACCGAAATGTTATAATGTAACCGTAACACGATCAAGTGCAAAACTATGGTTACGTTGGCAGCGTTCTAGAATTCAACCATTTACTGCATCCGTGCAAAAAAGACTACATCATCCTGTGATGTAGTATACCTATATATATTGAAAAGTGCTATTATTTATGATCTTTTCTGCATCGAAACAATAAAGGGATGAATTCTAGAACGCTACCGTTGCGTTATCATTGGATGAAGCCTGACGTGACAGGAAGTGGGGGAGGGAGGGGCGTTGCTGGTGGTGCCCTCTCTTTGGAAAAAGTATTAATATTAATAGAATTAATAGTATTTTTAATCTATCCCCACGGACTTATCATTTTTTCCTTCAATTTTTCTTTATTTTTTTTCTTATTTATACCTTTTCTTATTGATCAAAATCTATTTGTATTTATTATTATTTTTATTTATTTTATTTGTTTCGTTTTTAATTTTTAATTTTTTATTTTTTATGATTATTTTTTAGAGGGCTTTTGATTTCACGCAATTTCACGACGAAGTGGAGCTGATTCAGCGCATGCATGACGTCATATCACGTCAAATCAAGTGGGTTAATGTTTTTCTTCAAATTGATATATGAGAGTCTGTAACCATAACAACTCTTGAGGGTTTGAATGAATCAAACCCGAGCTCTCACTTAAACTATTACTTAAAAAAAAAAAAAAGAGAGAGAGAAAAAAGGTGCCCTCCCGTATTGAATATGGTGAAAACGAATTGTAAAAGGAATACTAATACGGTTACGCAATTAGGGATGGGTAGAGCTTTGGGTTCAATAGCCGAAACGTTATTATAATGTCACCGTGCCACGATCAAGAGCAAATCCTTTTTTTAGAGCATGAGTGTCATGCTCTATTGAAATCGTTTCTACAAGGTCAATAATGCTTTTCTTATAGGAACGGCATGGTTCGGGGGTCCGCTCGGGGGATCGCTTGGTTTCAGTATCGAGAACGGGTCCTCGAGGACCGATTGACCCATGTGATTCCGCCAATCCGGTGTCCTCCCAATTTGTCGCTTTTTCTTTGTGGCGGGAGTTTTTGGCCAAGATTGAGGTTAAGCATTTTTGGGAATGTAATTACGTTACTAATTTGGATCAGACTTCAACGAAATCTTCTGTATGAGATATTGGGGTTTTATATCAGAGGATTGTGTCCATGTTTCGTGTATTCTGCGATTTAAAATGCATTTAGATGATTTCAAATTTCCAATCCTGTTATTGTTGATGTTTCGGTCCGCTAAAAGAGTTCGTTTGGGGAACGCGATCGGCGTTGCGTTTTAAGGTGAATCCTCAGCGACCTGTAGTAAGATTCTCATCCGCTAGATAACGTCACTGTTCCGCGGTCCAGAAACCATGCTTTTTCCGCCTTTAATCGTTAATTGCGAGAGCTAGAGTTAACTTTTCGAAAATGTAAGAACGTTGCGTTCTAGATCAAATCCTAAGGAAAATTTTAAGACCATTCCGAGCCATGGACGAAGATATAACTAAGGACTGCCGACTCCCTATCTCCGCCCGTGTTAAAACCTGTTAGCGGGTTTTCGAGCGCGACCGCAGCGCTCCAAGCAGCAATAAGGGTCAACTACAAGCGAACTGCTGCAGCGGTGGCCGCTCCGGCTCCCTTTCTCCCATGCCTTCCCGCAAATGTATACCGTGTAGGTAATTTGAATCACGATTGAACGAAGGGAACAAATGATCAGCGAATTAAAAGGAAGCAAAATCCGCTAAAAAGCAAACGTCTGGAGTATTTCTTGAAAGATTCCTGAATTGTCGAAAATGATTAATCAAGGACTGAAATACTATACATCACAGTTAACCTCAAAACGGAATCAAACAAGAAAGAGTACATAGACATTTGTTTTATTAGTAGAGATCAGGCGACTCTTTTAATTTGCTGATGATTTCTGTTACCTTGTCCAAAGTTGATTCTGAATTTCCCTTGCTTTCGATCTTCCATTGAGATACTGAGTTATCTGATCCTCTTGGGTCGTCGACAACAGTTGACAGCCATGCCATAACAGACCAACTCCAACAACGGTTTTAGCAGTAGCACAGCATGTGAGCATGGACACATCGCCAGGATCGCTCACTTGAAAGAGTAGTTCAGCTGACCGCTGCTTGGAGCGCTGGGGTCGAAAGCAAAACAGGACTAACAACAGTCGGCAGTCCTTAGTTATATCTTCGTCCATGGTTTTGCGACGACCTCCCGTCCCCTTTGCCCTCCCCACGAACTACTGCACCTATGCCTACAACAGTTGCTTGCCGCGTTGTGCAGATTGCATGAATGATGTGTGTCCATCTACTTCATCCCAATTTCACAGCCATCACGGATGCCACGCCCGCCACGGGTCTTCTACCTGGTTTTATGCGACATCGGTCATCGTGGCCCAGTGTTACATGGTAATCGGCGGCGGATTCGGGAAAGGCACGCCCCCCCCCCCAACTCACGGTAGCCTTTGCCTTTTTTAAACAGAAAAAATCCCATAAATTCCTCTCTGCAAATTTGAAAATTCATAGGCGTGAAGCCCCCCCCCCCTAAAAGAATTTTCTGGATCCGCCATTGGTAGTAATTTTTGCGGCACACTACGCCGGATTCCCGTGCGCTTTCCACACTTACCTTTCTCCCTTATCTGTCAATGGGCGCTCCCCGAGGGGCGGCGCGGCGCCCCCCCCCCTAATTCAGAAAAATCAAAACTTTACAATAAAAAAGAATCGGAACATTCGAAGATCAAATAATAACGAAAGGAGTAAGAGTTAACAAACTTTATTCTTAGTTTACTTTACAATTTTAATAGGGGGCGTAATTTGGGGGGGGCAGGGTGGGAAGTACCCCCCCCCCCCAAGCAGTGGTGCCCAACCACCCCTTGCCACTATACAGCTCGCCCCCCAGTTTCAGGATTCCTCTCCCCCCCAGATCTAGACCTCCCCTGATTTTTACCCCACCCCCTCCTGATTCAGACGACATCATCCTTCCCACCCGTCATCTCCCTCGCCGAAAGAAGTTTTAAAATCTACTAGTATGAACGTGTCTACATTGGCAACTACCGTTGGCAACGAGAATTTTGCGAACTTCCTTGAAAATTCAGAATCCTCTGGTCGATAATTACATGATTAGAGAATGTATAGGCAAGAGTTTGGTTTGTTAATTTAAATAGGTTAACTCTTAGAATTCATCAGGACAATGAAAATAAAGAAGGAATAGTTGTACTTAGCTTTTTACTATTTCTATCATCTGATGCTGTCACTTTATTCATAATATCAAACACTTCAAAAATAGAATTACTTTTGATACAACTACATGCTACAATCACTTACAATTTCTACCATTTGGAAGGATAATTGATTTATTTTTATTTTGGGCGGAAGTGGGGGGGGGGGGGGGTTCTCTAGACTTGCCCGTCTCTAAGTGAAGTCCCCTAGACCTTCCATTGACATTCAAAAAGTTGCCCCTCCGGGCAATTGTTTTGCGGGTGCCCATGTCTTTGTCCATGGTCTCTGAACCAGAAATTGAACGTTCTTCCGGTCTGTGGTTGCCTTCTTTTCTCATAAGTTTAGACACGGCCACCCTGTAAACCCCACAACAAGTTAAAAGTCCGCAATCCGCACCCTCGACCCGCAGCCACTATCAAAAGTAAATTGCCGGTTGACTTGCAGGTACTCTCCTCCTCCTCCCCCAACTTAGATTAGACACAAATATAAAATAAAAAAAAAAAAAAAAAAAAAAAAAAAAAAAAAAAAAAAAAAAAAAAAAAGTGAAAAATAGAATGTATGCCCCAGCAAAGGGCCCCCTCCACAGTTTTCCAAGAGAGGGAGCGACCCCCTTGCCAGCGTAACTCCGAAAAAATAATTCCAACTGGGGTCCAAGTAACTCAAGTAAGGTCTCAAAATGAAATCAGATGGATCCAAAATTTTAACGGCGAGTACCGGTAAGCTTACTCTTTTGATCGGTCCAAACCGGATTGCGATACATCGATTTACTCTCGAGATATCGATTTTTCAAAGGCGCGCAGTATAGGGTCAGAAATCTAAGATTCTCTAAAATCCGCGAATTTCGACTCTCATGGACCCAGCATGCGCCGTGAGAAGTCATATGTGAGTTTTTTGAGTTTACATGAAGTTCATTAAGGGCCCTGACAAATGTCGGACCGATAAAGTCTATATCGGGGGGGGGGGGGGGGGCGTGGCCCCAACTCCAGCGTAAGTCTCACGTACAATGTCTCACTGCGGCCGCGGGAGGTCCCATAAGATCCATTTAAAACTTGGATGGATCTGAATTTTTCTCAAGAATTATCTAAAAGCTGAAGCTACCGCCCAATCCAAACCGCAGTGCGCAATCCATCGATTCGTTCTCGAGATATCGATTTTTCAAAGGCGCGCGGTCTTGTCAGATCGACCTTAGAGGGGCGCTGGAGGCTGGAAAAAGGCGAATTTCGTCTCTCACGAACCAGTCGTGTGCCGTATTATATCGGTTCCGCTTTTTTTCGGGTCCCAATGATGTACCGAGAGGGCCCAATGCAGTTTAGAGCCAAAAAATATCATCTTAGGGGGGGAACTACTCCCCGTTTCAGCGTAACTCTGACAAGAAATGTCTAACTGCGGCCGCGAGAGGTCCTGTAAGGTCATTAAATAAACTCGGATGGATCTGAAATTTTCGAGGTTGTCAGTCACAAGCAAGCGCTTTCGATCGGTGCAAACCGAATTGCAATACATCGATTCACTATCGAGATATCGATTTTTCAAAGGCGCTCGGTCTTGTCAGATCGAACATTGAAATAAGCTGTGGATACTCTGTATCCGCGAATTTCGTCTCTCATGGACCGTTTAAGCTCCCTTAAAAATCGAATGAGCTTTTTTCAAGTTCATATTACGTTCCTTAAGGGCCTTGATGAGTGTCGGATGACATTTGATCAATATTAACATTCATTTTTTTAAACTGAGACAAAAAGAGCTGAAACCATAAAGACGAAGAATTTCCATCGTGATGACTTTGGTTCAAGCGAGGAAAATTCTATAGAAGTCCCAAATAACTAGACTAGACTTTCCGGCTTGCTAGGATTGGTATTAAGAATTTCCTTCCTGATGACTTTGGCTCAGGCGAGAGAAATCTAAAAAAGTCCCAAATAACTAAACTAGACTTTGCGGCTTGCTAGGATTGGTATTGCGTCATCCGATTTTAAAGGAACTATCACTATCGAAATCGATTTTCAAAACCACAGTATTCACCTCGCCTCGTGAACAACTGTTTCAACACGCTATAAGTAAATTTTCATTCCCACTTTGACCTATCAAGTTATTTTTACAGCGATCACTGTTATACAAACACAAATGCAGCGTTGCGATTGAATTTGTCGCAGTTTTGTACTATCAATATGGAACTCCACACTTACAATGATTAACGGCCGACACTCATGCTCTCTTTGCTAACACTGTTCCAGTGTTGCAAGTTCCAACTTGTTTTTTTTTTTTTTTTTTTTTTTTAAAAATTTATTTTATGAAGACTTCCACAATTGGAATTAATTCATTTTCTTATAACTAATTGTACATTATACTAATTATAAATATATCGTGTTGTTTTGAGTATATTGTATACTCATATCTAATTGTAGTTAAATTCTGGGACAAAATTTAACCTTTTTGCTTATGTATGTACTTACTACAGTAGATGAATAATATTGACATAGTATATAGTGTATATAGGTAAATACAATTTAGGGGCTAATTACATGGCTATAGTTTATTTCTACTTGAGACGAGTCAAGTTTACTGCCAAACCCTATCTTGGAAGAGGGCAAGGGGGAAAGAATTGTTACTTAGTTTTATCAGAAATCACGTGCGACGTCATCAAAAGGCTTGCGTCTTTTGAGACGTCTAACGTTTTCAATTTTAGTAAGGTTATATGCCTTGCGATTTGGATGTTCAGATAGTCGGCGGTAGTATCTATCTGTCACTTTTTTAATGCTATCTTTCACTGTGGATACACCGAGCACTTGGTGGATTATGTCATTACTGATATAATCGTCCCATTTTACTCCTGTGAGTCCCCTGAGAATTTTATTTTGCACCGTCTGGATTTTCTGAATATGTGTTCGGGAAGCACAGGACCACAGAGGCGATCCATAGGTCCAGACCGGCTTCAAAACCATGTTATATAGAAGCATTTTGTTTGATAACGACAGCCCAGAATTACGTCGAAAGAGCCACCACATACTTTTGAATTTGGTCATTATTTGTTGCCGCTTCTTCTGAATATGTGGCCCATACGAAAGCTTTGTGTCGAGCCACATACCCAGATAGTTGGCAATATTGACATTAGGAACTATATCTCCATCTAGATGGACAGGTAAGCGAGGGGTCTTTCGATTCGTAAAAATGGAATGTTGCGATTTGGGTCCACTGAGCACGGTTCGCCATTCTTTACAAAACTTGGAGGTCGCATCTAAACCTCTCTGTAATTTTATATTAGCCTCTGTTGGGTCCCGCCCCACCGCAGATATTGCGGTGTCATCAGCAAAGGTTGTTAGTCGAGTTCCTTTAATGACCGGGAAGTCACTCATATATATCAGAAATAAGATGGGCCCAAGGACACTACCCTGAGGGACCCCGGCTAATATTTGCATTAATTTGGATACACATCCTTCGTGTCTGACACGAAAGGATCTTTCACTCAGATATGATAAGAGCAATTCATAATAATTAAATGGTAACATTTTATATATCTTAAACGCAAGTCCCTCGATCCATACTTTATCGAAGGCTTGTGCTATATCCAGAAAAGCAACGGAGCACACAAGTTTGTTCTCCATTGCTCTTTCTATCAACGCGGTGATACGGTGGACCTGCTCAGTGGTTGAGTGTCCTTTTCTGAAGCCGACCTGGTGTCCAGGAATAATTCCTCTCTCGTCAAGAACAAACAGCAACCTTTTGAGAAAGAGTCTTTCAAATAATTTGCCAATTATTGACAAGAGAGAAATTGGCCTGTATGAAGTCGCCATTTGTGGTGGCTTGCCGCTCTTAGGTATCATAATAACCTCTGCCCTCTTCCAAGCTCGAGGGACACACCTGAGCTCAAGGGCAGCATTAAAAATATCTGTAAGCTTCCTGGTAGCTTTGATAGGGAGTTGCTTTAGCATTTCTCCCGTCACTCTATCCATTCCAGGAGCCTTTTTAGTTTTGATTTTATATTTTATCATATCTGCCACCTCACCCCTAGCTATTAACTTCAGAGCAAATCTACGTGCGGCTACTTTTCGTTAACATTGGATGGAACGCGACGAAACATGAATAGGGGGGGGGGGGCTCATCTAGATGGAAAAACCTCCCTGTATAGAAAAAACCTCCAGGATGCCTCGACGCTTTATCCTGCATCATGTTTCATTTTCATGTTTTTCGTCAAACTGATGCACGTGACAGTCTTTGAGCCTTTTTAACCATTAAGGATTTGAATAAATCAAACTGATTCTACTCTGAAACTTACACTTAAGCTACGACAAGCAAACAAACAAAAAATGAAAAAAAATCATTAAACCCTCAGAGCAGTGCCCATTGGTTGTTACAGCTCTAACGTTTAAAAAAAAATACATGGAAAGAACAGCGTAGTTTCTGTAATACTTCTTCTATTTCTATTGATTTTTCGTGGGCCAATAACAGACGTATAGATAGACAACTTTGTCTAGTTGTGACTAATATGTGAAAAACATGCCGTTGCTGTAAAAAAAAAAAAAAAAAAAAAAAAAAAAAAAAAAAAAAACGCGCCTCGGGCCCCTTTGCAGCCTGGGAACGCAACTAAAATTTAGCCCCCCCTCTCTCAAAATGGGGACCATGATTTATTGAATTTGTTTACCAGGCCCCTTCCTTGACAGTCTACTGATCTCAGCGAACGCAAAGCTATTACAAATATAAAATATAAGTATTCCCTTGTCAAAAATAATTATAATTAGGAGAGAGGCTTGTAATTTGGCAACGGTGCAGTTTGTCCATTTAAACTCATGAAAAAGATCGACTCATTGAGTGTTCGCTGAACGCCTTCGCATTCAACCTATTGCATGGGTTTAAATGGGAAAAATACAACGTTGCCAAATTGCACGAGCTGATGCCAAATGAACTAATGACTGCATAATATATGTTCTGTAACTGGGTACTAATGGTAAACATTAAATGTCAACCCTTTCAATGCTACGCCCGAGTCATTCGTTATTGTTGTTTGATCACTTATTGAAAGTAAAAACTAATTACATGTGATTGTTAACATTTCTAAGAATCATATTTCATCGAGCGCCTTCGGTTAACGGGATAGGCAAAACGACCACTGTGGAGTACGAATAATTAACTATACTTAGCAGTGGCGTAGCGTGCAATTTGGCAACGTTGTAATGTATCGATTTAAACCCATTAAAAAGATCGAAGTACATGGTGTTCGGTGAACACCTTTGCATTCAACCTTTTACTCGGGTTTAAAAGGACACAGTGCAACGTTGCCAAATTGCACGCTACGCCACTGCTACTTAGTGAATTTGAACGAGTTAAATGTTTCATTTCTTCTGGTAGCCTGAACCCTGTAGTAAACCAAGGACGTAGGGTTACCAGATCACCCCCCCCTCTACTGCTCTATTTCTACCAATAGGTGAGTAATATCCACGAATTAAAGATTGTCGTGAGATTTCCACGAGCTAAGTTTCGCCTTCAAGGTTCTGGTTCGGCCACTCTTCAATCTCTTCATACTCCTCACACCTTGCAGATGAGGGGCCAGTGCGGGTGGGGTGGGAAAACCGTAGCAGATCAGTCCCACATTTACCTACACCCAAAACTGAAAATGTGCATGCGAAAATCTCGCGACAAACTTTAATTCGTCGATAGTACATTCAGACAGGTGACAAGAGAGGTAGACTATTTCTAGTTACGTCATGGATATAGTGAAACTCCGAAAATTGCGTAAGTACCATCGATACACTTGGACAAACAATTTTTTATTCGTATTTTGTTGCCACGTCTCGTAACTTCTAATCCCGCCTCCTCGAAAATTTAACTTAAACGCGATTAATATCGGCTGTATCGATTTTTTTGGTCAGTTTATAGAGTAAAAACTATACGACTTTTGCTGATTTCCTAGTCTATTGATGAATCAGTCTAGCTATTTACGTATTCGGTCATGTTTTCTTCACACAATGACCGTTATAGTTCCTTGACCATGAACCTCCATGTCTAGCTATAACGGACCATATGATTGCGGGCTGTTTTTGCTAACTCTCAGGCATCGAGGGGGGGAAAAAATCAAGCGGTCAAAAAAAAGAAAAAAAAAAAAAAATGACTGGCTTATTAAAGCCGCCGCTATAAAAACTAGACAAAAACTGACGCACGCAAACTGTGATGACGAAACCAATTTTTTTCGATATCCTATTAAATAACAGTTATAAATTCATCGATTTTTCTCTAAATTATTAATTTGTGCACAATATTTCCTCTAGCGTGGATCCTCGGGGGTATGATATAAAGTTATTATATTTTTATACTATCGCATCAATTAACTCTATACTTTTAGTTGTATTTTTCCCCTTTCCGTTTTTATAAAATCTATGAATGGAAATCCAAAGATTTCAACTCATAAAACTTTGTTATCCGCGTGTAGGCAAAAGTAGATCCTACGGGGCTGGGCGAGAATTTGAAATCGCGTGTTATGACTCTCTTTAATTTTATCGGCTCTCCCACAATCATGATCTGAATCAGTGGCGTAGCGTGCAATTTGGCAACGTTGCAGTTCGTACCTTTAAACCCATGAAAAAGATCGAACTGCTGGGTGTTCGGTGAACACCTTCGCATTCGACCTTTTATAAGGGTTTAAATGGACACTGTACAACGTTGCCAAATTGCACGCTACGCCACTGATCTGAATATGGATCATCTCGAACAAACTAACGCGAAATTAAATTACTGAATGGTAGCTCCGGATTAAGTGCAGCATGACGATTTTTTTTTTTTTTTTTTTTTTTCGAATTTTTCTCTATAGGAAAACAAAACTAGCGGATTGAATGACATCATGCAGAGTCTATACTAACCTTGACTCCGCAAAGAGAGATGACGCTGCCCAGTAGCGCAACGAGAGTTTCTTCATCTCTCTCTTTTCTCCATTAAGAAACGTATGTTAGACAAGGATGGACAAGAGGTTAAAACCCCCTCTTTCTGTCCTTTTCCTACTTATAAATTCAAATGGGAAATGAGAGAGATGGAAGAGATCTTGGTTGCGCTAGTGACGCTGCCATATGCCACTCTTTCTTTCTCTCGCACATTCTATCTTTATCAAAGAGTTACTCAATGGGGCAGTTGCAAGGGTCTGAAATGTTGTGTTTTTTATAAAGATAATGATAGTACTTGATGAGCTAAAAACAATGGTGCCTTTGGTTTTTTCCTAAGTGTCCCAGTTTTAGAGAAACACACAAGTAAAGTTGTAAAAAATAGTGTGCGTAGTGACGTCACTACGTGGAATTCCCATTTGAAACAATGTATTTTGGGCCAAAATCTCATCTGCGGAACAATGGGACTTAAATAGAAACCAAAGGTATCTTTGTTCTTAGCTCATCAAGTGCTTTCATTTTCTTTATAAAAAAACACAACATTTCAGACCCTTGCAACTGCTCCATTAGAGAGGATTTGTGGGACGTGTTTTTAAGGCAGCATGGACGCAGCCATGATGGAGCCCTTTTTTGGACATTTTTCACGCAGGCTTGGTTTGTTTGCCTCATATGTTTTAACCCTTAATTTTAATTTAACAGACAAACAAAAATCGGGACAAATCCATTCGCCTTTGATTTAAAAAAAAAAAAAATCAAGTGTTTTGAAGCGGCTATCTGGACATAGAAAACGACGTAACCGGTTGGTTTGGAAGGATTATTTCGACAAAAAATATAGATTCGACATCCGATAAAGAACTTATGCGCAATGAAGATGGCTCAAGTTGAAATGGTCATACAAGAAGATACTGATTATAAACAAAATGACGATGTTAAGACATTCTTGCGTGCCATTAGTCACCGATTGAAAGTTTATCCACTATCTGATGATATGAGGGAGAAGAGTTATAGATGAAAATTAATAAACCGATACGTGCATCTTACAGGCTGAGGTGAAATATGGAGGTTTCCACTTCGAAATCCTGTTCCAAAATAGACATTTTTCTCTAATTTTGGAGACGGCTAAAAAAGTAGACAAAAATATTCGGAGACAAAAAAAAATGGTTTTAATTTAAAAAGACATTTTTAAAGTATCCCTTATTTACGGTTGGCATTTTATACGTAGATGTTTTATCGTAGACATTTTTACTGTAGCCCTAAAGAAGTAGACATTTCGTCAGTAGACATTGTAAAACCTAACCTCCAGACCTTGAGCCAGTTTTTCATCTAAAATGAATAGTACCGAGACACATGTGTCAAGAAAATTCATCTCTCATAGCGTCATAGGTCAATTCTTAATACACCGACAGTATTTGAAGCGTTTACAAAAAAAAAAAAAAAAAAAAAAAAAAAAAAAAAAAAAAATGCACAAAAACACCTCCTTATATAGAGTATTACTCGTTGAATCTTCTCTTTTTATTTGAGACGAACCAATTTCTTTGGATTCGTAAGACAAATGGAGCAGGACCATTTTGAGTATCAAGTTCTGACAATTTATCGCCGCGGTGCGCGCGTCCGAACAGCATCAAAACGCATCGGTAAGCGATTTAGTTTGAGCTCAGAGTTTCGACTCATCAGTGGCGGCTCGCGCAATTTGGCAAACATGTTTTTCCTCCACTTGATTGTATGTAAAACAATCGATTCGGAATTGATGCAGCGCTTCACCAGCAATCGATTGTTGAACATAGATTTAAATGGAGTGAAGGCATTGTTGCCGATGCGACTCGTTGCCGTGAGTCTTTGTCTATAAAATTATGACTGCGTTGCCAAATGAAAGAAACAACTGCACACTTTCTTTTGTTTCAAACAGAAAATCGGTAGATTTCCCTTTGAATATGGCATCACTGCTTTAGATTTGCTCATCTATTCAAATGCGCTTGCGCGTACATTCCGGCAGCTTTTTCACCCCTACTCGCTTATTATTCGCACTGCGCTCACTTACACATCTGCAGATTTCTATCTGTTTCTTCATGCTGAATGCTGATCGCTGTGTCGGCTGACCCGCGCTGAACTTGGCGAAGCTGTCCGCCAAGTCCGAGGCATCGTGAGTAATCGTGACTGACGCGTGACGTCTCAAATTCTTGGTCATCCAAGCGACGGATTGACTCCCTCTATTATATTGTGTATACATATACTCGGATTATGTGTCAGCAAGTTTCTCTTCCTGAAATAAAAGCTCATTGATTTCATACGAAGCTTTTCTGCTTCCACTTAACTCCCCCTCCCCCCACCCCGCTAAAGTATCACTCTTCACATCCTCGCAAGCTATTTGCTCTCCTACATCATATGGTCTTCATAGAAAAAATTGAATATGAATAGAAAACCTATCTTACCTTTTGTGAGTATTTGCAATGGGGCAGATGCCAGGGTCTGAAATGTTGTGTTTTATAAAAAGAAAATGAAAGTATATATTTGGTGAGCTGAGAACAAAGATCCCTTTGATCTCTTGTGAGTCCCATTGTTTAACGGAGATGAGATTTTGGCCCAAAATACATCGTTTCAAATGGGAATTCCGCGTATTGACGTCACTACGCTCACCATTTTTTACAACTTTACACTTATGTATCTGCAAAACCGAGACACTTATGAAAAAAACCAAAGACACCATTGTTCTCAGCTCATCAAGTATAGGTATACTATCATTTTTTTTTTTATGAAAAATACAAAATTTCAGACCCTTATTGCAACTGCCCCAAGCTCTTGGATGCAGGGCGCCTATTCGATTCTTTGATGTAAAATATGTAGTCCCTCAAAAAACTAAATGTCCTGAAGGTCCCATAAACGTCCATTAAATGCCAACGTCCCCTTTTGTTCTAGCCTTTCTTGCAAACACTTGAAGCTCGCAATTTTTGGATATGTTGCGAATGAACGTTAAAGGACATTTTAATTAATATGCAAAATCTGATATAATTTTGGAATTTAGTCCCCTTTGTTCATGAAGCTCAAAAAATCTACATTTTTAAAAATTGTCATTTAAACTTTAATCCGATATTTTGTTTAGTAACTCTTACCACGATTCACGTTACTTTTTTCAACATATGGAAAGTTACGATTATAGATAGATGTGACACCCTCATCCCCCCTCCCCCATTGTGACTCGCTCGTGCTCATTCAACCGCCATATTTAATTTTCGTTAAACATATTTAATAAGTTTGTGAGGGGTTATCGGTATTTTTTCATGCCTGCAATGTGCTTTTCACGCAATATTAGTTAAAGATTGACCCGCTCCGTAACGCTTCATGTGTACGCGTATATAGCAAAAGGTCTGCAACATGCCCATTATTCCATTTTGATCATACTTTCACAATCGATAGTATCGTTTTGAATGCTCATTTCTAAATTCAACCGATCACGTTTGCGCCAGATCCTTAATTGTTTTGGCTTTTGAAAGTTTGTAATCAGGATCCTCGTTTTAATATTGCAGAAACTTCAGTCAACCAATTTGTGAGTTTGCCTAAATCAATCCGAAAACATTGTGAGTTTTCCCAAAATCAATCAGAAAAGAAACTATTTTAAGATTAAAATGTTTGATTCACTCAGGAAATTAAAATTCTCGAACCGTCGCACTGCGATCTGAAATTGTCTAAAATTGGCCAAAAATCAGAAAGTAAATTTCTCGTCAATTTCTCATTTATAAATTGTCAATACCCAATTTCAATCATAGAGAACACTAAGTAATTTCAACCAATAAATGGCACTGACAAGTTTTAATTCAAGTTTAAAAGGTCGAAAAACGATAATTTTGCAATGAATTTTTTTCACTGATTTTTGGCCACGTTTTTTCGATCTCAGATCACTGTGCGTCGCATTCATTGAATGCACTGTTCAACTCCAAATATCTTCATCCATGTATGAAACGAAACTTTTATCAAGATGAAGAAGATGAATAGATGGTGCTAATGGAATAAAGTCATCAAGATAATCATTGTAACGACTCTTGGCTTTTCGCGCTCTCGAGATTGCTGACCTTGGTATTTATTTCAATGTTTGTTTTGAGAGGCAAAGTAATGACGGATCGATATGGGATTCTGCCTCCGAGTTATATATTATTGGCGAAGTGTTTTATGGATTATAGTAATTTTTCTTCCGATTGAACCCATACGAGGAAAAGTATCGATTATTTGAAAGGTTTGGTTAAACTGCTTGAGAATACACAGAGACAAATGCTCAACTGAAAATGGCCAGAATGGGTCTGTTGCAAACTTTTGATACAACAATTAACAGTGTTTAATCTAATGTAAAATCGCCAGAAAAGTCCATTATAGGCATCAGACAGTAATTAAATGCGATAACAAACTCACACAAGAGACGTTGAGTGAAATCCAAGATGGCGGATAAATATCGAGCAATCTGTATGCATGCACCGTGAACATCCAAGGATGGCCAACTTTGACAACCAACCTCACTGTAGGTAGAGGTTATGTGTTTGTTTACGTTGTGATTGGTTGCGATCCGCGATATTGTGAGGTTGGCTATACCCTTGGATGTTCGTGGTGCATGCATACAAATTGCTCGATATTCATCCACCATCTTGGATTTCATTAAACGCCTCTTGTGAGTTAATTATTGCATTTTTTGACTTTCTGATGCCACCAATGGACTTTTCGGGCTATTTTACATTAGATTCAACACTCTTAATCGTTGTAGAAAAAGTCTGCAACAGACCCATCCGAATAAAAAATTCCCGAGAAGAAATTTTGGCATTTTTAACCGTATTTTTCTAACATTAGTCCCAATTCATTTTTAGCATTAATCAAAAGGGGCGTCTCCAAAGAAACAACTGTGTCATTTTTTACTCAATTTTTTCCACTTCAATTTTTGATTTAAGGTTAGAAAATATAAAGCAAACAAACCAGAATCAGATCGGCAATGCTGCTTGACTTTAGGATATAGGACTTACGACGTGTATGGCCCCTTCTATTGGTACCAGTGGCACAGAATAATACAATCAGAACGGAAACTCTGTCGGATTTTGAAGCAAATTCATTTCGCGTCCGCCATGTTGGGATATAGGATGTTTACATCTGGATTCGCGCGCGAAAAAAAAAAATGCAGGACATGATCCGCGAAATTTTCATTCGGAAATGCCATTAGAATAAAGGTGAGGCTGGAAACTTATGATTTCTTTCCAGAATTTACAGAAATAAATGAGTTTCAACACAAATCACTCACGTCCGCCATGTTGGGATATAGGACCACAGCGTTGCCTATTGGTGCCGTTAAATTCCAAACGTGCTTCCATTGGCTCTTATGGGAGTTTCCGTTCTGATTGTATTATTCTGTGCCAGTGGCATAGCGTGCAATTAGGCAACCTTGTATTGTGTCCATTTAAACTCATGTAAAACGTCGAATGTGAAGGTGTTCACCAAACACCCAATATTTCGATATTTTTCATGGGTTCAAGTGGACGAGCTGCAACGTTGCCAAATTGCACACTACGCCGCTGATTGGTATAGCTCGTAGGTCTCTATGACTACGTTTCCTATTAGTCTTTCTTCTTTTTTTAACAACAATTGGAATTTTACATATCCAATTTATACGCCTTGACAAGCTGCTGCATGCCTCCTCCGCAAAAATTAACAAAATATAAATGACTGAAATCGATTAATTCGATTATTTTTAGCCACTCTAAGGCACTTGCACTTCCGTTTTGAACCAATTTCCACTGAAATTGATTACACTCAGAATTTTTTTTTTTTTTTTTTTTTTACCAGAAAGATGACACATGTAAACCTATTTAAGGGATAGTACAATTACCAGAATTCTAGTGTTCGAACCATAGTTCTTGACAATTTTTAGGAATTTCTGGTTCTATGACCATATTCTGGTATTAACACCAGAATTTTCTGGTAAAAAAACTAGACTTTCTGTCGTTCACATATCGTTATATGCTTATAGACAAGAAGGTAATAAGACAAGAATCTGGTGTTATGACAATCTTTTTTTTTTTTTCCCAGAGCAATTTTTTATTTGAAGTTGACAAATATGAGGCTACAAAACAGAATCAGATTATTCACGCTGCCTCACTTTGACTGAATAAGACTTAAACCATGTTTCAGTATCTCTATTGCTATACGTATAGGTGAGGACGTAACATTATTTGCTCCCAGAGAGTTTTGGCTTATTCGCACCACACGGAAAAAAAAGATTAGTGAAATTAACCATACGATAGCTGATTTTGGCACCTGCTAGATGTTATGGTAAACTTGACCAGAAGTATGGTACATTTACCGATACTTTGAGTAAATTCGACATGCAATCAGGTAACATCACCTAGTACCTAGTCAAAACATAGTATACTTTTGGTTAACATTGCCATAACATCTAGCAGGTGCCAAAATCAGCTATCGTATGGTTAATTTCACCGTAGTTTTTTTTCCGTGCACGGAAATGTTTTATCGTTTTCCGGCCATCAACTCGCACTTCGAAGAGTTCGCATCGCTGCACCACACCCGCGTGTCATTCGGAGGCGATGCGAAAATCGGCGCGAAATTTTTCGGAAATGCTCTGTTTACTTTTCACTGGCACTTATTACATTATCATCCTTTTTTTGTTGTGCTTGCGCGCGGTTGATCTTTGTACATGCACCGACGCGCAACGAGCAAGATGAAATTATGATCGGTCGCAGTGTTGTCAGATACTCGGAAGGTTCATAGGCTGACGGTATTATTTTCCTTTGAATCAAAACAAAACGTAAGAAAGATTTCTTCCCAAAAGTCTGGCAACGCTGTGCTGGTTTCATCAAGGATTATGTGCATTGAATGGGAACAAATGTATCGAATGCTGTAGTGACATTTCTCGACATTGTCTCATTAGAAATTTTTTTGTCATTCACGCGGTCAATTGTATAGTATCATCAACAAAAGAAAACAAGCATTTGAAAATATAAAAATGAAAGTAAACACATCCTAATTTAGACATTACGCTGTAAAAAAAAGCGGGTGAGGTTCGGTAAAGTGCATCTTCTCGCATGAGAATGGCGCACAGAGGGTATCGCATTATGCACGGAAAAAAAAGATTAGTGAAAATAACCATACGGATATCTGTTTTTGGCACCTGCTAGATGTTATGGTAAACTTGACCAGAAGTATGGTACATTTACCGATACTTTGAGTAAATTCGACATGCAATCAGGTGACATCACCTAGTACCTAGTCAAAACATAGTATACTTCTGGTTAACATTACCATAACATCTAGCAGGTGCCAAAATCAGGTATCCGTATGGTTATTTTCACCGTAGTTTTTTTCCGTGTGGTTTTTTTGGACATTATTAAGGTGATTGTTTAGTGTTTAGTACCGATTTCTGACACCAGAGCACTTTTCAATTCACTCATATGATTCCACCTGCGATTGATCAAAACATTACACAGCTCAGTTAAGTGTAGGTATGACTGCAATATACGAAAACACTCTATGATATGTAATTTTTACTCAGAACCGGCAATGTCTCTGTCACTGACTTTAAAATACGTGCGGATATTTTTATTATTTAACAGCTATTCTACCGATTGAGAAAGGGTGAAGACCAGAGGAAACACTCACCCAGATGCGTGAGTGTTTTTGTGCATTACAGTAATATTCTGATTTGAATTGTGTGATATCTTTTGGACAATCGGTGGAATCATCAGTTTGTTAAGGAGTGTCAATACATTTACCTATACACAAAACATCAACTCTTATGTTTGATCACTTATTTTATGGATATCTTGTCATTAATCGTCCATATATAATCATGATATTGTTCATGGCTCGATGTTCGGAAAATAGCATGATTCGCTCCACTTTGTGGCGGGAGAAATGACACCCTGACGATTCTTTATAACTAATTCAGCGATTCAGCGATGATGACACGAGTTCCGATGTGCATCGCTTGGCTTAGACTAAAAAATGGGTTTTGTATGGAAGCCAATGTGAATGTTTTATTTTCCTGAGAAGAAAATTTAGTGGTTATTGTAAAAAATAGGGACAAAATAAAAACTGTCACGTGTAAATTAGACCTGCGACAAGCAGATTTGGTCGCTTGTAAATAAACTAAGACTTCCTGATTTTTTTATTTTCTTTTTACATGCCTAACCTGAGAAGCATAAACATTTTATACTTCACCGTTCCTTTTATTCTGTTATCATTTCCAAACGCTTCACTTTTTGCCTTGAATTATTTTCAAATGGACAAATCCTTTATTTACTACCTCCTGCGCTTTCTCTACAACTAACTTCTTACGTTTACATAAGTGGTGCTCAACTCGATTTTCGACCTATCGAATTAAGAACTTTGAACATGGGAATAGCGTGTATGGTGCGCGGGGGGGGAGGGGGGGGGGCTGAAGCTGCCTTCCCCCCAATTTATTTTTTGCAATCATCAAATACCCAAACTTATTGTGTGAGCATTTCTAATAATATTACCATATTAAGTGTAATTAATATTACTTATTATTTGAAGTTTCTCTTTGTTTGCAAAATTTCAAATACTAACAAGCCAGAAAAAAAGGCTTTTTACTTTTCAAAAGGGTGATAGGTGAAAATGTCCAATCATAATTGTCCAATACAAAAATGTCCAAGCGTAAAAAAGGTCCAATGTACATTAATGTCCTAATTGAAATATGTCCAATGGGGCTCTTGCAAACTTTTGCTATAAGCAAAAAATAGCCCAATCTTCTTTAAAGACCAGCAAAAATCACGAAAATCACACTAAGAAAGTCTAAAATTCATTAATAAACTCACATATAACTGCTATAACGGCAAGATGGTAATGGCGGCTCGACGCAGGTATATCATGAGAGATTTCTGTCTATTATGTCTCTTTCTCTACGGATGAAACACAGAGAGATATGTGTCAATTTAGATAGGAATCTCCCATGATACCTGCGTCTCTCCGCCATTAAGCCTGATTCTGAGAGTGAATTTTGTGATTTTTTAGTGTACGCATAGACATTTTTACACTGGACTTTTTGTACGCTTGGACATTTTTGTATTGGACAATTATGATTGGACATTTTCACCTATCACCTTCAAAAGCCCCCCCCCCACTTTTGACACTCTGGCTACGCTTACAACTTTGAGCGACCTGAGAGTCTAGAACTTTCGGTGGCTCTTTATTTGCTCGACATCCATTTATATATGTAAACTGTTGAGAAAATGTAGATTCGCCAATAGTTTTTTAACTTTCGACAAATATGTGAACCAAGGTAACAGATGGTACTTTTATACCAGAATTTCTAACATATTTTTACCATAGTTCTTGAAAATTTGGAATCTCTACTTTTAGTACTTTTGCATAAGATTTAAAAGAAGAGGAATATGACAGTCAAATATTCACGATTTTTCATTGTTTTCAGTTTTTGATTCACAGAAATACATACAAAATATAGGCACAAGCTAAGTACTGATGCTGAAAGAGCCTTTTCTATACGGGTTTGATGAGGTTCATTTTCTTTTTTGAAGTTGTAACCTCCGAAACAGGCTTGCCTATGGAGGTACGGAATTTTTAGTCCTAACTTTTTTCTTTTAAACTTTACATTAATTTATATTTTATTTGCCTAATTGTTTCAGTTTATCTAATTGATTCAATTTAATTCTCTTACAATTTATATTTTAAAGACTCAAAATAAACCATCATGACATCATTAAATATAGACTGCATGTAATTGACAACAGGAAAACTAAATAATGTGTTCATATCATAGTTAGAGGTATGGCACCTTAGTAAAGAACCGACACTTTGAAGATTTGTAAATTTTTAATTGCTGGGAAATTTAATTCAACTCTATCTGGGAGGTGTAGACATAACCGTAGTTAGGACTTTGTCTCTCTCTCTCTCTCTCTCTCTCTCTCTCTCTCTCTCGCTCTGGGCTCTAATTTTTGCCTATTGTTGAGTATTATTTATTCTTTTTCATTTTTATTTTTATTTTTATTTCTTTACGTAGGTATTTGTGGTAAATAATTTTTTGCAATAAAAGCGTATCATCATCATCTCTCTCTCTCTCCTCTCTCTCTCTCTCTCTCT
The DNA here is from genome assembly GCA_011764245.1 of Trialeurodes vaporariorum. Classification (NCBI taxonomy): domain Eukaryota; kingdom Metazoa; phylum Arthropoda; class Insecta; order Hemiptera; family Aleyrodidae; genus Trialeurodes; species Trialeurodes vaporariorum. Next base: position 37,306,063 of record VMOF01000379.1, on the reverse strand, counting down.
CTCTCTCCCCTCTCTCTCTCTCTCTCTCTCTCTCTCTTTCTCTCTCTCTCTCTCTTTCTGTGTCCATTCAAACGCATGTGTTAGAAAAAGATGGAGGTATAGGGATGTCATGTGATTTCAACCCCTATTTCTGTCCTTTTCCAACACATGGGTTTAAATGGGCAAAGAGAGGGAGAGAGAGAGGATGACACAAATTCTTGACTACGGTTATGAGTGTAGGGTATCACCACAGAATAATACAATCAGAACGGAAACTCCCATAAGAGCCAATGGAAGCAAGTTTTGAATTTAACGGCACCAATATGCAACGCTGTGGTCCTATCCCAACATGGCGGACGTGTGTGATTTGTGTTGAAACTCATTTATTTCTGTAAATTCTGGAAAGAAATCTTAAGTTTCCGGCCTCACATTTATTCTATTGGCATTTCAGAATGAAAATTTCGCGGATCATGTCCTATATTTTTTTTTCGCGCGCGAATCCAGATGTAAACATCCTATATCCCAACATGGCGGACGTAAAATGAATTTGCTTCAAAATCCGACAGAGTTTCCGTTCTGGTTGTATTATTTTGTGGTATCACGTTGCTGGACCAGCCTAATATTTAACGTGCCATTTGAGTGAACATCAAAACGCCTTCATTCTCCATCAATACAATCAGCAATACTAGTTCAGATCGAATCGCAGTTTACTCTGAATATAGCTGCGACCGCGAGAGAATCGTTCTTGCGAGCTGAAAGATAAAATGAACACTATCGCAGTTGCGGCTGTATATTTGATTCTTGTTTTTTTATGTCTATAGAACCTTCGCAAAGGAATGTGATTTTTCCATTCGTAACAGTTCCATTTTTTCATTCGGACATGGGAAGTCGTTTTTGAAAGAGGTAAACATAATTTTAGCTTCGAAAACGCTAGTTTTTTTGTTACAAATAGTCATGTAATTTAGAGCTGATTTAGAGGTTATGTTATGGAATATTATTATCGCAGTTTTCATTTTCACGAGATTGGCGAGTGATGTGTGGCGCACTAAAACGCTGCATGGGACGTCTCATAGGAAAACGCCTTCTGCGCATGGTCTGTACAGTAAAACTTATTCGAAAAGTTCGTCGTTCCCGAAATTATCGTGTTGAAAGGAGTCAAAAAGGATAGAAGGTGAGATTTCTGACACCGGTTGAATTAATTCCAAATCGAATCTACCTCCGGAGGTGAATTCGAAATTTCCAATTGTTGGAATTCAACTGTCTCCGGTGAGACCAACGAAACAATCGAATATCATCAAAATAAAATGCAAATCCATCGAATATCATACGACGGTGAATGATATTCGATCGCAAAAATTCGCTTCACGTTATCCGGAAGGACTTGGGAAGTCCTCTATCGGTGGCTCATAATCCATCAACTTAATAGTTTATATAAGTTCTTGGTCTGAACTCGAAGGAGACACAAACGCCATAATCTGGACTCAGTGGTGCCAAATTTAGCACACACAAAATATTCCCATTGCACATTAAGTCTTATGGGTTTGCATCTTTTTCACCAAATCCGGCACATTTGCGGATCCAGAACTATATCCTAACCTCGTTCTTCTACCATTAGAACGCGTGCGTTAGAAAAGGACAGATTAGAGACAGTCACGTGATTTTCAACCTCTCTTCTATCCTTTTCTAACTCATTCATTCAAATTACCAGAGCAGTGGCGAAGCATGCGATTCGGCAACGTCCCTTTTCCCCCATTTAAACACATAAGAAAGATCGAAATATAGCGTTCGACTTTTTTGGTGAATTTAAATGGAGAACATACATTGCTGCCAAATTTCACACCTCGCCACTGTACCAGAGATAGAGAGAGAAGGACACTTTCTTATACCAGTGACCTGGCGGCTCACTGTCTGGACTTCTGGTGTCTAGATCCAAGCACAACAATGTCTCTCTCCGTGAGACCAACTTACAAAAGAGGCTGAAAAATAATCAACGAGTTAAGACGTATTTTTCTTTGCCATTTCAATGACTTTGATTATTCGTACGGACATTTTGTCGTATTTTAATTTTGTTTGCTCCCTCAAAATTAGCTCACTTTGATTCTGTTTTTGAAGCAATCTATTGAGCTTTACAGCCGTTTAAACCACAATATTCGAATCTCTTCGATGGCAAGTTTTGGCGTTTGATGGTCATCGCGGTTGGGCACCTCAGGGATAGTCAACCACGATAACCATCAAACGCCGCAATTTGCCTTCGGAGAAATTTGAAACTTGCCATTTAAACAGCTATTCAGCTCATAGTGATCCAAAAACAGAATCAAAGTGAGCTAAGACGAAGCGTGCATAGACACACGGAAAAAAAAGAATGGTGTAATTTACCATTCGCATTGCTGATTTTGGCCCCTACCAGAGTTAAGATAAACTTGACCAGAGTTATGGAACATTTGACCAGGAATCAGGTCAATTTCACTTGATACCTGGTCAAATGTCTCATAACTCTGGTCAAGTTTATCTTACACGGAAAAAAAAGATTAGTGAAAATAACCATACGGATACCTGATTTTGGAACCTGCTAGATGTTAAGGTAAACTTGACCAGAAGTATGATACATTTACCGATACATTGAGTAAATTCAACATGCAATCAGGTAACATCACCTAGTACCTAGTCAAAACATAGTATACTTCTGGTTAGCATTACCATAACATCTAGCAGGTGCCAAAATCAGGTATCCGTATGGTTATTTTTACCGTATTTTTCTTTCCGTGTAACTCTGGTAGGGGCCAAAATCAGCTATGCGAATGGTAATTACACCATTCTTTTTTTTCGTGCAGAATGTACTTACGTAAAAAAATATTCAAAATTGTCATCGAGACGGAAAAGAAAATTACGTCTATTGTTTGAACGAATCATGATGTTGAGAACCGACTCAAATGAACCAAATCATACAAGTGATTTGATTCCATCTACGCGCTAGGCTTGTGCTGCTCTCTTCGGGAGCTGTCTCAAACTTCTCTAGTACCAACGAACGGCGTTAGAGAGCGGTTCAATGCTTCTTGTTTTCGCCAAGACCGTTTCATTCATATTTTTCCCCTTCTTTTGTCTGACATATTTTTCCACTTGCCGCCTCCAGTAGTGAAGTAATTCAACATTCATTTACCCCACATATCATATTTTACGATCTGTTGATTTCGAATCGAGTGCTCCGCGATGTTTTCGCCCCCTCTGTTGTCTTCTTCTTTCATTTTTATTTTACGAGGGTATAGTATAAGCCACACAAAGTTCATAAATGGGCGCATCGATGAAATCTGAAGTGATAAATACCATTAATGAGATTATGGATCAGAACAACTTACCTGCTGGCTGCTATTGACCTAAATTTGCTTCATGATTTTAGTGAAGCATCTTACAATTTATTTGCCCTTAATTCCACAGTGGCAGTCTAACAGTGTGTGCGGGTCGTGATATGTAGACTAATGTAGAGTATGGAAATGTGGTATTATACTTCACTCTAAAGCCGGGTCCACACCTGAGCATTTCGGCGCACTGCACGGCGCATCAGCATTCGCTCGCATGCTCATGCGGTGTGGGCTTTGCGGAGATTGTTTTTTATTTCGACGAACAGGTCGCACCGAATGGTGTACGAGCAAAGCCTCGGTCTGTTCGCCCGTGCTCAAGAAATATTCGTCCGTATACAGGGTGTTGAAAAACTGTTCCCGAATATTTCAGAGGCGGATTCTACAGGTCAAAATAAGACCTTTTTTTCCTATAAACATGTGTCCGAAAATGCCCCCCTTTGAGCTACAGCCCCCCAAAGTTTTAAAAAATGTACGGTTTTTTTGGAATAGCGACCACTATTATGAACCAAATGTCTTAAAACTTGGTGTCCTGAGGTAATTTTACGTGTAAAATCCATTACTGACCTCGAATAATTCAGAAATTGATTCTAATTGTACTTTTCACGCAATATTGTATCTTTAACGGCACGAATTTTATGTTACAGATTAAAATTTTGAAGAATAATTACCGAAATCAGATGCGAAAAACCCTTAGAAAGATTTTTGGTACTCCTTGTTTCTTTCGATACGACGCGTTTTAAGCGAGATAATCGCTGCACAGTGTGGAAAAGTCAGCGCTTTTACCATGAAAAACGGCAGTGAGAATGCAACCCGCCTCTCCGCTGCTTCTACGGGCCGGCCGCTATGGTAAAAACGCTGACTTTTCCACACTGTACAGCGATTATCTCGCTTAAAATGCGTCGTATCGAAAGAAACAAGGAGTACCAAAAATCTTTCTAAGGGTTTTTCGCATCTGATTTCGGTAATTATTCTTCAAAATTTTAATCCGTAACATAAAATTCGTGCCGTTAAAGGTACAATATTGCGTGAAAAGTACAATTAGAATCAATTTCTGAATTTTTCGAGGTCATTAATGGATTCTACACGTAAAATTACCTTAGGACACCAAGTTTTAAGACATTTGGTTCATAATAGTGTTCGCTATTCCAAAAAAACCGTAAATTTTATAAAACTTTGGGGGGCTGTAGCTCAAAAGGGGGGGCATTTTCGGACACATGTTTATAGGGAAAAAAGGTCTTATTTTGACCTGTAAAATCCGCCTCTGAAATATTCGGGAACAGTTTTTCAACACCCTGTATAAACAGTCCACGCGCTACTGAATGCGTCCACACCTGCGTTCGCCCCGCACGGAATTTCCTTTGACTCGGGTCACAAAAACCGCCTCCCTGAGCGAGCACGGCCGAACAGTCCGCACCGCACAACGCATGGCTCATTCGGTGCGGCGCGACGTCCACATTGGCGCGCATTCGGGCAAATGCTGTACGGTACGCGCCGTGCGGTGCGGCGAAATGCTCAGGTGTGGACCCGGCTTAATAGACTGTTTTTGTAGAGCGATATATCGTATCGATTGGCGTCCGAGGACCCCTGGTTCCAAACGAACTCCGATTTAATGTATTTTCCCTGTAAGCACATTTTTGAACGGACATTTAGGCCCTCCATACTTTCATTGAAGATAGAACTATAATTGTAAGAAAAACCAAAACGCGCACATTTTCATACTTTGAAAAAATATATCTGGTATTTTTTTTTATTTTTTATTTGAAACCGAACCAATAAAAGTGGTGACTTTGTATATTATACATTCAGCGAATGCGCGGTGTTTGGTTTATTCCATGATAATTTTGCTATGACGCTAAGTTTAATTATTGTAAGCTTAATTGGGAAGCTTTCTAACAATGTCAGGCATTAAAAAAGGAGGTTCTGCACAAATACTATTTGATATCACCCAGCTTCCCAATTAACGCACACAATGTAAAAAAATTTAAAACACCAGGGAATAAGAATGGCACATTCTCACATTGAATATAACAAGTGCACGCGACCGTAATGTATCTTGTTTATGACAAATGAAAATTAACTACGCGGTATGAAATTTTTTTATCATGCCACACACGTTTCTCAGAACTTCCCAGAGTCTGGGAACTCAATTATAATTATGAGCAGTGGTTTGGTTATCATATTTTTCCAGACAGGATATAGTCGTAACTTTGCTGACAGCAAATTAGTTTAAAGGGAAAAAAACTTGGATTCATGCATGGAAAACCTCACCAGACATCTGACTATCGTCATTAGGCAATCAAGTAAATTTGACCTATAACATTTGAGAAGTCTAGCATGATATCTTGTAGAATTTACCATACATTGTCAGGGACAAGTTATCTCGTTGTCGGGTCAAAAAGCAACCACAAGTATATAGTATTTTCTCCGAAAAATAAGTTTTAAGAGAATCTATACGTTCGATTCCACTTTTGAGCAAATAAACTATCACATAATTAATTAATATGTCTTTTGTGTCCTTTGGTGACTTTCGAGCAATCGATTGTTGTTTTTATCCCATATACAGTTAAGGTACCTGTCCCTAATTATTAACATGCTAAGAGAATTTTGACTTAAAAATTCACAAAAGCTTTAATAAAGGTCCAATTTGATTCATGTTTAGTTTATTACATTTCCGAAATTCTCAACAATAAGGGAAAAAATGATAAAAAAATTAACCAAACAAAGTAAATCATTTTCAACCAATGAGGCTCTTACAAACTTTTGCTAAAGGTAAGCAAATGAATAGTTATAAATATGATGTGACAACCAGCAAAAATCACAAAAATCACTCTAAAAAAGTCTAAAATTTCGTAAAAAAAAAAAAAAAAAAAAAAAAAAAAAAACTCAGAAAACAGCTGTGACGGCAAGATTGTAATGGTGGAGCTTCGCAGGTATCATGGGAAATTCCCGTCTGATTCGTCACTTTCTCCATGGAACAAAGAAATATGTCTCAAATTAGATAGGAATCTCCCATGATACCTACGTAGCTTCGCCATTAAGCCCTATTCTAAGAGTGAATTTTGTGATTTTTTTAGTGCATATAATCGTCGTAATTTTTACAGGTTTTTATGCAAGAATCAACTCTTCAATCACCTGCAACAAAAGTTTGCAAGAGCCTCATTATTATTTTCAGACTTTGTACGTTGTGCTCACTATTGACAGGTAAACATATATATTGTTTTGTCTCAAACATAGACAGTAGACACCCCCTTTAGGCCTATACGTCCCAATTATTGACACTTTTTTTTTTTTTTTTTTTTTTTTTTTTTTTTTGGCAAAAAAGGATTCAACTTCTCCAGAAAAAAAATTCTACAGAAAATTATTTCCAGTGGTAAACCATAATGGTTTTCATAATGGGTCTGTTGCAAACTTTTGCTACAACTATTGAGAGTTAATAATCTAACGTAAAATCACCTGAAAAGTCCATTGGTGGCATCGGAAAGTCATAAAATGCGATAATAAACTCACAAGAGGCGTTTAATGAAATCCAACATGGCGGAGAAATATCGAGCAATCTGTATGTATGCACCGTGAACATCCAAGGATGGCCAACTTTGACAACCCCACTGGTAGAGGTTATGTGTTTGTTTACGTTGTGATTGGTTGCGATCCGCGATATTGTGAGGTTGGCTATACTCTTGGATGTTCGTGGTGCATGCATACAAATTGCTCAATATTTCTCCGCCATCTTGGATTTCATTAAATGCCTCTTGTGAGTTAATTATTGCATTTTATGACTTTCTGATGCCACCAATGGACTTTTCAGGCGATTTTACATTAGATTAAACACTCTTAATTGTTGTAACAAAAGTTTGCAACAGACCCATTCAATCAATTTGATCATAATTCAATCGAGATTCTGTTACGTGCACGCACACAATGCTGCTTACTTCTGAATAATAACTTAATTGCACTTCCCGGCAAAAAATGAATAGCCCGGTTTGGTCCTAAAAATGGCATAATATTATCCGAGTGTTGTTTCGGTTTCGAAGCGAACGTCCTAGTGTCGGCCTGCAGTGCAGTTTGACTAAGGCGGATGTCCGTTTTTCGTTTATTTTTTGGAAACAATGCAGACCTTAGCCCATATGCATGCGTTGGACTTAAGGGTTTTCCCAGGACGTTTTTCGGCTCCGGGAAATAATCGTAAACATAATAGGGACGTTTTTCGGACAGTTTTAGTGTCATGTTTTGCCGCGACGCACGTAGGAGTAATTACCCCAGAAACCTGGCCAAAAATATTTGCGTGTTCTTGAATATTTGAAAATCGATTTTGGTTAATTTTCCAATTTAAACTCAAAACTCCTATTGCACGGTTTATGGTTGGAAAAAGGGTAAAAAATTAAGAATTTTGGCTCAAACGAAAGGTCGATAGCTCATTCTTTTGCCGAGTTATTGACGCTTATTTCATGAAAAAGGCTTGACTTCAACATGTTTTTTTTTAAAAAAAGGGGCAATTTCTTGCAATTTTTGACTGTTGGAGCAGTTGCCTAAAAGGGTCTACTCTAACCTCCTTGTTTTGGTTATGCCCGGTTTTGCCCGGAACGTATTCAAAATTGCCTTTTTTTAAAAAGATAGAGCCTAAAATCAGAGATTTTTTTCATGTCCATTTTAAATTAGATGGAAAAGGGTCAAAAATGCACGGAAAAATATATTGTTGCCATCAAAATGAAGCACATACCATCTAAAACAACGTCCATAATCGCTGAAATGTTTGGATGCCCCAACGCGTGTGTCTTCGATGGAAAATGTTGACTGATTATTAACAGCGCTTCGAGCGGTGAACAACCGCAGGTGCGTCGAGCGCTCAGTTCCATGTTGTCCCCTAAATAGTAGATAAACGTAGATGTTCCGACACATCTATTACGCAATAGAGCGGTTACTTACCTCTCAAAAACCATCAATAGTTTGTTTTTTGGACGACTTTTTAATTTTCTGTTTTTGGCCAGGTTTTCGGGTCAAATACTCCTACGTGCGACGTCTCTGCAAACCGTATTGTTAGGCCCCTGTTGCTTTTATGTTACTGCAGCAAGTGTTTTTGAATTCAGTATATTCGGGTGGATTGAAGCAATTCCAAAAAGCTCCACGCCTGCTTTTACGAACATAGCACGTGAATCCCATTCCGTCTCCGAGGTTCCTGCATCCTGGAGACTTCACATTCATACAGGTGGTACGCATGGATGCGGGAAGTTTCTGATACTCTTCGAAAAAAGTTCGACATCTCGAGTCGGGTGTTGATGACGGATCCATTTGGCGTTGGGACTCGGTAAGGCGAGCACACGGATCCCTGCCTAATACTACCTGGTTGTAAAGCAATCCGGTTATCCTGTCGATTTCCGTCTTGCTTAACGGCTCTCTTTGGCGTTGAAGCTACATATGAAAGACATCAGATAATCTAAACATAACATTCTTTTAAGGTTTTTGAGGTTTTGACTAAAACTTCAAACAAGTGAATCTGCATGAAAAATGTTCGTCTTCTTAAGCTTCAAACTTCATAAGAATGGAATCACCTTATGCTGATTTCGCAAATTGACTGACTCGTTAAAATTTTTAAACCGGAATTCCTGTTACCGTAACAGGTTTTCCAGTTACCGTAACAGATTTTCCGGTTACCGTAACAGGCTTCCCGGTTACCGTGACAGGTTTTCCGAATACATTAAAGATAACTCGACTGTTACATCAACCAGCATTCTTGTTACAGTCATAGGAAAAGGCTTCACATTCGAGTAACCGGAATTCTTATTGTAGGAACAGTAATTCCGTTTAATTGTAAGTAAGTAATGAAAAGAACGTCCTGTTACAGCAGCCGGAATTCACCTTACGGCAACGTGAAACTTTTCTCAGTGATTGTAAAGAAATGATAGTACTTGATGAGCTAAGAACAATGGTGCCTTTGGTTTTTCCCCAAAAGTCTCGGTTTTGAAGATACACACGTGAAAAGTTGGAAAAAATCGTGTGCGTATAGTAATGTCACTACGCTGAATTCTCATTCAAAACAATGTATTTTGGGCCAAAAACATCTCCGGAACAATGGGGCTAAATTAAAAACCAAAGGCATCTTTGTTCTCAGCTCATCAAGTAATTTCATTTTATTTATAAAGAAACACAACATTTCAGACATTTGCAACTGCCCCTTTAGGAAACCACCCAATCCTTTCACGACCAAGTTTAGGTTACCAGCCGAATCAAAAGTACAGCTCGCTCAAATTCAGTGGGTAGTTAATTATTCGTACTCTGCGGTGTTCATTTTGCCTATCCCGGAAATTGAAGGCACTCTGACGAAACATAATTTTGCTAATGCTAACCATTTAACCCCTCACTGCATGATTTTTTTTTTTCTCAAGCAAATGTGGATTTTTCAATGTATTAGGTGGTCAAATATATGGGAAAAATAGTGAAAAAAATAATTTGACGGTTTTTCGGTCAAAATTCTCTTTTTTCTATTTTTTACTCGTTTTTTACAAGTGATATAACACCATAAGAAATGGCGGAAATTTTTTTGATTTATTTTTTTTTTAAATTTTCATTTATTTATTTTTTTTTTTTACTTTAATTGGATTTTTCAAAAAGCCAATGCCGGAAACTTTATAAAAATAATCAAAATGTGGTCAGTTTGGATACGGGGGCAAATTTTCCCCCTGACATGATTTCGATCACGAACCCTTCACTGCATGATGTTTTCTTTCAGCCAATTTTTTTTTTTTTTTTTTGTGTGAGCTCAAAACATACCTTCTCCCGCGTTGACACACCATGCGCCGAAGGCATATCTCAAAACCTGTATTTTATATGAGCGTTTGAAGAATTTGTTCCACCGGTGGAACCCCATGCAGTGAAGGGTTAAAGTATCTTTCGCTGTCAATTAAAGATCGAGTCACAGGAACAAATAACATGAGCGTATATGTTATTCAAATGGTTAAGTTTTTCTGTTTTTACCGTATCCTAGAGCATTTCACGGAAAGTCTGATTTGGTTTAGGTCGGATCTGCGAGCCTATCATTCATCAATAAAGCACGTTTTTATCGAACCGATTGAATCTTAACGATTGCGGTCGATCATTTACTTAATTTATCAATCCATCGTTTTACAGGGTGTTTCTAAAACTTATGTCATCCTTTCTACCACGTATTTTTGAGGTCAAAATAAGACTTTTTTTCCATAAACATGTGTCCGAAAATGCCCCCCTTTTGAGCTACAGCCCCCGAAAGTTTTAAAAAATTGTTGGTTTTTTTGGTATATCGACCATAATTATGAAACAAATGTCATGAAAATTGGTGTCCCGAGGTACTTTTACGTGTAGAATCCATTAATGACCTCGAGAAATTCCGAAATGAGGTCTGACTGTATTTTTCAGGCAATCTTATACCTTCAACGACACAAATTTTATGTAAGGGATTAGAAATTTGAAAAATAAAAACTGAAATCAGATTGGAAAAACTCTCAAAAAGATATTTGGTCCTCTTTGTTTTGGTCGATACGACGCGTATTAAGCGAGATAATCGCTGCATAAGGTGGAGAAGTCAGCGCTTTTACCATGAAGAGCGACAGTAAGTATGCAACCCGCAACTCCGCTGCTACTTCGGCCCGCCCGCTACAGTAAAAGCGCTGACTTTTCCACCTTGTGCAGCGATTTTCTCGCTTAATACGCGTCGTATCGACCAAAACAAAGAGGATCAAATATCTTTTTGAGAGTTTTTCCAATCTGATTTCAGTTTTTATTTTTCAAATTTCTAATCCCTAACATAAAATTTGTGTCGTTGAAGGTATAAGATTGCCTGAAAAATACAGTCAGACCTCATTTCTGAATTTCTCGAGGTCATTAATGGATTCTACACGTAAAAGTACCTCGAGACACCAATTTTTATGACATTTGGTTCATAATTATGGTCGATATACCAAAAAAACCAACAATTTTTTAAAACTTTCGGGGGCTGTAGCTCAAAAGGGGGGCATTTTCGGACACATGTTTATAGGAAAAAAAAGTCTTATTTTGACCTCAAAAATACGTGATAGAAAGGATGACATAAGTTTTAGAAACACCCTGTTTATATATTTTTCTTTTTTTAACGATCAAATCTTTAAGGTGCTTCTTCAGCGTTTAGTGCCGATTTCTGCCTACAGAGCGCTACCGTTCGAGTAATGTCAAATTACAGGCCGAAAGTAACTTATATTTAAGGAAACAAAAAGTCAGTTACGAAATAGTCATCTGAAGAAAATTTCTGCAAATTATCTTGTCAAAAACTTCAAAAATAAGGCTGAAAGTACCAAAAAATGAAATAACGCAAATAGATTCTTGTATCGAAATGCGTTATTTCATTTTTTGGTACTTTCAGCCTTATTTTTGAAGTTTTTGCCGAAAAAATTTGCAGAAATTTTCTTCAGATGACTAGTTCGTAACTGACTTTTTGTTTTCTTAAATATAAGTTACTTTCGGCCTGTAATTTGACATTACTCGAACGGTTGCGCTCTGTAGGCAGAAATCGGCACTAAACGCTGAAGAATCACTCTATTAACTAAGTACACTTAAGGATTGACCATTTATGTGCTCATGCAATTCAAATTATGAGATTACAATTATCAGAGTATTGTTCATCGCCGGTTCTGCTAACCGTGCGGGGTAGAACACCGCATATTTACATTTTACAAGCAGTGATCATTGGTGTGTAGTAAACTTAGTTTCTGTTCCCATTTTGAGCTTCGTATGACGAAGTTTCGATTACTTCTAAATGATTCAGTCACATCAAAAATTCTCCTGTCAACCTGTGGCGGCTCGTGATATTTGGCAACCATGCAAGTTTTCCATTTAAACGTAGGTAAAATAATCGATTGTTTTACATTGGTTAAATAGGAGGAGGACACGGTTGCCACATTTCACAAGCCGCCACTGAAAGTCTCCTGTCAACTTTCGCAACAGCTCGTGCGAACAGTCGAGTCTCCTATTTTCCTTCGATTTATAGACCTACCTACATCAAAAAAATCGATTTTTGGCGGTTAAATCAGAGCAGAGTTGGGCAAATGAGAATCGTAATCGTTCACACGATTACCGAGTAATCGTAATCGTCAGATCTTTGGATGGTAATTAAATCCATTTTTCACAGATAAATAGTAAAACCAAGGGTATTTTTGATTAGATCTAATACTTCTGCAAATAATATGATGGGTGGCTTGTAAAAAATCAGCCTTGATTACCATAGAATCATCCTCCGAAAAAACGACGATTACGATTACTTGGTAATGTGAAATAGATTACCACCCCCATTTGCCCAACTCTGAATCAGAGACAAAATAATAGAAACGAAGTACACGCTATGCTTCCAGAGTTCTGAAATTGAGGCAAATAAAATGGGTTTTATTTTTTCGGGGGCTCAAAATAACTACAATCATTTATACTGCGTTGAGTGGTGAACATTGTTCCAATCAAAATCTACCTGAAACTTCGCTTCACAGTAAAATGTTCTATTATTTAAATCGTACCATTTTGAAATAATTAA
>VMOF01000379.1:37251812-37292705 GCA_011764245.1 Trialeurodes vaporariorum | reverse complement strand
AATTGAATTTGTCCTCGTGTAGAGAAAAGAAAGGATTGGAAATGATAAGCGTGTAATTCGAGTTAACTGAATCAACCCTCTACTGCATCACACAGAGAAATATACTTACTTTTTGAATGTATGGATTAAAAAACAACGGGGCTCTCGCAAGTTTTTGGTACAGGGGACTAAATAGTTCATTTCTTGCATAAAAACCTGTAAAAATGACTGTTAGAATCGGGTTTAATGGCGGAGAGACGCAGATATCATGGGAGATACCTATATCTAATTTGAGACATATATCTGTGTTTCCGTAGAGAAAGTGAGGAATTAGACAGGAATCTCCCATGATGCTCGCGTTGAACCGCCATCACGATACAGCCGTTATAGCAGTTTTGTGAGTTTATTATATTGAATTTTAGACTTTTGCAGCGTGATCTTCGCGATTTTCGCTGGTTTATACATCAGATTATTGGAATATTTATTTTCTTATAGCAAACTTAGTCGGCAATAGAACAGTCAGCCGTTCACTTTTCGGAAAATTTGCGATAGCATAGCGATACACGTGAATAACTGCGATTGACAAGCAAGATGGCAACGATTTGTTTGGGGGTGCGGATCTAAGGTTGGTGCATACATGCAAGGGTGGCCTCCCAAAAATTCAAGTTATGTTCTTTCTACGAGGAGTGAGCTTTATACTTTTTTAATGGTCTCATCGTTATTTTTGCAGCATTTTACACTAATATTGACTGTCCATATGCCTGTGGCAAAACCCTGCAAGAGCTTCATTTCCAGTTGTTACCACAATGTATTTTGGGCCTAAATAGCATTTCTGGAACCATTAAACCCATTAAAAAACCGAATGTATCATTTTTCTTCCTTTCCTTTTTCAGCTCAAACCAAGCTCTTTCAATTTTTTACTAAAAAAACACCAATATTTAGACCCTATTGAAAAGAAACTACATTTCAAAATATCACAATTCTCATTGATCGAATTGAACATTCCGATAATTTACGAGAAACAATCGTTGAATCATTAAGAGCTCCGGTCATTTCAAAAATAATTTTCTTAATAGCTGTCCATATTTAATGAAACGTAAACCGTAATTCCAGCAAGAAATGTTTTTCAAAAAAACACGCAGGGGCATGCCGTGATTACCAGTGAGGGGGCGAAAATGCAATTTTGCCGTCCTCCAAGAACAAAATTATAAATTTGATTACATTTTTTTTTTTTTTTTTTTTTTTTTTTTTTTTTTTTTTGCGCTTGTTACACACAGATTTTGCCGCCCTCGGAGAGTGTCGCCCGGGGCAAAGGTACCCTTGTACCCCCCCCCCCCCGTCTTCGGCACTCCCCAGAAAACTCGTAATATTATGGAAATGAAAAAACCGTGTCACATATATATCAACATTTTTTAAAGAAAATAGTTTTGGAGGCAGATCATTTACTTTATCGATAAAATAGTCGTTAAGACTGTCTAGGAATGTTTCTATTGGTCTAAAATCGCAAGCCCTCGCAGTTTCTATAGTAACCATCGATCAAGTTCCCATTTTTAAAGCCATTCAATGAATACCCTTTAAATAATAGGAACTTTTCAGATGCATGAGCAACACCAAATTTTAACAATTTTGGACGAATAGCATCATTCCTAAACAGTCTTATCGATTGGCTTATCGATGAAGTAAATGTTTGGAAAAAATAATATATGCATGCAATCAGTGGTGGCTCGTGCTGTTTGGCAACCATGTTTTCTGCCTCTCGAGCCTATGCAAAAAGAACCTTTTTCTCACGGATTCAGTGAGTCCCCTGACGATCGATTATTTTACAAAGTTTAAATAAAGGAATTAGTCTGCGAAGTTCCAAAATACGTGCAAAGAGCTGATCAGCTACCGAAAATGGCAACGTTTCAAGAAGGCTGCGGCCCATGTACAATTTTTCAATCTGAATGTTGCAATTTACAGCAACAAAAATGCAATAAAATAGCAATTTTTCAACAGCATATGGAAGATTCTCCACCCTCAAAGTTGCAATAAAGTTGCAACTTTCGACACATAAACTCATGGGCGTAAGCGGAAGTGAAACATATGCAAAAAGTAGGGCAGAAAAAAATGCCAGCTCCGAAAAGTTTCAATTTTTTGGCCATTTCGTTAAAATGTTACGCCATCTATTTGCAACTTTAAGGTCAGATGATGAAATTGCCAAAATGTGACGACTTTTTTGCGATGGATTGCAATGCATGCTACAAGCATAGAAAAAAAAGGATGTGCTCCAGCCACGATCTTTATACACACCAGTACGTAACGTGCTCGGAGCACAAACATTTTAGGTTCTGGACACGATGGGATGCGTTTCAGACGCAAACTCAACCTAAATAGATTGCGCTCAGAACAAGTTCCCGTACTGGTGTGTACGTTCGTGACTAGAACACGGAAAGTTTGTGTCTGAAGCAAGTCCATTTTTTTTCTGTGAGGGGGGCTCAGAGCCCGCGAAATTGAATCCTATTCAATAGATTATTTTTTGTCGGAATCAATGTCAGACCTCAGTGAATAGAATAATTTTACATAGGCTGTTCAAAAAATAATGCACATTCGGGTTTTTTGGGAGAACGAAAGCAGCTATCAAAAAGCGGTTTGTGTGAACTTAAAGTCCTTGTAATTTCCAATAAAGCAAGACCAAGTAGAGCTCTGTAACTTAAAAATTGACTGATATATAGGGTCGTGAAAATGGCATGTTGAAACTACCCCTCCAGGATTTTCAGCTATTTTTTCCAAGAAAAAACAAAAAACAAAACAAAATTAAAATTGAAAAAATTGATGTTTTTATTGACAAAAATTACAAGATCTTACTAAAATTGACTGAAGTTAGTTGTCTTCATCGGATGACTCGCCTCTTTCTTAATTTTTTCGAAGTACTGTCCATCATGTTTCACGCAAAGCCTCAGCCTTTCTGTCCACTTCTGAAGAATCGTTTTTTCAAACCGGATTTCTGAAGAAGTTTCACTGATTCCTGACCCTCAGAAAAGGATTAAACCAACGACTTATGATCGTTGTCTTAATATCGGTCTAAACAGTTGTCTTTATACACTTCTTTCATTTCTTTAAAAGCGTCTCTCACTGATAAACCACGCAAAAAAAAAAAATAATGAATAACGTGACGTTACTCTTCTTTCTCCTCGGCATTCGTCGTGAAAAAAATTTGGAAGTTCGCACTGCGCACACGCGTCAAACAGAACAGAAAAGTCAAACAGGAAAGTCGCAAGTACTGAGTACTGTGCATATTTCATCCTGTAAGCTGTGCCTGCTGACCGGCCACACAGTCAGTAAGATCTTGTAATTTTTTCAATAAAAACACTCAATTTTTTCAATTTATTTTAGTTTTGTTTTTGTTTTTTTCTTGGAAAAAATAGCTGAAAATCCTGGAGGGGTAGTTTCAACATGCCATTTTCAAGACCCTGTATATCAGTCAATTTTTAAGCTACAGAGCTCTACTTGGTCTTGTTTTATTGGAAATTACAAGGACTTTAAGCTCACGCAAACCGCTTTTTGATAGCTGCTTTCGTTCTCCCAAAAAACCCGAATGTACATTATTTTTTGAACAGCCTATGTAAATTGTCAAGTTTTGGCTTTATCGTTATATTTTTTCCTTTTAAATAAAGTTTACGATCTCCTGTTTAGGGTCTGGTCATCGGCAACGAAAGCGAAGTTCTTGAATGGCCAGATGAAGCGATTTCGAAGGAAAATGTAAGTTTTGGGCAGGTAATATTCCCTTTGTCTATACGAGAAAAAAACAGCTGTTTTTATCCGTTTTTAAGTTGTCAGAGTTGAGATAAAAAAATTTGACTCTACGATTTTTTTTTTCTTTTTGGACACCACATGGACTCCAAAAATTTGAATGATTATAGGCCACCATATTGAAACGCATATGAAATCAAGATTCTATATGGAAAAGTCAGCTCTTATTATATGGCGGATGGCTTGAAGAAGCAGTGGGGTGTGACTTAGGGCACGGACTCAATCGGCCATTCATCATGTTAAAAAGCTGATTATATTCCAAACTGCGCAACATGGACAAAATGACAGGAAAGTCCACCAGGGGGAGGGGGTGTCTTAAAATCCTAGTCCAGAGACGGACTTGGAAAACCCTCTTTTTTCAAATAAAAATATTCTTCTTTTCAGCTCATATTAAGAAAAATTGACATGAGAATTGGTATTTTTCATCTTCTGAACCGAAGAAACGTAATTGCACACCTCTGCCGGTTATCCCAATTGAAATAAACCGAATCGAAAACATTTTAACCATGACATTTTTTTTTTTTTTTTTTTAAGCGTGCCGTATATATACGGTGCGCTTCTTGTTTTCATTTTCATATCTAATATATAAGTCCAATGCCTTGCTTATGGCAAAACCTTGGCGGGAAAGGTTTGAAAAATTAAAAACGTGTTTTCTTAAAACTGGTTTCATTAATCGTTAATTTATTGCTGCAATCCAGGAGGTCTCGGCGTCTATTTTCTTAAAATTGTAAAAGTTTTGGTATTCCTGTTAATTTCAATAAGTTATTAAGCGTCAAAGTCGAATTCCTTCAAACGAGAATTCCATACAGGTCCAGCAACCTAAGTCATTTGTGCCAACCTATGAGTCAAAATTCAAAGGCAGGAGGGGGGTGGAAACATCTCCCGCAGGAACCCTCTTTGCCCCTCGCCTTTGGGCTCCACCGGTCACAAGATTTCTTCACGGTGCATTAAGCGGTCGTAAATGTGTCAACATCTGTTTGACGAGGGTACATCGATAAGAAGCGACGAGGTATTGATGAAGAGCGGGAGGGGTATAGAAAAGAGAGAGGCTCATTCATATCCTTAAGGTACCGTTCTAGAATTCATCCCTTTATTGTCTCGATGCAGAAAAGATTATGAATAGCAGCACTTTCCAATGTACATAGATATACAGTATCACAGGGTAATGTAATCTTTTTTGCACGGATGCAGTAAATGGTTGAATTCTAGAACGCTACTTATGTAGACCTGTTTAGTGATGACGTCACGATCAGAATTAGTTCCAAACAAATGCTCTATCTCGCTCACTCTCGTGGATTTACCAGATCCAAATTTTCGAACGCAAATTCATGCTAGTTAACCAACAGTTTTCTCAAATTTTATTGCACCATTAGATTCCACTTGCCTTAAAGTATCTTTTCACTGTAACATAATTCCTAAAAGATCACAAGCGAATTTACAATCACAGTTATACCGAAAGACGTTCTACGTTTTGTCCTTGTCTTACTCACGGTCTCTTATGGTAGTATCACCGGCATGACACTCAATCATTCTAACTTCTCTCCGTATCGAAGCTATTGTTCGAGGTACAACACATGCCGTGATGGTGCTGATGAGCCTATATCCTAGAATTTTGTGCTCTTAAGAAACTGATAACTGTGATTGTGCATCGATGCGCGATGTTTCAAAAAGTTTGTGATAGCGGGCTCATATTTTATCACTGAGAAAAAAGTGGCTGTTAAAACTGTAAGAATAGAACCATAGATGATTTCGCCTTATTTCAATCATGAGACCTATCGTTGCTGTAGTCAGCGCGCTTGAATCTACACGAATTCTGATTGTCTCTATGGAATTTCGATTATCTCTATGGGAAATAAAGCGCGGGAATATATATCCAATCGGAAAATTTTTTGAAACAATCGGAAATTTTTATAAGGGACGTGGAACCCAATGGTGTGATAAACACAACGTGTAAAGAACGTGTTGTTTACTAGCACTTGTATTTGAAAATTTGGACTGTGTTTCGTATGGGAAAATCCACGAGAGCGAGTGAGACGGAGCCTTTGTTTGGAACCAATTTTTTTCATGACGTCACACTAAACAGGTCTTTGCATCGGAAACATTTGAAATTCTGGGGGATCGGCAAATTGAAAGCCCCTCAATGAGCGTCGATGGAATCAAGGGATTTTTGAGGACATTTTTGGCGTTTTGTTGAAAAATAGGTGTTTAAAATCCAGAACACAGGGAGCCAGAGGGGTAAAATTCGCATTAATTGCTCTAAAAAGTGAGAGGGGCTGTCACGTGTCTTCCACCCCTGGACAGCTTCCTCGCTGCGGATATGGAATTGACTCTGGAATAACTTATTTACCTATCCTAAAAAGTTCGTTGCGTGTACAAAATTTTTCACTGGAAGCTTCTTCAAATTTTGGAAACTATAGGTCCATATGGAACTTTGCTTTTCCAACACGAAAAATGATATCGACCGACGGCAACAGAAAAAAAAAGAAATAATATGACAATGCGTTATAGTGAATAATGGCATAGTTTTAACTGTAAACTTTCGATACTTTTCAAGAAAATAAATGGGGAGAGGGGGAATTAAAATCCACAAACCTCTTAAACCTCCACACCTACTAATCTATACCCCTAGAATGCTTGATGTGTAAAGGGCACTTGAAATGGTTAGTTCTGTATATTAAAGGATTATTGTTTCATGAATTCGCAAGTGTTCCATTTATGCATATTACGTATCTACATCGTGACAATCGCAACAAGTGCTGACAGCACCTAAAACGGAAAAAAAGATAAAAAAACTGTTTATTATTTAGAATCACGGCTTTTCCGAATATGACACTTTTTGACTTCAAAAGAACGCAACCTCATGTTTGATCCCTGAACAAGCCGTTTAAAAGGTGGAGGGATTTAGAAATATCTATTGTCTATAGTGTATGTGGGTAAAAAAGATCGAGCCTTATCAAATAATTTTCTCTTTTCAGCTTTCAATGGGTTTGTTGCAAACTTTTGCTACAGTGCTATAGAGTTTTGATTCTGATGTAAAATTGTCTGAAAATTACATTGGCGGCATCAA
Source organism: Trialeurodes vaporariorum (assembly GCA_011764245.1). NCBI lineage: Eukaryota > Metazoa > Arthropoda > Insecta > Hemiptera > Aleyrodidae > Trialeurodes > Trialeurodes vaporariorum. Next base: position 37,285,870 of record VMOF01000379.1, on the reverse strand, counting down.
ATAGTCATAAAATCCACTAATAAACCCAAAAAACGCATTATAAAGAAAGCCAAAATTGCAGTCGTAAAGCCGAACAATCTGTGCACGCGCACGACGAACATCAGAGATAGGTGACCCATTCTCCCCTTTTTCGTTAAGGGGGGGGGGGGGGGGAGAGAAAATATCTCTACAGTCAAACTGTGATTTTAAAAATGTGCATTCAAAGATGTTGTCTTTTGTGAAGGGGGCGGGGGGGGGGAGCAAAATATCAAGAACAGGGTGTTTCAAAACTTGAGTGCCAAACTTATGGAGTGTATTTTTGGGGTCAACATACATATATATAAGACTTTATTTTCCTACATGAGTATGTGCTGCAATTGTTTTTCTTCTGAGCTAGAGCCCTCCAAAGTTTTGAAAACAAAAAACAAAAAACAAACACAAAAAAACAACGCCTTTGACTCATCTCCTTATAGAAACATCTGATCTAAATTTATTTTTTTCATAATTTCTCACCAAACAAGCTCAATTGGACAGCACTTGTCACAAAAGAACCGAGTGACATTTTTGATAAAATTGAGTTATTGATTGATAGAGCTAGCAATACTGAATCTCGAAGCAACAAGTGCTTATTTTGTAATAGCAACTATTTCCCGTCAAAATTCCAGGTAAAAGTGAGCTGGTGAGCCTCATTGATGTCATTGTCCATATGATGAAATAAAATTAGAACTTGGTTCCTTTGGCTGATTAGGTTAAACCTTAATCCGAGTCACGTAAGGAACCAACTCCGACTTGGTTCCTTTCAGTGGCGGCTCGTGCGATTTGGCAACCATGCTTTTTTACCATTTAAACCTATGCAAAAGTATCGATATCTTGGGGGTGCATTGCACCTCCTGAAGATCGATTGTTTTACATAGGTTTAAATGGAGGGATTCCACTGTTGCCACATTGCACGAGCCGCCACTGGTTCCTTTTATAGAATTGGGAACGGACTTAAGTCCGGATTAACGGATTTTAAAATAATCAACAGTGTAAACCAACTCTGCCGTTTGGTTTCTCTTAGAGTTTCGTTTTTCGTGATTATGCCAAAAAAAAAAGAAGAAAGGAACCAAGTCACTTTAAACGCTAAAAATTAAGTACCTTTCCTACATAGTAAATTCCACTTTTCCGGTGTTGAAATGCAAAAACACAACACGGTAGTTGAATGAAATCAAAACGTAAGTAATTCCAAGTTTTTTGTTTAAATGCTAGCTCTTCAACTTTGGACTCAATTTTCTCGAGATCAGCTCCATGTTGAATGCTGTCTAATTATTATCATTGCTAGCAAAAGCATTAAAGCTGTTCAGACTTTAGTGGCACGCTTTTCCAACACCTGCGTGTTGGAATTTTCCCTGCTTGTTTTTTTTTTTTTTTCATCTGATTCCATAACTTATGTTTCAAATCATCTTTACGAATCTTGAAATAAAAATTTTGTGATCAAAGTTACAAAATTACCCTACTATAGGTTCTGAACTTTTCAAGATTATTATAAACGATATGTAATCGTGAGCGAGAATTCTACTGACAAATAAAGACTAATTCGATTTTGTTCTCAGTAAACCCTTTAAATTTACTATTTGAATCTTTGGGGGGGGGGGGGAGGCATTGATTCTAAGAAGTATATATACTTTTTTTTGGAAATAGATGCTTTCCGTGTATTCGATAGATACCTATGAGCTCATTATGTAGCCACTATGTATTCAAGATTTTAGTCATTTCGTGTTTCGAGAGAAAATCAACGAATCGATTATAATCGAATGAAATGAAAATATCGAATTGCTATGAGATATTTTAAAACATTTCCATCCTTCTCTCAGGCTCAGTGGCGTCGCGTGCCATCTGGCAACAATGCAACTGCTCCATTTAAACTCATTAAATATATCGAATTTTCCTTGTGCACTGTGAACCTTTTGAATTCGATATTTTACATGAGTTTAAATGGATAGAATACATTGTTGCCGAATTGTACGCGACGCTACTGCTCAGGCTGATCGTAAGCACTTGGTTTCTCTAATTTCGTCTTTTTGAACCAGGGTATTGGGCGGAAAGAATTTCAGAACATCGATTTGATTGAACCCAAGACGGATTTATCATTGGTTGACGATGAAAAAGATTCATCAAGCTTGGAGAATATGGCAAACAGCCGGCTGACGACACAAAGTAGTGAACGAAAGTCTAGATTACAGAGCCGGAGCATAAATTTGAAAAGTGAGTCGAAGGAAGGCGAGAAAAATAGTGGCCTCCTCAGGAGTGGATTCGGAGGAATGTTGCAGCGTAAACCTAAAGCTCCGAAAAGGACTCCACATCCAAACTACAAGCACATTGTGACGGAACCTGGGCCTAATGGAAAGCCAGTGGTGTATATACCTTATCCTGCACCAGGCCCGGACGGTATGATCAATTATGGTAGGGTTTTCGATACCTATCAAAATGCTTATATTGATCCATTCAAACTGTTTTTATATCGCTACCCACATAAAGGAAAACGATGAGAACTTGATTTACTACATGCGGCAAAAAATTGTAGAACCCACCAGCCCAGTCGTGCATCAATGAACCAATTATCTCCGTGAGTATTACCTTCATGCGCTTTGTATACAGCTTGCTTCAATTATATAATAGATTCATTTAGCATTATAAATTATATGAATTGTTTCATGAAAGCAATCAAAGCTGGCTTATCCTTTCTTCGTCCGTTTCATGATGCTCCGAGACCAAATATTAATATACATGACGCGCAAAGGACATTACCCAAAATGGGCCTTTTTACCCCTGAGAGCGAAATGTGAAATACTTTCAGGGATGATAGAGGATTAAATCAGCGTTCCGAACCTGGCCTATTTTTTGATTTTGGACGAAGGGAAAGGGAGGGAGGGGGGTCCAAAGTTAGACACTTCAAACGCCCATAACTTTTGAACGAATAAAGATATGATAATGCACTTTGTGCGAAAAGATAGATCTTTTAAAGATCTTTCGATTGGTGAGCATGATATTTGCCTCATTTTAATTTTTAGTCGATTTATCGAAGTTTTTTCGATTGTTTTGAAATCGAGTTTTCCGTTTTTTTAAGCATGGAAGTTTGGCAACGCACGAATCATCACAAATTTTTTTATAGTAAAAGGAGACGCAATTTGCTAAAAAATGGTTTAAACCGCATGCTGGGGAAATGCTCTGAAGCGGAGTTATGATGGCTCAAAGTTGGCGCTTTCGCGAAAAAGGCCGCCCCGAGGGGCGTACTACAGGTGATAGAAGTTGGCATAAACTGTTCTTCCCGTCCAAATGACTTGAAATTTGGTATTCTAGAGTATTTTTTAACGCAAAATTCAAATTTTGCATCAGTTTTTCAAAATTCGAAAATCCAAGATGGCTGCCGACCAAATTGCAGAAAAAATTGGTCGGCAGCCATCTTGGATTTTCGAATTTTGAAAAACTGATGCAAAATTTGAATTTTGCGTTAAAAAATACTCTAGAATACCAAATTTCAAGTCATTTGGACGGGAAGAACAGTTTATGCCAACTTCTATCACCTGTAGTACGCCCCTCGGGGCGGCCTTTTTCGCGAAAGCGCCAACTTTGAGCCATCATAACTCCGCTTCAGAGCATTTCCCCAGCATGCGGTTTAAACCATTTTTTAGCAAATTGCGTCTCCTTTTACTATAAAAAAATTTGTGATGATTCGTGCGTTGCCAAACTTCCATGCTTAAAAAAACGGAAAACTCGATTTCAAAACAATCGAAAAAACTTCGATAAATCGACTAAAAATTAAAATGAGGCAAATATCATGCTCACCAATCGAAAGATCTTTAAAAGATCTATCTTTTCGCACAAAGTGCATTATCATATCTTTATTCGTTCAAAAGTTATGGGCGTTTGAAGTGTCTAACTTTGGACCCCCCTCCCTCCCTTTCCCTTCGTCCAAAATCAAAAAATAGGCCAGGTTCGGAACGCTGATTTAATCCTCTATCATCCCTGAAAGTATTTCACATTTCGCTCTCAGGGGTAAAAAGGCCCATTTTGGGTAATGTCCTTTTGCATACTTAGGGCGGAGAAAATTTGCCTCGGATTTGGGCACACATTGCCCCTGCAAGAAAGAGAGAACACCACCTGTCAGCCCAACGACACACTGTGTAAACGTATATCTATATATGTAGATATGTTACCGGCCAAACCCAATTTTAGACCAAACTAGTTTAGCCTATATGCCGAAAGGATTTTTTAAGGAGATTCAAATTATTAGCCTGGGGAATTTTAGGCCAAGCGAGCTTGTCCTAGGCCCAAACGGATTGGCCTAGAGACTTTTAGGCCGAAAATCATATTATTTTTCTTCATTTCAGGATTGGTCAAAACGGTGTCGGATAAATCGCGAATTGTCTAGACAGATCGCGATTTGCCTGGATAAATCCCGACTTTTTCCTTCATTTTGGGATTTGTCAAAACGGTGTTGGGCAAATCACGATTTGTGTGGACACTTCGCGATTTGTCCAGATTTCAGGATCTGTCTACAACATAAATACTATATAAATATATATAAATAAAGATTATCCTAATATAGCCCGAATACATATAAAGAAAAAATTAAACGCTGAAATCGGGAAACAAGGATAAAAGAGCCGAATTACTCTTATAGCCTGCTTTCCCGATTTCAGTGTTTAATTTTTTCTTTATAGATATATATACTTACTAGCTGTACCCGTGCTTTGCGCGGCAAGTCTTCCCCGTACAAAGGGTAAAATGACCACTTATCCGAGTTCAAAATTATGATTTGCTTATTGCAAAAATGTAGGAGCTGAAAATGAATGGGTTTTACAGGTTTAAAGTTGGTTTTTCTGCAATCTGGTCGTAAGTTTTGGCTTTTTTGTCGAAAATTGGTTTTGACACTTAACATTTGTTCACCAACTTCTCCCAACCATCCCTCCCCTCTGTTAAGATATTGATAAAGTACACAAGGGAAGACGATTTATTGAATCGGAGATAAAGACTACTACTTTACAAAAGATGGTAACCATAGAGACTTATTTTGATTAATACTAACACCCCCCTTAATCAAAATTCCTATTAATTCTCGAAGTTTTGCGAAGTGTGGTGCTGGAAGTCCTTTTGTTAAGATGTCAGCTAGCTGTTCTTTTGACGGAATGTATTCTACTTTAATTTCTTGTTTTTCAATGAGTTCTCTGATGAAATGCAACTTTATATCTACATGTTTGAGTCGTTTATGATGCATTGGATTTTTTGCGATCTGAATACACGACTGATTGTCTTCTTTTATTATCAATCCTTTTCCTTCAATTTCAAAGTCCTTTAGGAGTCTTTTTAGCCAAATTCCTTCGCATGATCCATGGCATAATGCGAGGTATTCTGCTTCCGTTGATGACAGGGTGACAACTGATTGTTTATGTGTGTTCTATGATATAGAATTTCCTAGTCCCATAAATATGTAACCAGATGTGGAGTGCCTGTCAAGAGTGTTGCTAGCCCAATCAGAATCCGTGTACCCGATCAAATGATTTTCAATGGTTTCGTGTTTCTTAAATTCCAGTTCATAGTCCAAGGTAGAGTGTAAATATTTCAGGATTCTTATCAGGTATTTCCAGTGTTCATCAGTCGGGCAGCTTTGAAAACGGCTAAAAAGTTAAGTGCGAAGCTGATATCTGGACGAGTTCCAAGCATGATGTACATGAGAGAGCCAATCAACTCTCTGTATGGCTTTGCAGTTTCTTTGTTTGGTGTTCCTTTGTCCAAAGAGAGTTTAGTCTCAATTGGAGTCGAAGCAAATGAACAGTTGGCCATATTGAATCTGTTCGGAACCGATTTTATGAATTTATTCTGATTTAGGGTTATTCGACGATTTTGTCGGTCTCGATTAATGTGTATTCCGAGAAACATTTTCAAATCTCCCACACTGGACATTCTAAATTCTTTGGATAACAAATATTTTATCTTATTGATTTCATTTAGGTCATTACTGGTTAGGACGATGTCATCTACGTATATCAAAATATGAATTTTCAAACAGCCAATAATTTTGGAATAAAGACAGTAATCATTTTTAGACTGAACAAACCCATTTTTAACTAAAAAATCGTGCAGGCGTTTGTTCCAGCATCTGGCAGCTTGTTTTAGTCCATATAGAGCTTTATTTAGTTTGCATACCTTTTTTGGGTTGAGTTTATCTGCGAATCCGGGAGGTTGTGACATATATATTTCCTCGTCTATGTTTCCATTCAAAAAAGCCGTTTTTACGTCCATTGCTTGAATGTGGTAATCGTAGTGATTTGCTATCGAAAGCAAAAGCCGCAAAGTCTGGAGTTTCATCGCCGGGGAAAAAATTTCGGTGTAATCGACGTTGGCCTTTTGAGAGAAACCTTTTGCCACCAGGCGTGCTTTATATCGAGTTATGTCTCCCTTTTCTTCTGTCTTAAGAGCATATACCCACCTACAATTGACCACATTCTTGCTTTCAGGCAGTTCAACTAGGTTGTAAGTGTTGTTTTCTCTCAAAGAATCAATCTCTTCTTTCATTGCCTCCATCCATTTGTCCTTTTCAGGATTTTTCAGAACATCATTATAGGTCTCAGGAACTTTATGCAAACAGTTCAGTGCGGACAACGCTAAATTTGCGAAGTCATCGACGCCATACCGAGAAGGTTTCTTAACTATTCGTCCTGACCTAGTAGTGATTTGCTGTGGAGTCGTCGTTTGAATTCTATCGTTTAAGTTTTCATTTTCTTGCGATTCTTCAGAATCGTCATTTTTACTAACATCCTTTTCATTTTGTTTTATTGTGGTGAAAAATTCTTCTCTTTCCCCCTCTTCTGGTTTGTTTGTTTCATCAAAAATCACATTTCTCGATACAAATTCTCTTTCTGACTGAATATCCCACAGTCTGTAGCCATTTTTAACGTAACCAATCATGAGACACTTTCTTGCTTTCGAATCGAATTTCGATTGTTTGTGGTCTGGTAATAAAGCATATGCGCGGCAACCAAAAATTTTTATATTTTTTAAATTTGGCTTACGCCCATACCACAACTCTGCAGGTGTTTGTAAATCTAAGGTTGAAGTCGCATTCCTATTATTTAAGTAAACGGCTGTGGCAACTGCATCGGTCCAAAACATTTTGTCTAATTTTGCAGCTAATAAGATGCACCTGGCTTTTTCAAGAATACTGCGGTTCATCCGTTCCGCTAGTCCATTTTGCTGCGGGCTGTAAGGCATCGACTTGTTAACTTGAATACCTTTCTGTTCACAAAAAGCTGTGAATTTTTTAGAACTGTATTCTCCTTCATTGTCACAAACAAATTCAGAAATTTTGTCTTTGAAATGAGTGGTTGCGGCGGCTTCATATTTGACAAAAAAATTAAATACCTCGTGCTTGTGAGCCATAAAAAATACTTGCGTAAAATTGGTAAAGTCATCAATGAAAGTCACGAAATACCTTTTGTTATTGCGGCTTTCCGGATTAATCGGGCCTACTACATCAAAATGGACTCTTTGAAGAGGAAGAGTTGTTTGTTTAGTTCTAGGTGATTTTTTAAACGGCAACCTCGGAAATTTTCCGAAAACACAAGATTCACAATTTTTGTCAAAGTTAGATTTTAACTCTTCTAATGAAAGGTTTACACCAGATACCATATCGTGTTTTATTAATTTAATCATATTTTCTCTGCACGGGTGCCCTAAGAGGGCGTGCCATAACTTTACAGTGCTCATCATGCTCATGTGGGAATGATTAATTCTAAATTGAAAATTAAGTTCATACAATTTTCCATGTAGTTTTCCTTTTGCTAAGATACTCTTATTTTTTGAAATTTCGACGCTACCATTTTCAAAAACTATTCGCATTCCTTTTTGTTCCACACGTTTAATTGAAAACAAGTTTAATCGTAAAGGACATGGCACACTTCTTATGGAAAAACGGTTTCGGTCGAATTGGATGAAACTTTGGGAAATGGTTCATTTTGACCTCCTGATCAAAAGTCTCCACGGGCCCGAAGCGATCCTATGACTAGTTTTCGAGATATGGGGGGGCAAAGGTCCCGAATTTGATGATTCTGAGAAAATGGATTTTTGCTACTTATCACTCTCCTTTTTTCGCTTTTTCTACATAACTTTTTTTCTATTCGAGTAATTGAGACGCGGTTTGTGGCATTTTGTTCCTCAGACTCTTGCGCATGTTACAATGCCCATTTATTTGACCGTCATTTGGGGGGGGGGGGGGGGGGGGGTGTAACCGCTTCCGCGCAACTGTTGTGGCGACCTTATCTGGAATCGCGATGTTCCGCATCGAGGATCCGAACGACCATTCCTTTCAGCATGTAGCGAAATGTTTCTTGATGCAATGCGCATACCATTATGCGTCTAAAATCGTCATTTCATTGATGGTAACCATCGTGGGGGGGGGGGGGGGCTATCTTTCATTTCAAGTTAACGAATTGCAACATATGCTTACCTTGTTGTTGAGAATAACTTTTTCACCAAGCAAGCTTTTCTATCATGGTATAAGCCACTCTATCCAATCGATTTACAGTACATGTGAGCCGTCCATTTAAAGGGAGACAAAACGTAGAGTGTTGGGGAGGGGGTGTGTTAGGAAGTCCCCGCAGCTTTTGCTTCATTTCTGATCAATTTTTGAAGTAACTTCGCCTTCCTGATTGAGATATCCGAACGCAATTCACGGCATTTGGATCCTTCAACTCTTCCGTACATCAATTTGCCTCTACGACCAACCTCACTTGTGACAAAGTGGCGTCAAAGGGATGGCGGGCGGGGGTAGTCTATCCACGCATTTTATCGCGTTATTCTTTAACATTCTCTTGACAAACTCTTTCTTTTCACTTATCATGGAGAAATTAAGTCGCAGTTCGCGCCTTTTCCCCTTGAGCTTTCACGCGTATCACATACACATTAGATTAGCCTTATACTGAAGAGACGAGCGGCGGGGAAGGGAGGGGGCAGTCAGTACTCCCACGCCTCTCATCTTGTTAATTCTCAACATTTTCTGGAATTACTTTTGTTCTAATTGAGATATCAAACCGCAGTTTGCGACGTTCCTCACTGTTCTGGCTTGTGTTTAACGTTTTTTTCTGGTCAATTTCTCAAGTGAAGGGAGTTCGGGGAAGGGGGGAGGGGGGGGGGGTACACCTGGTACAATCAATCAGCCACGATACGCCCAGCCGTGGTTGCTCGTTTCGTTTTGGCAACGCTGTTTTCCCGTCATTGAATCAATGCACAACAATCGATTGTTAGTGAAGCAGCACTTCACTGTCGAATCGACTATTTTACATAGAATCAAATGCAGGGAAAACATTGTTGCCAAATTGCTGGAGCCGCTACTGATGCACAGTGTGGAGACCGAGGCTGCCTATTCAGTGTTCATCGATACAGTCTCCTAATTTTTTCTGACTGTTCCACGCGCTTTTAGTGATTGACACTGAACAGTTGCTTGAAAAAGGCCCATATTACATGGAGTGTGCTCTTCCGAAGAATTGCATACGTTGCTACAACGCTGATCTATTTGTAAGAGCAGAATTAATAGGCTCTTTTTTCGTGTAATTTTTACATTCCGTATAGGTTTTTTTACAATGTAGCTCTTCGCTAGTTGTCTCTATTTTTGAAATAGCTACACAACTACCAAGGGATCGCCACGGAGAGCTTGCTACATTTCCGAGCCCCGCCCGAGCCTCCCCCTCCACCCACTCCACGAGGCATACTTATTACTTGTAGACGTCTTCAAATAAAATAATAATAGACTGCACATCAGTGGCGGCTCCAGCAATTTGGCAACAATGTTTTCCCTGCATTTGATTCTATGTAAAATAGTCGATTCGACAGTGAAGTGCTGCTTCACTAACAATCGATTGTTGTGCATTGATTCAATGGCGGGAAAACAGCGTTGCCAAAACGAAACGAGCAACCACGGCTGGGCTTATCGTGGCTAATTGATTGTACCAGGTGTACCCCCCCCCCCCCTCCCCCCCCCCTTCCCCGAACTCCCTTTACGTGAGAAATTGACCAGAAAAAAACGTTAAACACAAGCCAGAACAGTGAGGAACGTCGCAAACTGCGGTTTGATATCTCAATTAGAACAAAAGTAATTCCAGAAAATGTTGAGAATTAACAAGATGAGAGGCGTGGGAGTACTGACTGCCCCCTCCCTTCCCCGCCGCTCGTCTCTTCAGTATAAGGCTAATCTAATGTGTATGTGATACGCGTGAAAGCTCAAGGGGAAAAGGCGCGAACTGCGACTTAATTTCTCCATGATAAGTGAAAAGAAAGAGTTTGTCAAGAGAATGTTAAAGAATAACGCGATAAAATGCGTGGATAGACTACCCCCGCCCGCCATCCCTTTGACGCCACTTTGTCACAAGTGAGGTTGGTCGTAGAGGCAAATTGATGTACGGAAGAGTTGAAGGATCCAAATGCCGTGAATTGCGTTCGGATATCTCAATCAGGAAGGCGAAGTTACTTCAAAAATTGATCAGAAATGAAGCAAAAGCTGCGGGGACTTCCTAACACACCCCCTCCCCAACACTCTACGTTTTGTCTCCCTTTAAATGGACGGCTCACATGTACTGTAAATCGATTGGATAGAGTGGCTTATACCATGATAGAAAAGCTTGCTTGGTGAAAAAGTTATTCTCAACAACAAGGTAAGCATATGTTGCAATTCGTTAACTTGAAATGAAAGATAGCCCCCCCCCCCCCGACGATGGTTACCATCAATGAAATGACGATTTTAGACGCATAATGGTATGCGCATTGCATCAAGAAACATTTCGCTACATGCTGAAAGGAATGGTCGTTCGGATCCTCGATGCGGAACATCGCGATTCCAGATAAGGTCGCCACAACAGTTGCGCGGAAGCGGTTACACCCCCCCCCCCCCCCCCCAAATGACGGTCAAATAAATGGGCATTGTAACATGCGCAAGAGTCTGAGGAACAAAATGCCACAAACCGCGTCTCAATTACTCGAATAGAAAAAAAGTTATGTAGAAAAAAGCGAAAAAAGGAGAGTGATAAGTAGCAAAAATCCATTTTCTCAGAATCATCAAATTCGGGACCTTTGCCCCCCCATATCTCGAAAACTAGTCATAGGATCGCTTCGGGCCCGTGGAGACTTTTGATCAGGAGGTCAAAATGAACCATTTCCCAAAGTTTCATCCAATTCGACCGAAACCGTTTTTCCATAAGAAGTGTGCCATGTCCTTTGGCACGTACAAAACATTTTTATTGGAATATCCTTCCCGTTCACTATTACAATAATAGTTCCAGTGTGAGTTGCTTTCAAAGATTCATTTTGTTTTGCAACAGCAATTGATATAGGATCTACTAAAGTTTTAACCGTGTTGAAATAACTAAGATTATTACACATGTGGTCACTCGCACCGCTGTCCAAAATCCAAGTAATTTTATCCTGTACAGGTTCGTCACTATCACTGTTTGAAAAGAAAAGTACTTCCTTTTTAAAATGTTGGTAACCTGTACCCATCAAAAAACTGAGCAATAAAAATAAAGCGAAACGGAGAAATTTTGATAAAGTCTGATAAGAAGTTGTGAGGTAATGAAGATTATTAGTTTTTGAAACAAATGCTATTTCAGGTTCCTCATCTGATTCAAATTCAGATGCATCCGATTGATCCTCAGTTTGTTTTGACATGTGGGCTTCTTTTTTTGTTCCCTTTTGATTTGAATATTTTTCTTTTTCAAATTTTTGTCTTTTCCAACAGTTTCCATAACTGCATGCATTATTCGTTTTTGTTGTAGGAAAAGCTGTGTCTCGAATACAACTTTTCGGTTCATTATCGGACTCTAAGCGCTTCAATTCATGATTGAGTAGTTTTGATTTCAAAGGCACTTATTATGGGGTCATAGGTTGAAGGAAGAGTGAGTAGCAAGTAACTTACAATTTCATTTTCTTCGATCTTCCCTCCCGCTTCTTTAAGGTCTCTTACCATGGTGTCAAATTTCAAAAAGAATTCTTCCATTGGAATTGATTCGTTGAAGGTCAGAGAGAGCAGCTTCCTCCGAAGATAAGTTTGCGATAGGATCCCTTTTTTCTCAAATTTTGACCGTAGCGCATCAAACATATCCTTTGCAGTTGAGTGTTCTTTCACGTATTCCAACATGTTGTCGGCTAAACATTGAACCAGTAAGGATTTACACTCCCGTTCTAGTTTTCTCGCGGTCCTTGCGGTAGTTTCACTAAAACTTGAAACAATATCTTCTATATGATTTTCAATAAATGACGACATGTCCTTTTCTTCAAGAATTAACCTAAACCGGAATTTCCAGTCACTAAAGTTTTTACCAGCGAAAATCGGCAATCTCGATTTGTCACTCATTTTGTTTATATTCGCAGAATTTTAGAAAAACAAAATAAAAGATGAGTCTTAACCTTTAAATTGAGTCAAAATCAAAATAACAGCTGTTGATGCAAGATTCGCCGAATTATTAGGTTAGAACCGAGGGCAACAGAAAATAGCATTAAAAACGGCTATTCAAATGCCTCAAAAGGCCACCAAAAAGCTAGATGCTTTGAAAATTCGCGAAAATGTCTTGTACAACGCATTAATTTCCCATCCGAACAGTGTCTGGGCCCATAACCCTTGTTAAGATATTGATAAAGTACACAAGGGAAGACGATTTATTGAATCGGAGATAAAGACTACTACTTTACAAAAGATGGTAACCATAGAGACTTATTTTGATTAATACTAACACCCTCCCACCATCCACATCCCGCACCCTGGGTTTTACAGATTTAGCGCTTTTTCCTTATGAATATTATTCTTGACAGAATATTATTGAAGTTTTTGGACCAATAATTTTGAAACAATGATGTAAAAAACCGTTTAAAATTACAATTCAATGCTATACGTAAAACTTTAAAAAGAAAAAAAACCTAATCCAGAATGAGCAGGAATTATAAAATAGACTCTCAACAGTCAAGAGAACAGGATGAGGACAAACCTTGGTGAGTACTGAGTACCCCAAATCCTCCCTCCCCCCTACTCTGACTTTTATAACTAATGACAAATTGAATCTGCCGTTTCCCGTGAATATGTTTAAATTGAAGTTAGGTACTTACGCTGGTGGTTTTGGTTTCATCATTTAACTCGGAGAGAGAAATGAGGAGTATATGGGAGGTAGCATACCGGAAAAATTCAGAGCCTCCCATGGAAAATATCAGTTACACCATTTCATATTTTCTTTCGGGGAGGAAAGGGAGGGAGGATCCATACAAAAAACTGATTAGCTTTTCGTGGGTCACTTCTCGACCTCTTTATACAGGGTGTCAATTAAAAAAGGAGCCAGGCCGAATTTCTCGAGAACGGCTCCGAATTTCAAAAAACGCTAAAACACGTGTTCGATTATTTTGAGGGGGCATCTTTTAAGGGGACCACCAATTTGGGGGCCCCCAGGGAAGGTAAGACCTCCCTAAATCCAATACTTCAAATGGGGACCCCAATTTTCTATTTGATATTGGAAAAGAAGGAAAAATTCTAAGACTTTTTTTGCAAACCGAAGGTCGATATCGTTTTTCGTTTTCGATACATCGAAGGTCAAAGTTCGATTTGGGCCCATTTTCAAAAAAACATGACTCTTCTTTGAAAAGTCGGAGAATTTAAAAAATAGAGAATCTAAAATACTCTAAAGAACAAGCCCTATTCTGAAAAAAATTCAATTTTAACAAAAATTTAGTCAAAATTTGGTTTTAAAGCTCCCAAATATTTGTAACGTTTTTGGCTCCCAAGGGGGGCTTTCAGAAAAGTTCAGAGAGACGATCCCTATCAAATGATACATATCAATCGAAAAGGCGTAACAAACTGAGCATTTTGGCGCAAACCGGAGGTCCATATCGTTTTTCATAATCGAAATATGTATATGCCACATTCAAATTGTATCATTTGCCCCCCCCCCCCTTCCAATCGAATAACTAAATGTTAATTGCGGGCTTTGGTAGATAAAAAATTCCAGCTCTCCAAGCAAATTAGACAACACTTCAACAGCTGACAATTCAAACCGAACATCGGCCTTAGCAACCCAACGGTTGCTAATCGTGTTTCCCCATTGCTGTTATTCTAGAATCAAACAAAGAAACCGGCATACGAACGAATCTTATAGTAACTTGCAGCTCCGGCAACGGAGATCTCCTGTCGCTCTCGCTCACTCTCTCGCTCCCATTGTCCTTATGGGAAAACCGCCCCCTTTAGACCCGATATCTCCGCGGAAATGGCGCGCAGAAAGAAAACCCTTCTTATTGCACCTATTCACATAAACATCCTTCGATATGGAAAGTATCAGACCCGTAACCCCCACCGTTACCGAGGTACGTTGATCATAGGTGAGTCACTCAGTTAGCTTAACTGAGATGTATATATAAAGATATGTGTGTCACAAAGCTATCACGTTGAACGCCAGCTATTCAGTAACACGACCAAAATGACCACACTGTGGTTTATCTAGTCCTGTACATACCTTATCGCCACAGAATTAGAAGGAGAGCAGAAACGAATCTCCCATAAGAGACATTGCGTCACTTGGACAGGTTTACCTGGTTAGTATCAGTTAAAATATGCAGAGGGCAGTTTGGAAATGCCCGACCTCGCGCAAAGCCATTTGATTCGCCATTTTGCCGTCAAGGGATTGACTGACACCAATATATGCCGGAGGACGACCGTGCGAACCAGCCTGTCAGCCACAAAGAGATTATACCAGACAGATAGGCAGATGTGGCATACTTAGGGCGGAGGAAATAGGGTTGGGTTGGAGTACATTATGCGCCTGCAAGAATGAGAGAATACCACATTATAGCCCAATGACACAATTTAAGGGGGTATACCACCCTAATTTTTCGATTTTTTTTATTTTTTTCATTTTTTTCCCCCACCAATTTTGTAGAGGACAATTCAGGGAATACGAGGATATTTTTTTTTAATTTTTAGGAGGTCGGAAAGTATTTTTAAATTAATTTTAAAGTTTATGAGTCAACATTGCGAAATTGAGAACCATTTGATAACCATCTGTTTCTTATTTTTTTCTCATGTACTATTTGTTAATTTGCTTGTACTGAAAAATCAATTTTTCGCTTGTTTTTTCAACTTCAAAACAGCTTTTCTCGAGTACTATGATAGCTAGAGACTTCAGTTTTTTTTTAAATGTGCAGAATTTCATGCTCTAGGTACTCTTGTATGGATTTGCCCTCAACCTAACATCTCAAATATCTATTAATGTTTAAAAAAAAAAAAAAAAAAAAAAAAAAACCATGAAAAAAATGTCACATCGAAGAAACATTAAGAAAAAAATACTTCCTCTCGACAAAAAAAAAAAAAATCCATACAAGAGACCCTAGAGGACACTGATACCTTTCATTTGAGACCAAGACCAAGGTGATTGAGCAATTCTAACTCTAAAAAAGCTGTTTGAAAGTTGTCAACGTTTTTTCAGGAAACATTTTTTTTAAGGGGCAGGTATGCAACCAGCTTCACAAAAATTTCAGGATCTCTAATTTACATCAGTATGTGTTACCAAAAAAAATTGAGGGCTCTAAGTCATCAGGAACGATTTTTTTTTAATTTGGGTGGTATACCCCCTTAAATGTAGAGGGTGGTCCGAAAGTCCCGGGACGGCTTCATAACTTTTGAACGGCTGCAGATGAAAAAACCAAACTTGGGGGTTGTTTTTAACTTAATAAGAACTACTTTTT
Organism: Trialeurodes vaporariorum; assembly: GCA_011764245.1. NCBI lineage: Eukaryota > Metazoa > Arthropoda > Insecta > Hemiptera > Aleyrodidae > Trialeurodes > Trialeurodes vaporariorum. The sequence continues at coordinate 37,270,147 of VMOF01000379.1, read as the reverse complement.
GGCGTACCCGAAAATTTTGGGGGGCACCCGTAAAGGGGGGTTTCTCCCCCCAACTCAAAATTTTCAAATGGCAACCCCCATCTTGTGATATTTTGTTTGAGGGCATAAAATTCTAAGACTTTTGGCGCAAACTGGAGGTCAATATCGTTTTTCGTCTTCGATATATCGATAGTCAAAGTTCGATTTCGACCCATTTTCAAAAAATAAGAACTCCCATTAGAAAAGTCGGACTTTAGAAAACTAGGAGTCAAAAATACTCTAAAAAGTAAGTACTTTTCAGAAAACAATCGAAATTTGCCTATGAGTAAAAATCCAACTTTGTCATTCGATATATCGAAAACCAAAAACGATATCGACCTGCGGTTTGCACCAAAATGCTCAATTTTGTGTGCTCTTTCAAGCGATGTATCACTCGATAGGGGTCGTGGCTCGGAATTTTTGAGATAGCCCCCCTGAGGGGTCATTTTTTTTAATAATTTTGGGGGCCCTAAGACTAGACAAATATCAAAACAGTATTTTTTTCTGAAAAGTGCTTACTTTTTAGAGTATTTTTGACCCCTCTAAGGGCGCACCATACATCTATGAGGAAAATCGTGAGGTCCAAATATTATATGGCCCCTGACAGGCAGGATTAGTAGTTGAGAGAATGAAATTGAGCGTTAAAGTGAAGGGTGTGAGCGAAATCACAATTCACGCTTCTCTCAGTTGATTTAGGCTACTGAACCTCTATCTTTACTTTATGACTGAACCACTCATGCATAAACTGTCGGCAGGTTTGATTTGTTTGTTTTAATTCATAGGTACTCTTTTCATTTACATTTATTTGGATGCAATTGGTACAATTCTTTATTTGTTTCCTTTCTGTTTACTTATTTTCTTTACATTTTTCTGTAATGGTGGTGATTACCACCTGAATCATTATGGTAATTGTATGTTTCTTTTTGTGTGGTGTCACGAGAACACCTCGTGAAGATGGAGCTTATTGAGATAGGGAAACCCAATGTATAAGGCGGTAAGCACTGCCATTACAGTCACGAGTTAGAAAGCATTTTATGAGTTTGGGAGAGCATTTCGTGAGCTTTTAGTGCGCGTATCGTCATTTTTATAGTGGTTAACCCCTTAATTAACTATTAATAAGCCTGTAGCAAAAGTCTGCAACAGCTATATTAAGTATTACAATCTACCCATCAAATGCAGTAAACAAATATTATTAATGAAAAACAATAATATAACTATCATTAATTTTTATTTGGTAGACGTATACTCGGACCATCATGTGATACGCATCTAAAGCCCCTAGAATTTCACGATTTAACTTATTTTTATTCAAAATGTCCAGGGGAGGACCCTTAGGACCCCCTCCCCCTTCTTAGGGAATTTCAGATCCCCCGGTGATAGACTTGTTATTTTTCGCCTCTTCAGTCCTGAGGCTCATCACCCACCACTCGTGCGATACAATCTTGCAAAATCAGCCGTGATGTCCATAGTTTGCAACCGAAAAGCTTTCTTGATTTTTCAACGTAGCAACGTCTTCTCGATTTTTTCACGCTGCATCCAGGATTTTTTGCTCCTCTGCAGAATTTATTCATAAATCTCGGGTTATTCTCTAGAACTTTCCAAGCACTAGTACATTGCTGATTAGCGCTAGCCTGACGGGACGGTTCAGGATTTATACAAGGATCATTCAAGAGAAGTTTCTTGTAGGCTGCGACATCATCTGGATCACCTTTAGGATCCTGAAAAAAAGGAAACAAAATTAATCCTGACTAAAGATTACAAGGTTTTGGATGTGGTATTACCAAAGATTACTTATACGTACAGATATGGCACTAGAAATCTTACATTGGCTGATACATGGGAAGGGGCGAAGGGGGCGATCGCCCCCTCCCTTTCGGCCAAAAAAAAAGGGGTAAAAGGAGAAAATAGGGGAAAGGGAGAGGTAAACGAAGAGAGAAAAGAGGGAAAGGGGGTCTCCGGAGGGCGAAAATCTCAAGTTCATCCCCCCCCCCGTTCGTGAGGGCTGGATCCGCCAATGCTATCTCGCCCATGTTAAGTGAAAAATGGATAAAAAGCCGGCCGTGATACAACCGGGCATACAGAGGGGATCATAAAGATTACAGAATTATGGTTCGAAAAGATTACTCTTCCAACTTTTCTGTGTTTGTTTACAGAACTAAAACAAACATGCGCAACATGCAACATGCAACATGTAACAGTTTTGTAATGGACAATCATGGAAAAAGTAGTCTTTGCGAGCCAAATTTCTATAATCTTTATTCTCCCCTCTGTATGCCCGATTGTATCACGGCCGGAGAAAACTTAACAAAATTCGGGGCATATATCATATCTGTATGTATGTATAAGTAATATATCATATCTGTATGTATAAGTAATCTGTGGGTAATCCCAGTGGTGGCTCGTGCTATTTGGCAACGATGTCTTTGCTTCATTCGAATCTTTGCTCAACAGTCTATCGATGGTGAAGCGCTGCTTCACTTTCGAATCAATGGGGCTATTGCACACTTTTTCTGTAAGCGATTTAATAGTCGATTATGACGTAAAAACCTCAAAAAATAACGATGGCGGTACTAAAAACTCCCAAAATCCACTCCTAAACTCAATAAACGCAGTTATTTGCGCGAGCGTAATGGTGGCCGAAGGCACTAACAATGGGAGATTCCTATCTTAATTTCGTCACTATTTCTATGTTGACAAGGATGATTCACAGAGTAATTAGTCGTCAGAGTGATGATCCACATCCGATAAATGGTACCGCAACACCAAGTGACACCGGTGTCAAATGAAAGTAGTCTCTTATTGGTCACTTCTTGATGGAGTTTCAGAATTGTTTGATGGGAATCTCCCATTGTTAGTGCCTTCGGCCACCATTACGCTCGCGCAAATAACTGCGTTTATGGAGTTTAGGAGTGGATTTTGGAAGTTTTTAGTACCGCCATCGTTATTTTTTGAGGTTTTTACGCCATAATCGACTTTTAAATCGCTTATAGAAAAAGTGTGCAATAGCCCCATTGTTTTTCAAACAATCATTCGGAGGGTTAACTTTGTTGCCAAATTGCAAGAGCCGTCACTGAGTAATACAAAGTAAAGGATCTTGCGGATTTACTTACGTATTTTTAGTCGGCAAAATATGGGTGGTGCAAATGATAGAACATTGGTGTAACGCAGTGGCGTAATCTTAGGGGGGGGCATGACCTTTTTGCCCCTCCAATATTTGAGAAGGGGGGGCAAAGTATCATTTTGCCCCCCCCAATAATTTGATGAAAAAGAGGAAGGTAGAAAAGAAAAGACGGAAAAATACAACAAAATAAAGGAAGAAAGGAATAATTACAGGAACCGAGAAGCAAACATTGGCAAGAATAAGTGGCTCTATTTTACCCTGAAACTGCGCCTAAAGTAAATCTAAAGTAAAAAATTCCTCTGTTGTCAATGAAATAAAGAAAATATACATTGAGTCTACTAACTTCTGTTCTGTCGGTTTGTTATTTTTGAAAGATTTGATTGCATAAAATATAGTCTGAGAGAACCCAAATGTTCAAATTTTTCCGGGGGAATACCCCCGGACCCCCTATTACTGGAATGTCCCCCCCCCCCAGATTCCCCAAAGTATCGGACTATTTGCTACCCCCTCCCCTCAAAAAGAATCTAAAATTTTACGTTACCAAGTGGAACATTACATTTACTGCAGTTTTAAATTTCCAGATGACTTCTAACCGTGAGGAACAGTTTCCCAAAGCCTAGAAATATCACCTTCATCAATAAGCTGAAAGTCTAACTGAAAAGTTCTCTTTTTGCCTGAGAAATGAAGAAAATAAACGTAAAATCTATTTTTAATTTGTTTAAATTTTGTGGCATTTGTATGCGATAACATTGCTTAAAATAACGTCTGAGAGAGCCTGAATTTCCAAATTTTTCCGGGGGAGGACCCCCGGACCCCCCCCCCCCCCTCTCACTGGGGGGTGTCCCCCCAGACCCCCCATAGTGCATCTCTCAAAAGTTGGTCTGCCCCCCCAATAATAATCCCAAGTTTACGCCACTGGGTGTAAGAATAGATTTCTTGTAAACTTGTGCTGCTAAAAATGTGCCCTATTTTTAGTAAAATCATGCTGAAAAAGCGATGGAAGATTTAAAGAGCTATACAAACTCCACAAAAACTTGGGTGAAGCTTTAAAAACCAAAACAAAAACAAAAAATGTAATGGGCAACGTTGACTATGTGCCATGTGACAGCTAGTGAGATGACTAACAAGTACACATTTTGTTTTAATAATTTGGAAAATTAGGCACCCCTGGCCTTATCATGGTAAATTTCGTCGCAATTTAAGTGAATCTGTTTAAAGTTTTGATTTTACGCAACCGCGTATTTAATTATTAAAAACTACCTAAGTTTTCAATCTCTTGTTAGAGCTCGTTTCAGAAGTGTAGGCCTATACCATAATCTTTTGCGTATTTTCAATTTTCATTCCTTCAAATCAAAACAAAGCTTTCCTCAGAATAAGTAAGATTTTTAAGTGTTCCTGGATAAAAATCCAACGCTAGAATTAATGTTCACTAATTTTCACAGCATTTAACATGAGAAATAATGTTGAATTTTTCCAAAAATGATCGGTCTGTGCGGATACACGTATGAAACGATCTCTAAAGAAGTTTCCCGTTAGATTGCTCTCAGCCTTGTAAGAAAAAATCCGTTCGATGTTGAATAAATTATTTCTTTTCCCAAATTAAAATTCTGAAAAAAAAATTTATCGTCAATAAGCAAATTTTCGCGATCGAATAAAACTCACCGTCGTCTAACGATGGATTTGTAATTTATTATAATAATATTCGACTTGTACGTTTGGTTTCACCGTAGTCGTAGATCGTTTACTTCCTCCAATTGAAAATTTCAAATTGATGCAACTGGTGTCGGAAATCTTAGCCTCTAACCTTTTTGACTCTTTCCGCCGGATTATTTAAAAAACGACAAACTGATCGAATTAGGTTCATACTACAGACCATGTTTCGAATTCATTTTCCCATAGGCAAATATAATTTTAGTTTTAAAAACGCTATTTTTGTTTTGTTAAAATTTCCGTGTCATTTAAAGATGATTTAGAGGTTATGCTTCAGAATAATTACTATAGCAGTTTTCATTAAGGCATTACGTTTTCAATCTGGCAACAACTTTTTCTCTCCATTTAAACCTGTGTAAAACAATCAATCTTCAGGAGCTGCAATGGGTCTGTTGCAAACTTTTGCTACAACGATAAATATTGTTTCATCGTATGTAAAATTGCCCGAAAAGTCTATTGGTGGCATCAGAAAGTCATGAAATGCGATGATAAACTCACAAGAGACGTATAATGAAATCCAAGATGGCGGTAAAATATCGAGCAATCTGTATGCATACACCTTTAACATCCAAGGATTGCCAACGTTGACAATCTCACAGCTTCAGAGGTTATGTGTTTATTTACATTGTGATTGGGTGCGATCGAGATTGTGAGGTTGGCTATCCTTGGATGTTCGTGGTGCATGCATACAGGTTGCTCAATATTTTACCGCCATCTTGGATTTCATTAAACGTCTCTTGTGAGTTTTATACTGCATTTTATGACTTTCTGATGCCACCAATGGACTTTTCACGCTATTTTACGTGAGATTGAACACTCTATAGCGCTGTAGCAAAAGTTTGCAACAGACCCATTGCACCTCCCCCAAAGTATCGATACTTTCGCATGGGTTGAAATGGAAAACTAACATGGTTGCAAAATTGCACGAGCTGTAACTGCTGACAAATATTATACAAATTATCAAGCATATTTTATGGTCACCAAGTGACCAAACCGTGACCGAACCAGGTTACTAAATAAAAATTTGATAATTTCCATCAGGATTACATTCAAAAGATCATTCTCGACTCTCAGTGGCTAGGTTTTTCACTGATCAGCAACATTAGTTAGCAATCTTCAATTTTTCGAATGATTGATAATAATCAATCGCGAAAATTAGCTTACTGTCTTTGGAGTGTGAAATCAGCTATACGAGAGACAATCATGGAAAGCCACAAGATCCGAGCATGGGATACAACCAAGTATTCTTGTCGGTTTTTTAACATAGCACCCTTTTTTCGATTTGCTCTTGCGACATCCGGGCTTGCTTGCTCCGTGGCAGGAGGACTTCATATTGCCTTGATTATTTTCAAGAACTTCCCAAGCCTTGACGCACAAGTTATTTGCATTACTCTGTTGGGACGGGTTAGCATTAACGCACGGGTCCTTCAAAACCACCGAGTTATAGGCTGCGAAATCATCCTCAGTGCCTACAAGATCCTGTTATTAAAATAAACAATACCTATTAGACCTGTTTTAAGATTGCAAAACTTTGGATTTCACAATGAGAGAACAATATCTTATTAATTCTGTTACGATTCAGCACAACGCATGGTAACTGGTGAGTGACATTATGGTTAGAATGGATCCGTTGCAAAAGGGTTTGCGTAGCCTCATTTTGAAAATTGATGGAAGGTATGCTAACAGTGACGAAATACTATATATTTGCTCTACATAAGATGTTATTACTTCTGTCCCAGAAAAAAAAAAATGCAATGGGTCTGTTGCAAACTTTTGCTCCAGCGCTATAGAGTGATCAATCTCATGTAAAATCGCGTGAAAAATCCATTGGTGGCAGCAGAAAGTAGTAAAATGCAATAACAAACTCACCAGAGGCATTTAACTGAAATCCAAGATGGTGGTAAAATATCGAGCAACCTGTATGCGAGCACGATGAACATCCAAGATGGCCAACCTCACAACATCGACCACAACCAATGACAATCGCAAACAAACTCATAACCTCCGATGCTGTGAGGTTGTTAACGTTGGCCATTATGGCGATGTTCACGGTGCGTGCACACAGGTTGCTCGATATTTTACCGCCATCTTGGGTTTCAGTTAAATACCTCTTGTGAATTTAATACTGTATTTTATGACTATGTGATACCACCTATGGAGTTTTCACGTGATTTTATTTAAGATTTAACACTCCATATCGCTGTAGCAAGATTTTGCAACAGATCCATTCTTTGACTGAGAAATACGATGCGTCATACTTAATTCAATAAAAAAAAAATATAAGTTTGAATAGAACGATAAATTCTCACCAATACAGGTCCAACAACAGAGGATAAGCAATAGCATAGTATAATGGCCCATGGAAGGGTGTTGCTGAGCAGTAGATTAGTCATCAGAAGGTGAGCGTTACTAGTCTGCCGAGAGGAATGGACACGTCACTATTGAAGAAGGTAAAGAAATCGCAAGGAAGTAATAAAATTAAGTCTGTCAAAGGGCAGAGGGTCTATGAAACATATGAAATATGCTCTAATATAGAAAAATCTATGCTCTAATATTGTTTGGATTAGAATTTCTTCGGAAGAACTCACAATGTGTTTTATATAGGCTTCTCTTTCGAAGACAGCGTCACAATTTTGATTAATAGAAATGGAAATTAATTTAGAAAATAAATTTTAATAATGAATTTACAGGAAGTATCTATTATGAAAAAAGGCTGGATAAAACATATTTGAATCGTTGCAATACACGGAAAAAAACTACGGTGAAAATAACCATACGGATACCTGATTTTGGCACCTGCTAGATGTTATGGCAATGTTAACCAGAAGTATACTATGTTTTGAATAGGTACTAGGTGATATTACCGGATTGCATGTCGAATTTGCTCAAAGTATCGGTAAATGTACCATACTTCTGGTCAAGTTTACCATAACATCTAGCAGGTGCCAAAATCAGGTATCCGTATGGTTATTTTCACTAATCTTTTTTTTCCGTGTATGAAGGTTAGTAATTACTGGGCAATTAAACTGGTCTGAATCTACAGTTTGCAAGTATTTTTGTAAATTAGTTTGAGCCTCGCATCCGGGAGCAAACCCAGTATGTGGGGGTGAGAGCTAGCGGTTATTCTAGTTAGTCTATAGTGCACAGGACAAAATGATGAATTGCACTATTTGCATGGTTGGAAGTTTATGTATAAAACTTAAAAACTGTTAGTTTTACCATTTGAAAGATTGTTAGATTAACACAGCACGTGGAAGTAATGTAACTTTTTGAAATGGTAAAACTAACAGCTGTTAAGTTTTATCCGCACTTGAAATTATTTTAATATAGTTGAAGTTAGCATTTCATTTCAGTGTAAGCATTCATTCAAGAGAAAAAGGTACTTACATGCATGAAAATGTAAATATGAACCCAGTCAGTTTATGATTTTACAACAACAAAAAAAGAAAAACAACTGAAACCAACTAAAACTTATTGCTCTTTTAAAGCAAAGTCGATGGCTATAATCATTGATTTGTAAAATCCTTACTTATCGTGGCGAAGGTTTATATTTTAATAGACTCACCAATATTCTTACCAAATACGAACAGACACACTCGGAGGTGAAAAGTGTGCAGTAGATAAAATAAATTAATAAATGACGTCAATCGAGGCAAACCAGCGCAAACGTCACTCTATTTTGACATTTGTATAGGATGTTTCAACTCATGTGTGGAACATCGGAACGTTTTTCTATTTAAACTACGAAGTTGGAAATTATTAGTATAGAAATATGATACTTTCCTTCAGTGAATCTTTTATTCCCTCCCGAAAAATTACGCGCTTTATTGATGAGTTATGCGCGTTTGTTATGGTGCGTTTGTTTGTTAATTTTGTAGAATGGTATAATGAAACTTTCGTCAAGATCGGTCGATTTAAAGCAGTATTCACTAAAAGATAGTAAGCGAGTGGTATAGACTACCACATATATACGTAACTAAAAGTACGCACAGTCGCACATGGCTTCATAGCTGTCAACCATCTGGCATACTGTAGTTATAAATTTACTACTATAAGAGAAAATAATCACCAAACAAGAATGAAAAATTGCTTGAGTAAATCAAGGAAAAAATCATGCAAAGTCAGATACGGTGAAAAAAATTCAAAATTGAGTTATAATAAGAGCAAAATACTTCATATTTAGAGGAGAGAAAAATATGCAAAAAAAAAACCAAAAAACAAAAAAAAAAACAAAAAACAAAAAAAAATGTATATTCGATGATATAATGTACTGTTAGTAATGTTAGTTGGAAGCGCAAGAAAATTACTTCATGAACACGCTCTTACGACCTCCACACGTGATGATTAAATGTGCACATCAATAATGGGAACTCGTTATCTCAGATTTGCGTCAACAGATTTATAGAGTAGATTGGTGACAGAAAAAAAAATTGAATATTTGAGGTGCGGAAGTTATCCTGAACTTTGAAAACGATAGAAAACGACAAAATAAAAATGTTTCCACGGAACAACTTATCGGAGTAAACAATTGGAATTACTCGTAAAAAGTCAAGTATATCAACTGTTTTGTGCCTCCGTGCTCATTTTAAGCGTGCCGTATATATACGGTACGCTTTTTGGTTTCATTTTCATATCTAATATATAGGTTGCATGCTTTGCTTATGGCAAAACCTTGGCGGGAAAGGTTTGAAAAATTAAAAACGTGTTTTCTTAAAGCTGGTTTCATTAATCGTTAATTTATTGCTGCAATCCAGGAGGTCTCGGCGTCTATTTTCTTAAAATTGTAAAAGTTTTGGCATTCCTGTTAATTTCAATAAGTTATTAAGCGTCAAAGTCGAATTCCTTTGAACGAGAATTCCATACAGGTCCAGCAACCTAAGTCATTTGTGCCAACCTATGAGTCAAAATTCCAAGGCAGGAGGGGGGTGGAAACATCATTCACAGAAACCCTCTTTGCCCCTCGGTTTTGGGCTCCACCGGTCACGAGATTTCTTCACGGTTCATTAAGCGGAGAGATTTGTGAATGTGTGGGAGAGAGAGGGTGTTAGAGATGCTTTGTGTCTCGGATCTCGGAGGGTCTGAGGACTCATAAAAGTGTCAACATCAGTTTGACGACGGTATCGAAAAGAAGTGACGGCGAGGTATTGATGAAGAGCGGGGGGGGGGTATAGAAAAGAGAGGGGCTCATTCATATCCTTTAGTAGACCTGTTTAGTGATGACGTCACCATCAAAATAGGTTCCAAACAAATGCTCTATCTCGCTCACTCTCGTTGATTTACCTATAAGAAATCAGATCCAAATTTTCGAACGCATATTCATGCTAGTTAAAGCACAGTTTTCTCAAATTTTATTGCACCATTAGATTCCACGTACCTTAAAGTATTTTTCACTCTAACATAATTCCTAAAAGATCACAAGCGAATTTACAATCACAGTTATACCGAAAGATGTTCTACGTTTTGTCCTCGTCTTACTCACGGTCTCTTATGGGAGTATCACCGCCATGACACTCAATCATTCTAACTTCTCTTCGTATCGAAGCTATTGTTCGAGGTATAACACATGTCGTGATGGTGCTGATGAGCCTATATCCTAGAATGTTGTGCTCATAAGAAACTGTGAGTGTGACAAAGACAAAACATAGGACTTTCTTCGATATAGCTGTGATTGTGCATTGTTGCGCGATGTTTCAAAAAGTTTGTGGTAGCGAGCTCACATTTTATCACTGAGAAAAAAGTGGCTGTTAAAACTGTAAGAATAGAACCATAGATGTGTTTCGTCTTATTTCAATCATAAGACCTATCGTTGCTATAGTCAGCGCTCTTGAATCTACACGAATACCGATTGTCTCTATAAAATTTCGATTATTTTTATGGGAAATAAAGCGCGGGAATATATATCTTATCGGAAAATTCATTGAAACAATCGGAAATTTTTATAAGGGACGTGGAACCCAATGGTGTGATAAACACAACTGGTGCAAAGAACTTGTTGTTTACTAGCACTTGTATTTGAAAATTTGGATCGTATTTCATATGGGAAACCCACGAGAGCGAGTGAGACGGAGCCTTTTTTTGGAACCAATTATTTTCATGACGTCACACTAAACAGGTCTTGGTCATTGGAAACATTTGAAATTCTGGGGGATCGGCAAATTGAAAACCCCTTAATGAGCGTCTATGCAATCAAGGGATTTTTGAGGAAATTTTGGGCGTATTGTTGAAAAAAAGGTTTTTAAAATCCAGAACAAAGGGAGGGGGTTAAAATTCGCATTAATAGCTCTAAAAAGTGGGAGGGGCTGTCGCGTGTCTTCCACCCCTGGACAGCCTCCTCCCTGCGGCTATGGAATTGACTCTGGAATAACTTATTTACCTATCCTAAAAAGTTTCTCGCGTGTACAGTATTTTTTACTGGAAGCCTCTTCAAATTTTGGAAATTATAGGTCCATATGAAACTTTGCTTTTCCAAAACGAAAAATGATATCGACCCACGGCAACAGAAAAAAAAATCATATTACAATGCGTTATAGGCTTAGTTTTAACTGTAAACTTTCGATACTTTTCAACAAAATAAATGGGGAGAGGGGGAATTAAAATCCACAAACGTCTTAAACCTCCACACCTACTATAATCTATACCCCTAGAATGCTTGACATGTAAAGCGCACCTGAAATGGTTAGTTCTGTATATTAAAGGATTATTTTTTCATGAATTCGCAAGTGTTCCATTTATACATATTACATATCTACATCGTGACAATCGCAACAAGTGCTGACAGCACCTAAAACGGAAAAAAGAAGAAAAAAACTGTTTATTATTTAGAATCACGGCTTTTCCGAATATGACACTTTTTGACTTCATAAGAACGCAACCTCATTTTTGATCCCTGAACAAGCCGTTTAAAAGGTGGAGGGATTTAGAAATATCTATTGTCTATACTTTATGTGGGTAAAAAAGATCGAGCCTTATCAAATAATTTTCTCTTTTCAGCTTTCAATGGGTTTGTTGCAAACTTTTGCTACAGCGCTATAGAGTTTTGATTTTTACGTAAAATCGCCTGAAAATTACATTGGCGGCATCAAATAGTCATAAAATCCATTAATAAACCCACAAAACGCATTATAAAGAAAGCCAAAATGGCAGTCGTAAAGCCGAACAATCTCTGCACGCGCATACGACGAACATCAAAGATAGGCGATCCATTTTCCCCTTTTTCGTTGAAAGGGGGGGGGGGGGGGAGGGGAAGAAAATATCTCTACAGTCAAACTGTGATTTTAAAAATTTTCATGGTCAAGATGTTGTGTTCTGTGAAGGGTGGCGGGGGGGGGGAGCAAAATATCAAGAATATAGGGTGTTTCAAAACTTAAGTGCCAAACTTATGGAGTGTATTTTTGGGGTCAACACATATATAAGACTTTATTTTCCTACACGAATATGTGCTGCAAATGTTTCTCTTCTGAGCTAGAGCCCTCCAAAGTTTTGAAAACAAAAATCAAAAAACGAACACAAAAAACAACGCCTTTGACTCATCTCCTTATAGATACATCTGATCTTTTATTTTTTTCATCATTTCTCACCAAATCAGCTCAATTGGACAGCACTTGTCACAAAAGAACTGAGTGACATTTTTGATAAATTGAGTTATTGATTGATAGACCTAGCAATACTCAATCTCGAAGCAACAAGTGCTTCTTCTAATAACAACTATTTCCTCATTGAAGCCTCATTGAAGTCATTGTCCATGTGATGAAATAAATGAGAACTTGGTTCCTTTTCTTAAACCTTAATCCGAGTCACGTAAGGAACCAACTCCGACTTGGTTCCTTTTATAGAATTGGGAACGGACTTAAGTCCGGATTAACAGATTTTAAAATATCAACAGTGTAAACCAACTCTGCCGTTTGGTTTCTCTTAGAGATTCGTTTTTCGTGATTATGCCAAACAAAAAGAAGAAAGGAACCAAGTCACTTTAAACGCTAAAAATTAAGTAGGTACCTTTCCTGCATAGGAAATTCCACTTTTCCGGTGTTGAAAAGCAAAAACATAACACGGTAGTTGAATGAAATCAAAACGTAAGTAATTCCGCGTTTTTTGTTTAAATGCTAGCTCTTCAACTTTGGACTCAATTTTCTTGAGATCAGCTCCATGTCACATGGTTCCTCTTTGATGAATTATCATTGCTAGCAAAAGCATTAAAGCTGTTCAGACTTTAGTGGCACGCTTTTCCAACACCTGCGTGTTGGAATTTTCCCTGCTTAATTTTTTTTTTTTTTTCAGTGCCCCTTCAATCGAAATTTAAACCAAGCATATTTCATTTAGGGACCAGGCTCTGTCCAGGTATATATATATACTTGGTACTTGGTACTATATACTACAGGTATATTTTTGTTTCAAGACTTAAAAAAAAAAAAAATCTAGAAATTATTTTTTGATGAGAGAGCTATAAGTAAAAAGGCATTTAGTGCCTTACATTTGCGACGCCAGGGATCGTTGGTCATTCACTCCTTCCGCTCACAACGTTATCAAAATCTTTATTGCCAGTTTGGTCTCACCTCTCTTTTTAAATAAATAATTAAAAAAAAGTAAATAAAAAAAAAATAAAAAAAATAAAAAATGAGGGAAATATAGGGAGTTTTAATGCGGAAATGTGTTTGCGTACTACTGCGTACAAGGAAGTTATGAACTTACGGAAAACCGCAATGCGATCTCGTTCTCTTCTCCCCATTCCGGAATCCATCAGTTTGTTTTCATTTTCTGTAAGTTGTTTTGAACTTTCAATCTGTTATTTTTAATATAAATTTTATATTATAGATTGTCATTCTTATTATGACAGATATATTTTTTATTATTATTATTATTATTATTTTTTTTTTATTTTTGAGTCTTCAGGACCAAACATTTTTTTTTTTTTTTTTTCAGTTGCAAATTATTCAGAAACGAACAATACAATTGGTTTTTGAAGATTCCTTTGAAACGGATAAAATACCTATAGAGAGCTTAATTTTGAAGTGTCTAACTACTTTGTAACTGTACAATTCAATTAAATTTTTATAAACCTAACGGTAAATCATTGTAGTAAATGACAGGGTACCAAATTATAAGTGGCGGTAGCCACCACGGTCAAGTATCTTCTACGAGCAAACCGTACTTACGTGGTTAATGATATCGATAGTATGCGGTTTTCTCTATCGTCTTAAATAATTGCGTTGAGCTCTTTTTCCAAAAATTTAAGGTGACTTATAAGCCCCAAATCCCCAAAACCGCATATGACAGAAGAAACCCTCAAAAAAGAATCGGCTTATAAAGAGTTCAATAGAACTGTCGATACTTTTGCACGTAGGTTCAAAAGGGCACGTGAAACGTTAATATATTTGTAAACCCCTCCCCCCTCCCCATCATAGTCCAAAGACTTATCAAGTTGTTCTGATTTGGCGCATTTACAATTTTTATTTTTTGATCATTATTAAGTCAGTTTATTTGATGATAATTATATCGATATGATACATAAGAGTATTCCAGATTTTGAGAAAGATAACCTTGTCTTTTCATGCGACTATTCGTACTCTCAGGATATGGGGTTGCATACTCAAAAGGGCACGTGAAACGTTAATATATTTGTAAACCCCTCCCCCTCCCCATCATAGTCCAAAGACTTATCAAGTTGTTGTGATTTGGCGCATTTACAATTTTTATTTTTTGCTACTTTAAAACTAATATGTTCAGGATTTAGGATTAAATCGGGTTATGAAGGACAAATTTAATGGAATTTAATATTCACGCACATTTATAATGTTGCCTGTGAAATGAAACAATACCCTTGACTATTAAAAGCTGTCCTGATCATTATTAAGTCAGTTTATTTGATGATAATGATATCGATATGATACATAAGAGTATTCCAGATTTTGAGAAAAATAACCTTGTCTTTTCATGCGACTATTCGTACTCTCAGGATATGGGGTTGCATACTCAGTAAATTGAAGGAGTGTTTTTTTCCAGAGTAAAAAGCGAAAATCTTTCGACCGGAGAAAACATTCATCCAACGCGACCAGTTGAACTACATTAGTAGAGTGGTAGTGGTGGTTGTCCTCATCTTCTCTGTCAGTATCTGTCTGTCTCCCTGTGTCTAGATTTTGCTGGGTGAACCAAAGATTTGGTTGGCTCTACTAAATTTTTCTGCTGGATAATTTTTCAAACAAAAGTTTTTCCAACGCAATCTAAAGTGTTTTTTTCTGTGAATTTCTAATTATCTGATATCTTTAAACTGCATGAACATCGGAAGAATTTGGCTGTTGGCATTGTAATTGTCGGTTCTCCAAGCAATTTTAAATATCTGAACAAATATTCTAGTGTGCGCATTTTCTTCTAGTGGAAACAGCAGTTGTAGTCATGAAACCAGGCAAAACGAAGCATTTTCGAGGAAGTAGAGTTCCTAATCACAAAAAAGTTGCATTAACAGTTTGATTTAATAACGTAAATTTCTGTTCAAAAATGTGCTTTATGGGAAAATACATCGAATCACAATTGGTTTGGAACCAGGGGTCTTTGGACGGCAATCGATACGATATATCGATCTACTATAAAACAGTCTATTATCCTCGGACGTAGCAATATGGCGCTTTAACCACGTCTGTTTCTAAAAATAGTGGAAACACCTTGATTTCATGGACAGACAAGTGGATTGGCGCCCCCCACCCCCTCCCTCCCCCCTCAGTTCACCTCATCATCACCAGTGCGGCAGTTTTGCCTGAGAGTTCCGAGATTTTTTGTGCCATCTGATTTCTAGTACTGACTACCTGCCTCCATTTTAATGGATTAAAATTATACGCTTCCAATTCAATCCTATCCGATTCCGACCGGACCCCACTTCACCCCCCCCCCCCCCCCCCCCCCCCCCCCCCCATATCCACCCGGAGACCCATCGCACAATCTTTGCGGAGGTATGACGAGCTTACTCCCCGATTCGACTCCACCCTCCTCCGAATCAGTCCTGTTGCTCCGTGGGATTCATACTGCTGTGATTATTATATCCTCCCCCCTTCCACTCTGACCATATCCTCTCCCAGTGGCGGCTCGTGCAATCTGGCAACCGTGCGCTTTTGCCATTTAAATGTATGCAAAAAGATCGATACTAGGTGAGGCGCTGCGCTTCACCAAGTAATCGATTATTTTGTACTATTTTAAATGGAGGAAATCCATTGTTGCCACATTGCACGAGCCGCCGCTGTCCTCTCCCTCCACGAATCGTTTAATACATTTTATACTTAAATTTTGTTCTAGCGGCGTCTTTGTGAATGCGTATGCTCGAAGTTTCCTTCTTTGTTGGTCGACTCAAAAAAGTTGGTGTGAAGAGGACGGAAAGAGCCCAAAAAAATATATCAAGATAGAAAAGGGGTGGAGAAAACAATGCGGGAGAGGGGAGTGAGTGTGGTTTGAAGGTTTGTTTTTCTGCACCCCTTTTCTCTCTCTCTCTCTCTTTCTCTCTATCTCTGTATCTCTCTATCTCTCTTTATTTCTTTTTTTTTCTCTTTCTCTTTCTCTCTTTCTTCTTTTCTCCCATCGTTTTCATTTAACTTTTTTTTTATTTTCACCATATTAGCCGGAGATCAAAACATCATTAAACGTATATGTTGCTGGAGTATTGGGATTATCGGGTCCCGTCGGCTTCGATCCTGGTACTGGTGAGAGAGAGTCAGGTAGGTAAGGGTTTTTTTATACGAATAGTGAAAGAGGGAGAGAGATAGATAATAAAGGATGCCGATGGAAGCACGTTAGAGTGAGAGAGAGAGGGGAAGGGGAAATTTAAAAAATTATGACGGAGGTGCAGGAAGCAGCTCGACATTATAAGCAAGCATCAAGCCCCTGTGTGAACATTTTACTTTCTGTTATTCAATTAAAAAGGAGTGAGTGAGACAGAGTTGCGGTGTGGAAGATGGAAAGAGAGGGAGAGAGAAAGAGTGAGAGAGGGAGTGAGGGAGAGAGAGAAAGAAAGAGAGAGAGAGAGGGCGATATGGGGTGAAAGGAAGATCTAAACTTCACCTTCTCTTTTTTTACACGGCCATTCAATTGACCTGGGTCGGACTAAACATGCCCTGCCTCTCTTGTGCGTTGTGCCGCAGTACCTACTCTAATTCCCATAGGTTCAGGGATTTTTGTTTTTTCCTCGTTTTAAACCGTAAGGCCGCGAGCTGAGCTGTTTTTACTCACCATTCAACAAACGCACCGTCGTTGCCACGCATCCAACAAATACTGTAAACAAAAAACAATAAAAAACAAAAACCACAGAAAACAAAAAGTCAAAACACGAATATAGTCGGCCCCGTTGTCTGCGAAGGTCAGCGCAACTGGCCCTTAACCCAGAGGTCTCGGATTCGAATCCCGACCGAAGTGATAAGATTTGAAGATCTCAAATCTTGTCATCTCGGAAGGACATGGATGTCATAATACCCTGTTTCTTTCAATGTGTCTACAAGCGGATGTGGATTCTCCGATATTCAGGGTTAAAGCCCTTTAGTTATATTGAAATAATTTTGTAAGCAACGCCATAAAAATTGCCCTGATATATATTGTAGGATAAAAATAAAACAGAGGAAGAAAAAAAAAAAAAAATGGAAAAGTCATCCGAGCTCCGTTCATTTCCTTTACAGTATTTTGACAAACGCTCAGACTACAAAAAAAAGGGGAGTGTACCTTAAAAAATCTATATCCGGAAGAAAACCGAAAATGAAATAGGGTCGATATCATCATGTGGAGTATTTCGAATTTGAGTAAATTTCAAGTTTGACGCTACTTTTTCACCGTCCGATCAGACAACAGTGCGCGACTCGGCCACCGCCGCGCTGCTCTAAAAATCCTTTTACCCGGGATCCCGGTGTCACTCACCACAAATCTGAGAAAAAGTTTAAGGCTGCGAGAGTTGGTGCTATTGAATGTGGGAGTGTGCGTAAGGGTGAGAGGTTTTATAAGCAAGAGAAATTATTCTGAACGACCTTTTAACTTACCTTGAGTTCCACCCTTCCTTGTTATTCAACGACCCCATTATTAAGAGAGAGAGAGAGAGAGAGAGAGAGAGAGAGAGAGAGAGAGGGAGAGAGGAGAGAGAGAGAGAGAGAGAGAGAGAGAGACAGAGAGACAGAGAGACAGAGAGACAGAGAGACAGAGAGACAGAGACAGAGAAAGAGAGAGAGAGAGAGAGAGATAGAGATAGAGAGAGAGAGAGAGAGAGAGAGAGAGAGAGAGAGAGAGAGAGAGAGAGAGAGAGAGAGACAGAGAGAGAGACAGAGACAGAGAAAGAGAGAGAGAGAGAGAGAGAGAGAGAGAGAGAAACTGTGTGACTCGAATAACTACTTTGTGGAGCATCATGCATATAAAGAGAGAAAAATTAGACAGAAAACAATAAAAAAATAAAAGAGCGAAAATAACAAATGGCTCTCTTGATGTACAACGGAAGAGACGAGAAAATGAACATATTTGTGAATAAATCAAG
>VMOF01000379.1:37234076-37251312 GCA_011764245.1 Trialeurodes vaporariorum | reverse complement strand
GCGGGCAGAGTAGCCTAGTGGTAAAGTGCTGGACCATCAATCGGGAGGTTGTGGGTTCGAACCCCACCACGGGCAAAGTTTCTGTGCGGACTCCAACTTCTCCGGCTTGACAAACGGTGTAAAGTACATAGCCTTTGTGTTAGGAACAAGAATTTCTACAGAAAACTCGACTAGGCTTTCCTAAATTTAGTTTTTTAGTTACACAGAAATACTTGATGGCCTGACCTCAGGACCTCATGACCTCAGAAGTCTGAGGGTAATTGGAACATGAGGTCCTGAGGGCACCCTCAGAAATTCCTGAGGGTGCCCACAGAAATTCCTGAGGGTGCCCTCAGAAATCCTGTGGGTGCCCTCAGAAATCCTGTGGGTGCCCTCAGGACCTCTTGTTCCAATTACCCTCAGACATCTCTGAGGTCCTGAGGTTTTTTTTTACCAGGGTATTCGGCACCATTTAGTGGTTTCTTATAGTACTTTCCTTCCAAGAAGGATCCTTTGTAACACCCTGCAACTGATGCCTCTGTCTGAAAATATAGCAGTTTTTGGAGGGATTGTTCGATTTGGGAAAACAATGTATTATTGTAAAAAAGTTATGGTGCGTTGATTCAGTCTCAGAACTTTCTCACAATAATACATTGCTTCCCCAAATCTCATATCCCGTCCGAAAGCCACTATATTTTCAGACAGAGGCATCATTTGCAGGGTTTTACAAGAGAACGGTGGAGCAAAAACCCCCACCCCACCTGCTAACTATACCAGAGAGCACTGTTGGGAGAAAGATTCTAAGAAACCGCACTAAAAGGTGCCAAACATTGTCCGAAAAACTTTGACTTTTGCAGTTCCAAATAAAGGGGGGGGGAGGGCTGCTATTTGTGTCTCTCCAAATGATGCCTCTGTTTTCTAATCCTTTGGTGTAAATGCAAAAATGCCAATTTAGCATATCAGGAATAATAAAGCAAGTTCTTAGATTTTGTTCAGAGCAAGAGTTGTTGTGCGCATGGCTAACGGGGTTCGGGGAGGGTCGAATGAGTTGGGGGAGGAAGAGTAGAAGGGGGGGGGGGGTTCTGTGACCATGCTCGACAGTTTGTTTATCAACATTCAAGGATTGTAACCCGTTTCTAAAACTGGGAAGGTAAGATACTGATTAAAATGGAGAAAAAAATGACTAAAACTGCTAAAACACAAGATAAATAAAAACTAATTATTTTCAAAGTTCAGAATTAGCCGTATCACTGTTTTTTGTTTGTTTACATGACGTCAAAATGTAAAAATCATGACGGTCTCTGTAGCCAACTGTCAACATCACGAAGTACTGAAAATTTCCACCGATAAAAAACAATATCACATCAAAATAACGGACGGTCGGACGGGTCCAATGGACCCGGCTCGGTCTTTCTCGGGGTAGTCGTGAAAAATTTGGCCCTGTGCCCCCCCTTAGTATTTTTTTTTTTCCAAAATGATGAAATTGCTATTTTTGAGAGTTTTTTTAGAGCATTTCATGAAGCTCGAGTTTGTATGACCAGTGAACAGCTGCTGGCAACCGATTTTAGCATACGACGGGTCCATGGGGCCCAGCTCGGGCATCTAAGGGTTAAGAAATTTTTCATCAAAACAAATACAATTAATTGAGCCTGTCTTGTCCTCTAAAAAAAAATAAAACAAGCAGGGAAAATTCCATCACGCAGGTGTTGGAAAAGCGTGCCACTAAAGTCTGAACAGCTTTAATGCTTTTGCTAGCAATGATAATTCATCAAAGAGGAACCACTTGACATGGAGCTGATTTCGAGAAAATTGAGTCCAAAGTTGAAGAGCTAGCATTTAAACAAAAAACTCGGAATTACTTACGTTTTGATTTCATTCAACTACCGTGTTATGCTTTTGCATTTCAACACCGGAAAAAAGGAATTTCCTATGCAGGAAAGGTACCTACTTAATTTTTAGCGTTTAAAGTGACTTGGTTCCTTTCTTCTTTTTGTTTGGCATAATCACGAAAAACGAATCTCTAAGAGAAACCAAACGGCAGAGTTGGTTTACACTGTTGATATTTTACAATCCGTTAATCCGGACTTAAGTCCGTTCCCAATTCTATAAAAGGAACCAAGTCGGAGTTGGTTCCTTACGTGACTCGGATTAAGGTTTAAGAAAAAGGAACCAAGTTCTCATTTAATTTCATCATATGGACAATGACTTCAATGAGGCTCACCAGCTCACTTTTACCTGGAATTTTGACGGGAAATAGTTGTTATTAGAAGAAGCACTTGTTGCTTCGAGATTCAGTATTGCTAGGTCTATCAATCAATAACTCAATTTTATCAAAGATGTCACTCAGTTCTTTTGTGAGAAGTGCTGTCCAATTGAGCTTGTTTGGTGAGAAATTATGAAAAAAATAAATTTAGATCAGATGTATGTATAAGGAGATGAGTCAAAGGCGTTGTTTTTTTTGTGCTTGTTTTTTGTTTTTTGTTTTCAAAACTTTGGAGGGCTTTAGCTCAGAAGAGAAACATCTGTAGCACATATTCATGTAGAAAAATAAAGCCTTATATAGGTACATGTTCACCCCAAAAATACACTCCATAAGTTTGGCACTTAAGTTTTGCAACACCCTATATTCTTGATATTTTGCTCCCCGCCACCCTTCACAGAACACAACATCTTGACCATGCAAATTTTTAAAATCACAGTTTGACTGTAGAGATATTTTCTTCCCCCCCCCCTTCTAACGAAAAAGGGGAAAATGGATCGCCTGTCTTTGATGTTCGTCGTATGCGCGTGCACAGATTGTTCGGCTTTACGACTGCCATTTTGGCTTTCTTTATAATGCGTTTTGTGGGTTTATGAATGGCTTTTATGACTATTTGATGCCGCCAATGTAATTTTTTCAGGCGATTTTACATAAAAATCAAAACTCTATAGCGCTGTAGCAAAAGTTTGCAACAAACCTATTGAAAGCTGAAAAAAGAAAATTATTTGATAAGGCTCGATCTTTTTTACCCACATAAAGTATAGACAATAGATATTTCTAAATCCCTCCACCTTTTAAACGGCTTGTTCAGGGATCAAAAATGAGGTTGCGCTCTTTTGAAGTCAAAAAGCGTCATTTTCGGAAAAGCCGTGATTCTAAATAATAAACAGTTTTTTTTTTCTTCTTTTTTTCCATTTTAGGTGCTGTTAGCACTTATTGCGATTGTCACGATGTAGATATGTAAGATACATAAATGGAACACTTGCGAATTCATGAAAAAATAATCCTTTAATATACAGAACTAACCATTTCAGGTGCCCTTTACACGTCAAGCATTCTAGGGGTATAGATTAGTAGGTGTGGAGGTTTAAGGCGTTTGTGGATTTTAATGGGTCTGTTACAAACTTTTGCTACAACGATAAATAGTGTTTCATCGTAGGTAAAATCGCGTGAAAAGTCCATGGGTGGCATCAGAAAGTCATGAAATGCGATAATAAACTCACAAGAGATGTTTAATGAAATGCAAGATGGCGGTAAAGTATCGAGCAGTCCGGATGCATGCACCTTTAACATCCAAGAATTGCCAACGTTGACAACCTCAAAGCGTCAGAGGTTATGTGTTTTATTTACATTGTGATTGGGTGTGATCGATATTGTGAGGTTGGCTATCCTTGGATGTTCGTGGTGCATACATACAGGTTGCTCGATATTCTACCGCCAACTTGGAGTTCATTAAACGTCTCTTGTGAG
The DNA here is from genome assembly GCA_011764245.1 of Trialeurodes vaporariorum. Taxonomy (NCBI): domain Eukaryota; kingdom Metazoa; phylum Arthropoda; class Insecta; order Hemiptera; family Aleyrodidae; genus Trialeurodes; species Trialeurodes vaporariorum. Next base: position 37,247,603 of record VMOF01000379.1, on the reverse strand, counting down.
TTTATTATCGCATTTCATGACTTTCTGATGCCACCAATGGACTTTTCACGCGTTTTTACATGATACAGAACACTCTATAGCGCTGGAGCAAAAGTCTGCAACAGACCCATTCCCCCTCCCCCATTTATTTTGTTGAAAAGTATCGAAAGTTTACAGTCAAAACTAAGCCATTATTCATTACAACTCATTGTTATATTATTTTTTTTTCTGTTGCCATCGGTCGATATCATTTTTCGTGTTGGAGAAGCAAAGTTCCATATGGACCTATAATTTCCAAAATTTGAAGAGGCTTCCAGTAAAAAATACTGTACACGCGAGAAACTTTTTAGGATAGGTAAATAAGTTATTCCAGAGTCAATTCCATAGCCGCAGCAAGGAGGCTGTCCAGGGGTGGAAGACACGTGACAGCCCCTCTCACTTTTTAGAGCTATTAATGCGAATTTTACCCCCGTCCCTTTGTTCTGGGTTTTAAAAACCTTTTTTTCGCAACAAAACGCCCAAAATTTCTTCAAAAATCCCTTGATTGCATAGACGCTCATAAAGGGGTTTTCAATTTGCCGATCCCCCAGAATTTCAAATAATTCCAATGACCAAGACCTGTTTAGTGAGACGTCATGAAAAAAATTGGTTCCAAAAAAAGGCTCCGCCTCACTCGCGCTCTCGTGGGTTTTCCCATATGAAACACGATCCAAATTTTCAAATACAAGTGCTAGTAAACAACATGTTCTTTGCACCAGTTGTGTTTATCACACCATTGGGTTCCACGTCCCTTATAAAAATTTCCGATTGTTTCAATGAATTTTCCGATAGGATATATATTCCCGCGCTTTTTTTCCCATAGAAATAATCGAAATTCCATAGAGACAATCGGAATTCGTGTAGATTCAAGCGCGCTGACTATAGCAACGATAGGTTTCATGTTTAAAATAAGGCGAAATCATCTATGGCTCTATTCTTACAGTTTTAACAGCCACTTTTTTCTCAGTGATAAAATATGAGCCCGCTATATTACAAACTTTTTGAAACATCGCGCATCAATGCACAATCACAGTTATATCGAAGAAAGTCCTATGTTTTGTCCTTGTCACACTCACAGTTTCTTATGAGCACAAAATTCTAGGAACTAGGCTCATCATTACCATCACGACATGTGTTATACCTCGAGAAATAGCTTCGATACGAAGAGAAGTTAGAATGATTGAGTGTCATGGCGGTGATACTCCCATAAGAGACCGTGAGTAAGACGAGGAAAAAACGTAGAACATCTTTCGGTATAACTGTGATTGTAAATTCGCTTGATTGTAAATTCGCTTGTGATCTTTTAGGAATTATGTTAGAGTGAAAAGATACTTTAAAATACGTGGAATCTAATGGTGCAATAAAATTTGAGAAAACTGTTCTTTAACTAGCATGAATTTGCGTTCGAAAATTTGGATCTGATTTCTTATAGGTAAATCAACGAGAGTGAGAGATAGAGCATTTGTTTGGAACCGATTCTGATCGTGACGTCATCACTAAACAGGTCTACTTAAGGATATGAACGAGTCCCTCTCTTTTCTATTCCCCGCCCGCTCTTTATCAATACCTCGCCGTCACTTCTTTCCGAAACCCTCGTCAAACAGATTTTGACACATTTACGACCGCTTAATGCACCGTGAAGAAATCTTGTGACCGGTGGAGCCCAAAGGCGAGGGGCAAAGAGGGTTCCTGCGGGAGATGTTTCCACCCCCCTCCTGCCTTTGAATTTTGACTCATAGGTTGGCACAAATGACTTAGGTTGCTGGACCTGTATGGAATTCTTGTTCAAAGGAATTCGACTTTGACGCTTAATAACTTATTGAAATTAACAGGAATACCAAAACTTTTACAATTTTAAGAAAATAGACGCCGAGACCTCCTGGATTGCAGCAATAAATTAACAATTAATGAAACCAGTTTTATGAAAACACGTTTTTAATTTTTCAAACCTTTCCCGCCAAGGTTTTGCCATAAGCAAAGCATGCAACCTATATATTAGATATGAAAATGAAAACAAAAAGCGTACCGTATATATACGGCACGCTTAAAAAAACCATTACCTCGCTTAGACTTCCGAAACAGGCGTTCATTTTGTCACAATTCCCGAAACTAAAAAATTAAAAGAATACTGATCTAATTTGTTTATTTTAATGAGTTCCATTTACAACCCATAAAAGATTGAAGGTTAGAAATTGCGCTAAAAAAAAAAACAAAAACAAAAAAAAACAAAAAAAAATCATTTATCAGCTGATCTAATAAAGGCAAACAAACGTGACCACTTCATTGCGCGCTCTTTGGAAGATTCTCCTTGAAGCTTTTCTTTTGTATGAGGGTATTCTATGAGTAAAACCATGATCTGTATCGGTTTTTTTTCGCGCCTTCTATTCGAAAATATTAGCTGACTCTAGACACCAACGCTAGACACTCACCGCGAAAGATTACACTTCCGAAAAACAGAACTCACTATTTGTACATAATCTTTTTTTAAATTTTAAACAACGTATGATCAAATCATATGGAAAATCATCGGACTCCTGAACACGCATTAGCAACCAATAAAACGGTTGTCAACCAAGGGCTTCTTTCCATAAGACTAATGCGAGTGAACGGTGCAGACGATACTCCCTACTCACTCGCACTCACGCTATCTTATGGGAGAAACCATAAATCAGGCTCCTGACCCAAAACCGTACGGATTTTTTATGGTTTAGGATTTTTGGCTCCATCTACAGCAAGCAGGGATGCTCCCTGTAAAATTTCAGCTCCGTAGCACAACAGGAAGTCAGTAAAGAACCCGTGGAAAGAATCTGTACACCGACTCCACACGGCTTTTATATATATTAGATTTTTCAATGTAGTATACATACGTATAGTCTCATCAAAATACTACGAATCGGTTTTTTTTTTTCACCTAGTCAAATAGTCTTTGGCAAAAAGTAAATTCTTCCATGAGTCTGAGACTAGATGAGAAAGGCTTTAAAATGGTATCAAAACATTGCAAATAGGTTTATGCAGACGGCCACGGACGCGTAGAAAGACGCAGATACTGCATGCAACCTGATCGATGATATTTTCATCAAAACATCTTAAACAGAGTGCACGACGCGACGTCGACGTGTATTTTCACAAATGATCCAGTCAATGGTAACACGTCTAGTCGTCTAACATCATACGTGAAACATCTAACATCATACGTGAAAATCAAATCAGTGAATCTTTGACTTTTCTCGGCGACTCACGCTTTGTATTCACCGGAAAAACTTTCAAATTTGCATATTTATTAATTCATTCCATGACCGACCCCTCCCATTGATTCACTCCGCTGTGCGCCATTACGAAAAAAATGTTGGTCCCATATCTATACTTATGGGATTTTTAAGTTCCAATCCATGCAATAAATTCGACAACATAGATCAACCGCTGGTAGCGTCGATCAAGAGGGGGGGAGGGGTTGTTATCACTCCATAGGTATCCGTGCTTTTCATTACACGAGTAATTCACTGCGGAGATATTAATTGTATACATAGCCGGATTATTGTATTATGACGCCACCACCGACGCTGTGCTCGCAAGTTGCGCCTTGCAGTTCTGCAAATTACTCTACATAGAGAGCAGCTCACTATTATTATCATATTAAAATCAATGAGAATTAATATTTATACCAGCCGTATATGTAGGTATAGCCAGTCGCTAGGCCCCAGTCAGACCAGGGCACAAGGGTTGGCAAAATGACTGCTCTTCACCCCCTCCTCACATCACTCATATTCATGCCAACCCCCCCCCCCCCCCGCCACATGACAACACCCATGAAGCCACTGCTCAATCGGTGTCCATAACTCCCTTCTATAGCCTCCGTGCATTTTGCTAGTCGCAGTGTTACCAAATCTCGTAATGCATTAGTCCTTCACTGCGTATAGGGTTCCTATCAAAGAACAAAGTGCTGAAACGCTCATATGAAATACAAGGTTTGAGATATGACTTTAGCGCATGGTGTGTCAACGTTGGAGAAGGTTTGTTTTGAACCCACATTAAAAAAAAAAAAAAAAAATTCTGTACGGTATTTGCTGAAGCAAATACATTTATTAGTAAATTTTAATTTACTGTTGCCGGTTTTTTTGTGTTGTTCATATATTTTGAATGTCGAATGATTTGCCACATGGTTGGAATTTTTTTTGACATTTTTGGTAACTGGTCAAATTGAACTGTAATTTTTGATTGATTAACCGGTCAGTGTTGAACATATTTCTCAAATATTAATATAGTTGCTTCTGTTTGATCGATGCATCCTCTAATCTACCCTCCCCTTCCTGCTTCCATTTCACCCACATTTATCCTCCACAATCCACTATTTCAACCGTATTTGGCCCCTTGTTCCCTCCATCTCACCCATTTGCCCTTTATGCCTCTATTTTCCAGTAATATCCCTTATTGACTCCTATTTCCCAGTATTTGCTGATATTTGCACTTATTAATATCTATATGCGCCTTCATTCACCTCAATGTGTTCCCATTCGCCCAAAATACTCCTTACTTGCCCCTTTTCTGATTCATTTCACCCATGTTTTCCCCTTCCTGACCTCAATGCAACATAAAATAAATTGGGAAATCTTCCAGTAACTGGGGAATTCCTTGAAATCTGGGAAATGGACGTTTCTGATTGGTCAAAAGATGAACCAATCAGCATCGAGTATTCTCCAACTATGAACTGGACGCTTCTCATTGGTCAATGAATCGACCAATCAGGATCGAGTATTCCCCATTGATTGAAATGGACGCTTCTGATTGGTCAATGGACCGACCAATCAGGATCGAGTATTCCCCATTGATTGAAATGGACGCTTCTGATTGGTCAATGGATCGACCAATCAGGATCGAGTATTCCCTATTGATTGAAATGGACGCTACTAATTGGTCAATGGACCGACCAATCAGGATCGAGTATTCCCCATTGATTGAAATGGACGCTTCTGATTGGTCAATGGATCGACCAATCAGGATCGAGTATATCCCATTGATTGAAATGGACGCTTCTGATTGGTCAATGGACTGACCAATCAGGATCGAGTATTTCCCATTGATTGAAATGGACGCTTCTGATTGGTCAATGGACCGACCTTTGTGATCGCATTTTCCTTTATTGACACCTACTTGCCTGAATGCGCCCATATTTCCACTTATTCATTGCTATAAGCTCCCTCAATTAACCTTATTTTTCCCCTTTTCGCCCTATTCCCCTTATTTGGCTCCTTCATGTCCCTATTTCACCCATATTTAGCCTCTACTAACCCCTTTCTCACCCATATTTGACATTTCTCCTCTGCATTGTACCCATTTTTGGCCTTTTTTGCCCCTTGGTGCTCGTATTTTCCCTTACTGACACCTATTTGCCTAAATTCGCCCATAAAATCTGTGGAATTCCTTGAAATCTGCGGAATTCTTTAAAATCTGGGGAATTCCCTAAATTCTGGGGAATTCCCTAAAATCTGGGGAATTCCCTAAATTCTGGGGAATTCCCTAAATTCTGGGGAATTCCCTGAATTCTGGAGAATTCTCTAAATTCTAGGAAATTCCGTAATTACTGGGGAATTCCCTAAATTCTGGGGAATTTCATAAGTACCGTTGAATTCCCTAAATTGTGGGGAATTCCCTAAAATCTTGGAAATTCCCTAAAATCTGGGGAATTCCCTAAATTCTGGGGAATTCTCTAAATTCTGGGGAATTCCCTAAATTCTAGGGAATTCCCTAAATTCTGGGGAATTCTCTAAAATCTGGGGAATTCCCTAAATTCTGGTGAATTCCCTAAATTCTCGGGAATCCCCTAAATTCTGGGGAGTTCCCTAAAATCTGGGGAATTCCCTAAATTCTGTGGAATTTCATAAGTACCGTTGAATTCCCTAAAATGTGGGGAATTCTCTTAAATCTTGGAAATTCCCTAAAATCTGGGAAATTCCCTAAATTCTGGGGAATTCCCTAAATTCTGGGGAATTCCCTAAATTCTGGGGAATTATCTAAATTCTGGGGAATTCCCTAAATTCTGGGGAATTCCCTAAATTCTGGGGAATTCCCTAAACTCTGGGGAATTCCCTAAATTCTGGGGAATTCCCTAAACTCTGGGGAATTCCCTAAATTCTGGGGAATTCCCTAAATTCTGGGGAATTCCCTAAAATCTGGGGAATTCCCTAAATTCTGGGGAATTCCCTAAAATCTGGGGAATTTCCTAAATTCCGTGGAATTTCATAAGTACCGTTGAATTCCCTAAATTGTGGGGAATTCCCTAAAATCTTGGAAATTCCCTAAATTCTGGGAAATTCCCTAAATTCTGGGGAATTCCCTAAATTCTGGGGAATTCTCTAAATTCTGGGGAATTCCCTAAATTCTGGGGAATTCCCTAAATTCTGGGGAATTCCCTAAACTCTGGGGAATTCCCTAAAGTCTGGGGAATTCCCTAAACTCTGGGGAATTCCCTAAATTCTGGGGAATTTCCTAAATTCTGGGGAATTTCATAAATACCGTTGAATTCCCTAAATTCTGGGGAATTCCCTAAATTCTGGGGAATTCCCTAAATTCTGGGGAATTCCCTAAATTCTGGGGAATTCCATAAAATACTGGGAAATTCTCTTGAATTCTCCCCTGCATTTCACCCATTTTTGGCCCCTTTTTGGCCCTTTTCCCCTTTGTGTGCTCGTATTTTCCCTTATTGACACCTATCTGCCTGAATTCGCCCATATTTCCATTTATATATTGCTTTAAGTGCCTTTATTTAACTTTATTTTTCTCATTTACCCCTAACTCCCCTTATTTAGCCTTTGTATATAGCTTACATATAGCTATATGCGGCTCCCCGCATATATATTTGCATATTTGCCCCTACTTAACCCATATCTTACCCATTGGGCCTTTCCGCCCCTGCATTTCACCCATTTTTGGGCCTTTCCGTCTTTTTGTGCTCGTATTTCCTCTTATTGACACCTATTGTTTGAATTTGCCCATATATCCACCTAAATATTCATAAAAGCGCCCTTATTTTACTTTATTTTCCTCGTTTGCTCCCAATTCCCTTTATTTTTCCCCTTTATGACCCTATTTCGCCCACATTTGCCCCTACTTAACCCATATTTTACCCATATTTGGACTTTTCTTCCCTGCATTTCACTCGTATTTTACCCATTTTTTTGTTTTTTTCCTCCCCTTTGTGCTCGCAATTCTCTTATTGACACTAATTTGCCTGAATTCGCACTAATTTCCACTTATTTACAGCTATATGAGGCTCCATTTACCTTTAATTACCTGGTTTTCCCCTAATTCCCCTTATTTGGCCTCTTTATGCCCCTATTTCACCCATATTTAACCTTTACCTAACCCCTCTCTAACCAATATTTGGCCTTTTCGTCCTTGCATTTCACCCATTTTTGGCCCTTTCCGTCTTTTTGTGCTCGTATTTTCTCTAATAGACACCTATTTGCTTGAATTTGCCCATATTTCCACCTAATTATTCATATGACCCTTATTATACTTTATTTTTCTCGTTTGCTCCCAATTCCTTTCATTTTTCCCCTTTATGACCCTATTTCGCCCATATTCGCCCCTACTTAACCCCTATCTTACCCATATTTGGCCTTTTCTTCCCTGCATTTCACCCGTATTTTACCCCTCTTTTTGGCCCTTTCCTCCCCTTTGTGCTCGTAATTCTCTTATTGACACTAATTTGCCTAAATTCGCACTTATTTCCACTTATTTATAGCTATATGCGGCTCCATTTACCTTTATTTACCTGGTTTGCCCCTAATTTCCCTTACTCGGCCTCTTCATGCTCCTATTTCACCCATATTTAACCATTACCTAACCCTCTCTTACCCATATTTGGCCTTTTCGGCCCTGCATTTCACTCATTTTGTGGACCTTTTCGTCAGCCGGGGGGGGGAGAGGGGGGGGGAAACCCCCAAAACCCCCCTATAAAAAATAAAAAAAATTTTATATAATGCATGTAATGCATATAATGCATAAAGTACATATATTACATTTACTATATAATAACTATTTCAGTGCTATACACATATCTACTACAATACGTGATTTATATGCTAAATACATGTTATACCACCAAAATATAGTACGTCCATTGGTACAGTACGTATAAACATAAAATAAAGTCTATATACAGTACGTACTTTATAGAGTCCATCCGGGGGGGGAGAGGGGGGGAAACAAAAGCAGCTATATAAGTAAATTAAAATTTACTAAAAAAAAAAAAAAATTGCTAGCTTAAAAAAACACACCATGCAGTGAAGGATTTTAAAAATGGAAATCAGGCCAGGGAAAAAATTTACCCCCGTATCCAAATCAACCACAATTTCATTACTTTTACGCAGATTTTTGCTGTTTGAAAAATCTAATCAAAGTTCAAACACAAAAAAAAAAAAAAAATATTTGTCTCCTCCTGCCATTTCTTGTGTTCTTGTGGTTTAAGCACGTGTAAGAAACGAGACAAAATATAATTTTGACCGAAAAACCATCCAATTATATGTATTTTTGAACTATTTGCTATCCTTCTCTAACACACCTGTTTAAATGGGAGAAGAGAGGTCAGACACATTCCTGTAACTACCGATGGAGGAGACCGAGTGATTGAAGAGAGGTTGGGCAATTGTTTCCTCCCGATCGGCTTACCTGACAAACCTTCCTCAATCCTCAATCTTCCTCACCATAAAAAAATAAACTTTTAAAACCAGGAAGTGGCATCGCGTAAACTACGATCTATCGATTCTTCCTCTATTTGAATTTGCAAAAACCATCGATTATGGGGGTGCATACATAGTGAACCTCAGTGGCGGCTCGTGCAATATGGCAACAACGCAATCCCTCCATTTAAACCTATGTAAAACAATCGATCTTCAGGAGGTGCAATTGCACCCCCAAGATATCGATACTTTTGCATGGATTTAAATGGAAAATAAACATGGTTGCCAAATTGCACGAGCCACCACTGGTGAACCTCAAAAAAAATATTACTTTCACGGGTTTAGATGGAGGATAATAGATGTATTGCAGTTTACGCGACGCTACTGAAACCAGGGCCGCGCCGCCGCACAGGGTCAAACATGGAATATAATATTGAAAATTCAATTTTGCATGTTTTTTACAGTCATAAAACAAACCATAATGAAAGATTCTTGTAGAGAAAATTACGATAAAACCACTGTAACCACTTTTAAAGGTCTACTTTGCGTATTAACAAAGATTCGCGCATACATGTATCGCAACTCCATTTCCGGCCTCTCGCATTGACCCGCTCCACTGTGCGCCGCCGGGGACAGGGCACTATGGTCTGACAATGAGATCGTCAAAAAATTGTCAAAATTCAGAATGTAAATGTCTCATCGACTGATCATATATATATAAACTTTAAATACCCATTTTAATCACAGATTACACCTTCAACAAGTGATTGAAATATACAAAGTTCTCTGCACAGTTTTAAATTAAGCTTAAAATGTATCTACGAGATAACCCCAATTTTTGATGAATTTTTGTCACTGATTTTTGGCCAATTTTTTTTTTCAATTTTATACCATAGTAAGACGCCACCGAGCCGGCACCGTTTGATGCAATCAAGAAGCAGCCGTTACATCTATAATCATCACATGATGGATCCACAATTGCAAAAATAAAGGATAAAAATATACATTAAACTTTTTTAGAAATTATAAACCAAATCATTGGAGGAAAACTGAATAAATGCGTAGATAAAATACGGCTAATTAAAAATTATGGAAAACTCTGTAGAATGATGGTTGCTTTTTGTTTTGTTAAAAAATAAATAAAAAAAAAAAACAAAAAACAAAAACAAACAGCAATCAACGACACCAGAAGAAATCAAGAGCGATCTGTAGCAAAATAACGTAATATTACGACATAGTAATACCTCTATTTTATTTCAAGCCACATGAGGCACAAGTTTTAACCTGATTTAACGGGGGGGTTACATACAAAAACAATCATTTCCCAGAATATTTCAAGCCGTCCAAGACAGCATATGCTCAGTAATTATGTGTAACCTTTAAAATGACGCAAACGCAGGTACGTAAATGAATACACCTAAAAAGGCTCTGGGGAAAGATCAATGGGTCTGTTTTGTTGCACGTTTCGGCTTGAGCGTTTTTAAGCACCAATTCACACGTAAAAAACTGCAAAAGTGATAATGGCATAGCATCATAAAACACCAAAATTCATGAATAAACTCACAAATTGCGAAAAACACTGTAACTATTCACCCCTGTATCTTTACCCTACGTGCACGATATTTCGCGGGATTAGCTCGGCATATTCAAATAATCATGACCGACTGCCATCCCAACTGACTTCATAAAAACAAATAAACAGTAAATGAGTATAAACACTGTAGGCGTCTGTTCGAATTCTTACGTCTCAATATCCTCAATTCTTCTCAAAGGTTGCCAAAGATACGGAAACCGATATTTGTGTCGAAAAATTATCAAAATGAAACAATAGAGGTAACACACAGGCGCTCCAAGTATGATTCCAAACTTCAATCATCAGCCGTGGAACTCATGTGTGTTATTGTTTCATTTTGATAATTTTTCGACACAAATATCGGTTTCCGTACCTTTCGCAACCTGTTGTGAGGAATTGAGGTTAATGAGATGTAAGAATTCGAGCAGACGCTGTCAGTGTTTACTGTTTATTTTTTTATGAAGTCAGCTGTGATGACAGTCGGCCGTATATTTGAATATGATGCCTTGCTAATCCCGCGAAATATCGTGCTCGTGGTGGATAGATACAAGAGTGAATAGCGTCTCAATTTGTGAGTTTATTCTTGAATTTTGTTGTTTTCTGATGCTGCGATTGTCATTTTTACGGCTTATTTTCACACATGAATTAATACTTTAAAACGCTCTAGCCGAAGTGTGCAACAGACCCATTATTAAAGAATTCGTCGGTATAAGTGCGTGTGAGGCGAAGATCTATCTTAATGGGTCTGTTGCAAACTTTTGCTACAACGATTAAGAGTGAACAATCTAATGTAAAATCGCCTGAAAAGTCCATTTGTGGCATCAGAAAGTCATAAAATGCAATAGTAAACTCACAAGAGGCGTTTAATGAAATCAAAGATGGCGGAGAAATATCGAGCAATCTGTATGCATGCACCGTGAACATCTAAGGATGGCCAACTTTGACAACCTCACTGAAGGTAGAGGTTATGTTTGTTTACGTTGTGATTGGTTGTGTCCGATATTGTGAGGCTGAATATCCTTGGATGTTCGTGGTGCATGCATACAAATTACTCGATATTTCTCCGCCATCTTTGATTTGACTAAGCGCCTCTTGTGAGTCTATTATTGCATGTTATGACTTTCTGATACCACCAATGAACTTTTCAGGTGATTTTACATTAGATTAAACACTCTTCATTGTTGTAGCAAAAGTTTGCAACAGACCCACTAATCTTAAGCTTGTTTCATGCTTTGCCAATAAAATTGATGAATAACTCAAATCAAAAGACTTTCTCACCACGAAAATGCCTTAAATTATCCTTGATATTATACTCGCTATTTCAGGTTATGTTTGTTTGTTTTTATTCTAACCTTGTGAACAAGTCCGAGTCGTTCTAACCTTCACCGGTGAATGTCTGGTTTGATGAAAATCACGTTATTAACCTGGTGAGCCGGTGCAGCTCTATAATCGTTGAGTTTTGGAATGCCAGGATAGGAACTCTATTCTCAACTTTTGTCAAAAGTCTCAAGGATTTGCTTTCGAGGCCAGGCTATTTTTTACTTGTTTCGATAAGTGGGCTCTCACGACTAAAATTCTATCATGATTTATACTGAGTAATGACTCCTAATTATTATGTCTAATACTATCCAAAAGAACGTCCTTCTATCTTTTAATATTTCTTAACCCTCCCACATTTTCATGGTTTATGCAAAAAAACCTGTGGTGTCTGTCAGTCTGTCAGTCTGTCAGTCTGTCAGTCTGTCAGTCTGTCAGTCTGTCAGTCTGTCAGTCTGTCAGTCTGTCAGTCTGTCAGTCTGTCAGTCTGTCAGTCTGTCAGTCTGTCTGTCTGTCAGTCTGTCTGTCTGTCAGTCTGTCTGTCTGTCAGTATGTCAGTCTGTCCATCTGTCCATCTGTCAGTCTGTCAGAATACTCACGTAATTGTTGAACCGTTGATTCATACGCCCTTAGATTTTGCACCTTTTTTTTCTGCTAAACAAAAACAAACTTTAAAAATAGTTTTCAAGGAGGGGGATGGGGTCCCCCAGAATTTAAAATGAACGGTACGGTGATCTTCCCCTGCATATTGGGGGCATAGTGAGGGTAACCCCCAGCATTTTAAAGTGGGATCAGCAGGCTGATTCTCCCTATTTGGACGAGACGAGACGAGATAGGAAGTAACGACGAATCCCATTGGTTTAAACGGCGTCACGTGACAGCTTTGAAGTCATTGGCGCAAGCTCCGAGTCATGAATTTCAAAATCATGACTCTTAACCAGAGAAAAATACTCGTACCAAGCTCCTAATCTGTCACGTGACGCCCTTTAAACCAATGGGATTCATCTTTACTTCCTATCTCGTCTCGTCTCGTCCAAATAGGCAGAATCAGCCTGCTGGGGCTCTTTCCCAAAATAAAATGGTGTGAGAAAGTATAGACTGATTTAGTAGAGCGATATATAGCGCATCGATTGCCATCCGAAGGCCTCTGGTTCCAAACAAACTCTGGTTCAATGTAATCTCCCCATAAGCGGATTTTTAAAAGGAAATTTTGACTATTAAATCAAGTAATTAATGCGACCTTTTTGCGATTATGAATTCTACGTTCTAGAAAACGCTTAATTATGCCTGGTTCCTTGGCTAAAACTGCCAAAATCAATAAGATATTGCAGATTCAACGTTGTATTTGAAGGTTAGAATCACCCGAAATCCCGCCAATTCCACAACAACAACAATAACATTTGGGTGATTCCAACCTCCAAATGCATCGTTTATTCTGCAATATCTTGTTGATTTCGGCAGTTTTAGTCGAGTGAACAACCAGGTATATTATGAAGCATTTTCGAGGAAGTAGAATTCATAATCGCGGTAAGGTCGCATTAATTGTTTGATTTAATAGCCTAAATTATTTCCATTCAAAAATGAGCTTATGGGAAGGAGGAGGAGGAGGAGGAGGAGGAGGAGGAGGTGTAGGAGGAGGTGGAGGAGGAGGAGGAGGAGGAGGAGGAGGAGGAGGAGGAGGAGTAGGAGGAGGAAGTGGAGGAGGAGGAGGAGGAGGAGGAGGAGGAGGAGGAGGAGGAGGAGGAGGAGGAGGAGTAGGAGGAGGAGGAGGTGGAGGAGGAGTAGGAGGAGGAAGAGGAGGAGGAGGAGGAGGAGGAGGGGGAGGTGGAGGAGGAGTAGGAGGAGGAAGAGGAGGGGAGGAGGAGGGAGGAGGAGGAGGAGGAGGAGGAGGGGGAGGAGGAGGAGGAACGAGGGAGGAGGAGGAGGAGGAGGAAGAAGAGG